>VWZV01012899.1:835306-940509 GCA_013397155.1 Irena cyanogastra | reverse complement strand
CCCAATGCCATCACACCCAGTGCCATCACACCCAGTGCCATCACACCCAGTGCCATCACACCCAGTGCCATCGCTCCCAATGCCATCGCACCCAACGGGGGAGATCTCTCCTGACTCCTTCGTGGTGCTCCCAGCCCACAGCTGGATCTGGTGAGTCTCGTGCCCGCGTGCAGAGGGAGGCCAGCCGTGTTGCTGGCTGTGGGAGCATCAGCACCAGCCTGGCTGCTCCTCTTGGGCCGTGGGGCTCGATTCCAATGTTCCATGGGCTTTCCTACTGCGCCTGCTCCCGGCGGGAAGGAGTCTCAGACCGCTTCCTTATTTCCCATGGGCTAAATAAGCAGCTTGCTAAATGATAATGACTTTCCCTCATTGCTGATGCATACTTCATTTGACCTGGTCCCTACTTTGAAATTTTCACTGTTTCCCAAGTGCAGCTGGAGCGTTCTTATTTAATTTGTATGAATTCTGTATCACCCACAATATAATTCAAACCATAAGAATTAAATGCTGGTGAGATCTCCTAATAGGCAGCATCAGTTCTGTTGCAGATGTTGGAGCCTGTGATTGAGTGGCCCGTGGAGAGCAGGACTGAGGATACAGAAGGACCAGGAGAAGCGGTCTTACAAGCCCTACCCTTCCCACCAGGGAGGACCAGTGGAATTTTGGGAACAGTTTGCCATTTCTGTGGTTCCCAGTGATGCCTGCAGCACAGAGGGAAAGTCAGGAGACTGCTGCTCCGGGTGGAGATGTGCAGCTTGCTGCAGAGGATGAGGAGCCGTCGCATGTTTCTGGAGGATTTTGTGAAACCCAAAAGGAGAGATGCACATTGCAGCCTTGGAGAAAGGTCCCCTTTGTTTTTTAATAATAAAGGGTGACATGCAAGCTTTATTAACAAGGCACGTAGGGGAAAAAAAGGCTCAAGGGATAACCCTGAAAAAGTGGTGCTAAATGTGTCATTTTTATGAAGCTGATTTTGTGAAGAGTCCCTACATGGTTTGGCAGGAGGTTGCAGCAGGTTTACAATAATTTGTGGAAAGATAGAAATGTTTTCACCCTGAAGTGAGAAGAAGGGCAGAAAACGCCTGTGTTGAGATGCTTTAGAGCCATCTTCTGAGGCAGAGGCTGGCAGATGGATGGATACCTGTCACTTCGGGTCCAGCTCCAAACAACCATGGACTTTGCTGGGGGCTGATGTGTGGACTGAGGAACCAAACCCTTTATGGAGAGCCTGGATCCACATGGCGTGGAGAAAACTGTATTTTCACCTCTGTGGAGTTTGGTTTGAGAATATCCCACATCTGAAATTGCTGAAATGAGGGAAGAGTGACAAAGAACCAGATGCCAGGCATCTGCCCTGAGGCGAGCAGGCTGCAGGGACATGGCTGTGCTGATCCCAGCTGCTGGCATGGCCCAGGACATCCCTGCCACCCTGGGGACTGACCCAGCCAGCATCCTCTGTTCCTCCAGCAGTCTGCAGTGCTGGTCCTGCCTGCAGTGGCTGCAGCCCGCTGACCTTTCTGCTGGCACTCACATCAGTTCCCCTGGAACTGCCTTTGGATCACCAGGGTTTATTTCTGTCTCTAAGGCAGAGAGTGAGCAGTCGTTAGAGCAGTGCCCTGTTGCTAACAGACCTTCTGCTGTCGGGGAAGTCACCCCATCAATATCCAGGTCAAGAAGAGTTATACTGACATTTGTATGGTTTTTTTTTAATTTAATGGAATTGGCAGTCCTCAACCAAAAGCAACCGCTAGAGGAAAAAAAAAGTTTAATATTTCCCTCCTGATTGCTCGATTTGGAGTGTGTCTGTTGTTATATTTATATTTGTGTTGCTAAGGCAGCGGTTAAAAGCGTTTTTCAAATTAGGCATTGGTAAGCTGTATGCCAAGCCAGGGCTCTTTCTGATGGCACTGGTACCAACACATCTGCATCTGGAAAGCAAATCCCGAGCCCTGAGGACAGCAGAGTTTCTCTCCTCCAAGAGGAATGCAGGCTGAGGCCACAAACTTCATGCAAGGTGTTATTCAGCGTTCCCCAGTGTCTGGAAGGTATTGTTTATTCGTGGCACGGAGGCTGTGGGGCTGAGTGTGGCAAGTGTGAGCATCCTTTCTTCAGAGCTGGCAGCGTGTTTGGGAGGTCCTCCTGTTTGGGAGAGGCTGGACGTGGGGCTGGGCTCCCCTTTGATTTCTACAGGAGTGATGCTGATTAGTGAGGAAGTGACAGTTCATTTGCTTTTGCCAAAATAATGAAGAAGATGAGGGCCAGCCTCTCAGTGATGCACTTGATGAAGAGCACACTTTCATCGGTGCCAGCCAGCCTTACCTTTTCCCTCTTTTTTGTGCTTTGACTTTGTTCTTTGGGTCTCATTAAGAGAGGGAGCGGATCCTTTCCCAATTAAAATGTTGACATCTCAAAGATGCTCTCCTTTCCCATCATTTTTCCTGTTTGTAAGTGGTTGCACCTTGCAGGATGAACTAGAATTAAATCAAGTGAACTTTGATTGAATAATGCAAGCTGTAAAGCAACCCTTCTTCATGAAAAATCTCATTTCTTTTTTATTTTTCTGTTTTGTTGCCCTAGTCTGCGTGGAGATAACCTTGACAGATAATCCCATGGCTAAGTAAAGAAACTGAGCTGGAGGGAGTGTGCTAGTGAGGGAAGGATGAGCAGCCCACCCTTGTGCCAGCATGGGCAGCACAGGCAGCTCTCACCTCCGAGGGTGCAGACCCAGGGAAGAGGATTTCCCATCCTTGTGGCCGTGTCTCTTCTTGTTTTGTCTGAAATCTGGAAGTAATTATCATTACTTGTGCTGTGTCCAGTGGTGGGGGAATTCCAAGCCTGGGAACGGATGCTGTGTCCAGCCCCTCAGGAACCTCTTGTTCCATGTGGACGCAGGGGTTTCATCAGTGGCATCCTGAGGAGGGGACACTGGAGCAGGGAGTACACAGGAAGGACATTACTGCAGTCATGGAACAGAAATCACAGGGAGTTTGCTCATCGTGAACGAGTTGAGCCAGGATATGGGCTTTGTTTTTGGTGTGAAATCAATAGCAAAGCTTCCAGTGATGTTGCTCCAGGGGGATTTAGTGCCAGGTCTGTATCTGGGCTGTGGCAGTTTGATGGCAGCACGTGTGGTGTCTGCTCAGCCTGCATGACTTTGGTGGCAGTGGTCAGACTTTCCCTGTGGATGACCTTGGGTATTCCTTGGCCCCTGAAGCCTTGGTGAGGCAGCGTCCATGCTCTGAGTGTTTTAAAGCTCTTCAGTGTACCTGTGTATATTGAAATTTGCTGTCTGCATCCTCTCGCCCAGCTGTTCCTCTCCTGGTTTTCCCAGGGCTGAGCTGTGCACACACAGGGGTGGAAGGGATGGAGGCAGTGGTGGCTCCTGGGGGTCTCCTGCTGCTGGGCATGGTGGTGGGGCTGGGGATGCAGGGATGGAGCCAGGGGAGGCTCTGGGCTTGTGGGAGCTGTTGCCATGTCTGCCAGTGCTGGATGGTAGTGGTGGCTCCCCACTCTGTAAGGGCTGTGCCAAAACTGGCTCCCATCCCTTCTGCCCTCCATTGCTTGGCTGCTCTCAGCTCGTTTGCAGGGCTGGGGGCTGCTGTGAGGCTGCCTAGGGGGAATGCTGTGGGGTGGCATCCACCCCCTTGGGATGGCAGCAGCGGCACTGATGGACAAGCACAGCGTCAGCTGTTCTCTGTGGTGTTTAGGTTATTGGGTATCATATGCTTTGAAAATACGTGTGTCTGTCTGCTCCTGGGTTCTGAGCACCAAAGTCATCCGGCAGGACCAGGGATGCAGGAGCTGCAGGGACCAATAGTTTGTGCAGTAAATCTCCAGCGTGGCTCTCCAGCAGTAATTACTGTGTGAAAGTAATAACGGAGCTGTGCTGAGTGCTAGGCCAACTCCCCCGGCTCGCTGCTCCTCGCGTGTTTCTCTCTGGGAGGTTCCTGTTTGGTAAATTAGATATTGTGCTGTATTTCAGAAAAGGTTACACTTAACCCAGGCTGCCTCTGCTTTATTATCTTGGCAGAGCCGTGTAACCTCTGCTGGGGTATGATTGGGTTTCACATTCGCCTCTGCTGCAGTGGCCCCACTCCCTGCATCCTGCCGTTGTGATTACGTTAGCAGCAGACTCTGCTTTCCTTTATTTATTGAGACATTAAAGATGCATGCATTTATTTTTACCATGTTCATAATTGCCATAAAAACGAGCCATAGTATCCCAGAGCGGCTCTTTGGGAAGGAGAAAAACCACGGGGCTGGGGCGAGGAGGAGCGTGGCAGAGAAGGCAGGACAGGGCTGTGGGGCAGGTGGATGTTCCCATTGCTGCCCTGGGAGGATGCTGCTGTTGTCCTCGAGGAAAGAGAGCAGAGCAAAGAGTGCTCCTGCTGCTGCTCAGGGGGCAGGGAGCACCCCCAGGGCCAGGGGTGGTGCTGGTGGGAGCCCAGGTGGGGTCCCCGTGGGTCTGGGGGGGCTTTGGGTGGATGGACAGCTGGACTGGAGTGCCTGACTTGTACAAGATCCTGCATCCTCAGGGGTCCCTGAAGTGCAGGAGGGATCCTGGCCAGGCTGTGCAGATCCCACCATGTTCCACCACTGTGGTTCACCATGCATCTCCTATCACATCCTAGCGTGCCCCTGCCACTGCATCCACTGCACAGCTCCCACAGCTCCCACCAGGTCCCACTACACAGCTCCCACCACGTGCCCCTGCTGGCCCCACCATGGCCTCCTGGCTTTCCCCTGATCTCTCCCCTACCTTCTGGCTGCTTGTTTTGTTCCTTACCTGCTGCCAGCACCAGAGCCCTGGGGCTGTGTGATCTGAGGCTAAAAGATGGCATTTCAAGTGCAGAACCAGTTAGTGGGTTTTGCTTGCATGTAACAACTCCTTTGACGTTTCTTCCCTTCTTTTACTCCCCTCCAAGTTCTAAGCATGTCACCCATTGTTTGCTTTTTTATTAATAACAGAGCCCACTGTCTCTGCAAATGAAATGATGTAAAACAAAGAAAAGTGCCCGCATTAAATTCTCTGGCAGGGGATTACCTTGCTGGCATTTACATATCCATGCAATAAATATTTTAACATGTTAATTATACACTAATAAGAAAAATACCTTTTGAACTTTCAGTCAAATTGACACACACAGAACTGAGTCCATCAGGGAATTAAAAGCAATTACTTTTGTAACAGAGCATAGTCACATTGTTTCTTCTCTGCAAATTGTTCTGTGGTCACCAGCCAGCCTTTTTTTATTTGGTGAAAGTTGGAGGAAAGACTGACAGGTACTGGAGTTTTCCATGCCTGTCTCTGTCCTGCTGGCAGGGGCCTGTGCCAGCATGGGATGCTCCTTCCCTCTCCAGAGGTTTCATCCTGGCCCTGCACACCTGGCTCTTCCCAGTCATGGAGAAATCAGACTTGTAACCATCTCCCTTTTCTTTTCCTCCTTCCAGACTGAAAACTACTCCTTTGATTCCAACTACGTGAACAGCAGAGCTCATTTAATAAAAAGGTACGTAGGCTTGCTCGAAGGGCTTGCTTTGCCCAGCCAAATCCCGAGGGTTTAATGTTCTTTTGTACTGTGTTATATACTATTTGCTTATTTTAATATGCAAAACTTTTTAAGAGGAATAATTGGGTTTTAAAGCAGTACTTACTTCCCATTAAGTCCCATTGCTCATGGTTTGCAGTAAAGGAAATCTTTTTTTCCTTCTCTTTGGCTTCTTCGTGCTGGGAAGGTGCAGTAAGTGAGGTAGAGTGCTGTTACCCTGACAACTTTCAAATTCTGAGAGTTTATTCCATTTGAATGCACAGGAATAAAAGGATAGATTTGGGTGGTGAGATCTCCCTGCCATGTAAGGCGGGGAAAATTAAAAAAAAATAAGTTGTTTGGGGGCAGGTAATTGGGTTGGATGCAGCTCCTGGTTCTAGCTCACTGTTTTAGTTTGAATACCAAGGCAAGCAGCACTTGGCTAGGCTGATTTTTTTCCATGTGTAGAAGGAAACAATCAGTTCAACTGCAACCTGGCAGTTAGCCCTGGGGAAACGGAACCCTTTGGGTGAAATACTGCCATCCTCAGAGCCTGGCAGTGGTGAGGGAATGTCTCTGGGGATTTCACACCGGGGTTACCCAGCTGAACCCCGCTGGGCTGTGTTAACCCAGGGGTGGGCATTGCTGCTGCCTCCCGGGAAGGGCACTGCCAGCGTGGTCAGTACTCCTCAGCAGGAGCTGCAGGGCTGCAGGGCCAGCTCCCCGCACAGGAGGAGGGTGCAGGATGGGGCCAGCAGCTCCTTGCCACCTCCCTGCTCTCCCCAGGGCTGGCCAGGGTGTGCGGGGAGCCAGCCATGCCCATGCCCGTGCCCAGCACAGCTGTGCTCTGTGACTCTGCCGAAGCCATCGCTGAACCAAGGGTTTTACAGAGAGCAGAAGCCGGCCCTGAACTGTTGAGATCTGATCTGAGCAGTAAAAATATCCAATTATCTGCCTGGCTGAGATCCCATTTGTTTACATCTTGAAAAGCTGAGCAGTAAGGGAGCTGCGAGCGCGGCTTCAGCTGGCGAAGGGCAGGTGTATTTGCCTGCGTGGCTCGTGGTGTTTAACGATGCTAATGTGACTGTGAGAGTTGGCTGGCCTGTGCCACGCTGCTCCTCACCAGAGAGTCTTCAGGCACACTGAAAAAACCCCAAATCTATTAATCTTTCCTCGTTCGCACCTAAGATAAAGGCAAACAGCGCTCCCGCCTGCCGCAGCGGGGCTTACTCCGAGGCTGTATTGTTTGGGAAATGCTGCTGCCGCCGATTCCCCCGGACCTGCCCATCCTTTAGAGAAGTGTCAGCCGTGGAAGCATGTCGTGTGGCTGCTGCATTACGGCCTGGCTCACTGCGGGGAAGATAAATGCCTTGTGACATGGGCTGCCTGCGCATTACGAACAGCAGCTCCGTGTAGGACAGCGGTTCCCCTTGCTTTCTACCTTTGTCTTCTCTCTTAAGTACAACGGGTGCCAGGAATGCTGTGCAGACATCTGAGAACAAAAAATATTTTCTGTAACATACTGTGGCATCATTTTCATCCTTTGCCTTTATGGAGATGTTGTAGCTCTGCTATCTTTGGTGAGAGGATCTTCTCAAATCCAGCACTTAATTAATCTATTTGTACTTTTCCTGTGTTGTCTGGCTGCCTCTCTCACTCATCTACACTCACACAAATGAATTGTAGATTTGTAGTGCTTTCTTAACTTAAAAACCTTTGATGTCACCTGGAATCAAAGTCAGTGGCTTCAATAGGGACATCTTTATTTAAAAGGTAATGTTTGAAGGTTTACCAATTTATATGTATTTCAGAGCTCCCCCCTTGTGTGCTTTTGCAGAGCATTAGATGGTAGGTGGTCTGCTTGGTTTCCGTGGCGACACAAAAGGGCTTTTCAAAGTAATGAAAATCTCCAGCTCTTTGGGGCTTTGAATCCCAGGCCGTGTCTCTCGCTGACGTTTCACACCCGATCAGCCAGTGAGGAAGTTCAGAGAAGTGGGTGCAGGTGGATCCTCCCGATGAGAGCAGTTCTCCCATGCCACGTCTGAGTGGAAGGAGCACAGGGTGGCTGTCCCCAGGGACACCCCGATGGCTGTGCCACCTGGGGCAGGTGTGTCTCAAGGTGTCCCTGGGCCTTGCAGGAACCCAGGGTCCTGGGACACTGCCCCTCTCAGGGTGCTGGGGTCCCAAATGCAGCCAGAAATGCAGCTCTTCATAGAATCACAGAATGGTTTGGGTTGGAAGGGACCTTAAAGATCACTCAGTTCCAAACCCCTGCTGTGGACAGGGACAGCTTCCACTAGCCCCATCCAGCCTGTCCTTGGACACTTCCAGGGATCCAGGGGCAGCCACAGCTGTTCTGGGCACCTGTGCCAGGGCCTGCCCACCCTCCCAGGGAACAATTTCTTTCTAATATATACATATAATCTCTTTTCTTCCAGTTTAAAACCATTCTTCCTATCCTGTCACTATCTGCCTGTGTAAAAAGTCCCTCTTCCTCTTTTTTGTATGTCCTAGCACTATTTGCCCATGTAAAAAGTTTCTCCTTTTGGTAAGTCCCTTTAGGAGCTGGAAGGGGCTCTAAGGTCTTCCCAGAGCATTGTCCAGGATGAGCAATCCCAGCTCTCTCAGCCTGTCTTCACAGGAGCCACCCTTCCTCCATCCCTCTGGCCGGGGGGCTGCGTTCCATGGCGTGTTGGGGCTGCTCAGCCCTGGGGGGAGATCTGGGAGCAGCTCAGTCCTTGGTCCTCCCAGCAGTGGCTGTGCTTGCAGAGGCTGTCAAGGATGTTTGGCTGTGTATCAGACTTCCTTAAAGCTGCATGAACTTGGACCCAGAATCACTGGTTTATTTTTAAAAATAAGAATGCATCACCATGATTAAAAGACTTTCCTGTTTCCAGGAAGACTTTTGTTTTTAAGCTTGAAGTAATTTAAGATTTGGCTCATAACCTAAAAAAATGGGGTTTAGATCTTGTGTAACTTCAGTATGAGGTAGTACAACTTGGGAGAGCCAATGTATATTTTTAAGATTTTATTGTATATAAGCTTTTATTGTATATAAGCTTTAATGTATATTTTTAAGATTTTATTTCAAATCCTGCTTCACTCAGAGCTTCTGTAAGACCCAGGCAGCCTGAGAGTACCCGGAGGCTGACACCATGCCCAGGGGCAGGAGCAGTGTGCAGGGTGGTGCAGGCTGGACGCTGTGTTTGGGGTGCAGAGGTGGCAGTCAGGGAGTGTCCCCCCACACTCCATGCCCCAGCTGTCCGTGCCTGGCAGTGTCCCTGGGTGCTGTGGAGGGCAGGGACCTGCCATCCCCGCATGTCTCCCTGCAGCGTGTCGGGGGCCACCTTGTCCCCCCAGTAAGTGACAGCTGTGTTTCCCCAGCAGCTCCACGTTCAAGGACTTGGAGGGGAACAGTCTGAAGGACAGCGGCCACGAGGAGAGTGACCAGACGGACAGCGAGCACGACGTGCAGCGGGGCCTCTACTGCGACACGGCCGTCAACGATGTGCTCAACACCAGCGTCCCCTCCATGGGCTCCCAGGGCCCCGAGCAAGGTGAGCCACTGCTGCCTCCTGGGGGGTGCCCGCTGCCCCCCACATGCCCCAGCTGGTGCCTCTGGTGCTGCCCTGCTGGGTGTGCAGTGAGGATGCTTAGTGCTTGCTGGGGATAACGCCGTGCATCGTCAGAGTGCTGGGTAGATGTAAATTAATCTTCACACCACGCCTGTCAGGTAAGCAGTTGGGATTATCCTCTGCTCACAGGCAGAAAACCCAAGGCCCCGAGCATGTGCCTGGCAGTGAGTGAGCGCTGGAGTTGGGATTAGGGCAGGAGTTAGAGGTGCTGTGGCCAGGGCTGGTCCCTGCCCACCTCCCCTCCGGAGCACCGATGGTGTGTGCCCTTCCCAGCGCTCCCGTCCTGTCCAGGCAGCTCTCCAAAGGTCAGCAGAGCGTGTGGGCAATTAGTCAGGCATCCCACAGGGATTAGCTCGGGCCAGTGGGTGAGGGTTTGTGTCTTTTCGGCTGCATAGGTGGCAGCTTTCAGCTCTTACTGTCCCCGCGTGCAGGGATGAAGTCCTGCTCTGAAATCAGACTGGTATTAGCTAGAGGAAGGAAGTCAGAGGAGTTCAGCTGAGCCCAAGTGTCGTTTGTACTTGGGCATGAATGTCGCTTTTAATGTCTGAGGGATGCAAACATCCTATGCAAACATCCTGTCTTTTTCAATTAAGAAGCCTGAGTGCAGTTTGGTGCTCCGGCGCGGGGGAGCCTCGGGGCACTTGGCTATATCTTGAGATAAGCTGTAGCTGAGGCTCAACTGGAAGCCCCACTGCTAAAAGACTTAAGGATATGAAAACAAAATGCTGTGATTATGAACTGGTCTTCAGCTGTTTAATTCAATTCATGGTAAACATCATTAAAAGCCTTTGTTTTGCTGTCATAAAAGAGTCAAACGGGGGAGAGAGAGTTCTTGCCATCTGCGCCACCGAGTGTGGGATTTTTCTGGAGAGAATCTGATGGCTGTATTAATTCTCGATAGAGTCTGTTAAATGGCCGTAGTTAACCCTGTAAGACTCCACGAGGAGGGGGACACAGAGGTCACCTACACATTCCACGCTGCCAGCCGCACTAATTGGAGGGGGATGGCATGCGCAGCGATAATGTATTTCCAGACAACCCTACTGTGGCCAAAGATGAAAAAAATTAAACATTTATATAACTGTACAGTGGCAGTTTAATTCTCCGTGGACCAGCACTGTGTCAGAGAATGCAGGCTGATAGCTATCATTTATTATTCTTCCATTACAAAGAAATGCTTTTTCATTTCGATCAGGAGAGGGTTTCCTAAGATGCGTTTGTAGTAAGGGATGGCTGTAGAAGCAAAAATGTTCATAATTGATTCCCATCCTGGTGAATAGTCTGAGCAACATCTGTTAATTTTTTGTCACATTTCTTCAGCAAAAAACCCAATCTCAATGGACTACAGATATGGTTTTACAGGGATTACATTTCTGATAAGTCTGCATATCTGATAACAATGCAAATAGGTTAAAGAGGCTGAGTTGGAGGCAGAGCTCATCGGAGGAGTCAGATGGAGGTAAATATGGTTCAGTCCATTGTAGCATGAACTCCTCACTTCATGTAAATACACCCCAAAAATCAGGTGTGTTTCCAGAAGGGGACTTCTGAAAGCAGCCTGTCTCCCAGTCCTGCAGTGGCCCAGGGGGTTGGTGCTTCTGGGTCTGGTTTGTTTTTGGGAGGAAAGCAGCATGGCAGTGCTGCACTGCCATCCAGCTGCACCTGCAGGCAGGTGTGCCACAATCAGCTCTTGTCCTGCAGGACCCCTGCTGTCCTGTGTGGAAGAGCTCGAGGTAACCTTGTGAGGTGATTGGGGTGATGGTGGAGCAATGAGAGGAGCAGCACAGGCAGGGAAGTGAGTGGTTACTGTCACAGAAGCTGAAAAAAAGGTTAAAGAGAGTGTCGCCTGATTTGCTGATTTGTCAAACAGGAACTGCAGAAAATAATCAGGAAAATCAAGATGCTGAGATGATGGTGATAACAGTGGTTCCCATGTGATTAAAGCAATGATTTTGGCTCGGTAATTTTTACCTGATTTGGGGCAGAGTGGCAGGGTGGGGAGGAAACACAAGAAATTCATTGACAAGGATGTGCAGGACTGTTGGCTGACTACTGCTCCAAACACACAGTCCTTGTCTGAAGAGCAGCCATGCAGCTCATATACCCATGCTTTGCTTTCCCTTTTTGTCCCTGCCCAAACTGTGTCTCCTGTAATCCCAGAGAAATGGGGTGGGGGAGTTGTTGTCAGAGTTTGCTCGTTGATGGCAATGATCTCCTGGCTGGGAGCCTGGTGTGGTTCCCCTGTGGCCAGTCTCTGCTGGCCTTGCACCTCAGCTTGAGGCACCACGAGTCCTTCATGAGTGGCCATCTCTCAGACTGTGTCCCAACAAATTGTGAGTCTTTGTCTGCTCGGTGAGTAACCCTGGATCTGCCAAGGCAGACAATGGTTGGCAGAAATCCTTGCAGCTGAGTGGTAGAGCATGATCCCTCTGTGGGGGCTCAGGGTGCTCAGTGTGGACCTGTCTGGCCAGCTTTTGCCTGCTAAGATGCTGCATTTCCTGCAGAGGGAGGTATGCTTGGATGGGTCCAAGCTCCTTTGTCTTCTTAAACCACTGGTGCCAGTGGTGAGTACTTAGAGCCCCAGAGAGCTGCTGGTGTTTCACTTTCCTGGTGCCACTCTTGGGTGGGAGTGACACCAGCTGCCAGTCCTGCTGGCAGGAGGCCTTTCTCCTCCTTTGGAAATTACCTAGATTTCCAGAAAAATGGCAAACCATAGCATGGAGAGTGTTGAGCTTCAGTGGGTAGCAGCAGGTCATCAGAAATAACTGCCTGGAGCTCAGCCACGTTGCGTATTTTGGGAGCAGGACTTCTGCCCAGTCCCTCTTTACCTCAGGATCTTAATTATTGATTATAAATTCATCTGATGAAAAGATGGCTTTAATTGCTCTAATATGTACCCAATTTGGAGTTCATTATAGCCCAGGATTGTTTTCCTTCCCTTGCTAATTGACACCAAATGGGATGCAGAGGAAGGCGGGCACTGGTGCTGTTCCACCTTGCCTGGCTGCCTGTAATTGTTTGTTTATTTGTGGAGGTGCTAAGTGCTGCTGGAAGTTTGTGTGTATTCTCTTCCTACCGACGTCCTCAGCTGAACCTCCAGATGGATTTCTTTGAGGCAGGGGTGTTCTCTGGATCTCAGCGATGTTTTGAGATGGCTGGAGAAGTCTGCTGGAGGATGGGATTAAATCCCAGGGTCCCCTTTGTGCCTTGGCCCATTTCACTGCAGGATGGGGTGGATTTTCTCCGTGTCCTGCTGTACCCGTGGCTCGGAGGGCAGCACTGGAGGAAGCCCTGGTTTCCAGAGGAGCTGAAGCGAGCGGTGCTGCGGGCAGGGACCCAGCAGCTCTCTGCCCCTGCCGATGCAGGTGTGGGCTGAGGCACTGGCAGGAGCTCTGCCCTGGGGTCGGAGCTCCTGACACCTGTTCCTCCCAGCAGCACGGGGAGATCTCAGCGTGAAATGTTTCCCAGCACTGCAGACTGTGGTGGTGGTTTTCCCTGGAAATGGCAGCGCCGACCAGATGTTCGCAGGGTAATTGAAAATTCCATTTTATCAGAAAGCGTTTGCTGTCAAAAAGTTTTATCTTTGCTTCAACAAAGAGGTTGATTAGATCCCTCAGGACCTGAATTAGCATCTTTGAGGCTAGGTACTCTGTTTTGTGATTCAGGTAGTTATTCCTCCCTTGGTTTTGCTCATACTGGCATATTTTTCTTTAAATCCCTTTGCCCTCTTCCAATCATAGTGTTTGTGCAGGTTTGGCTTGTTTTCTTTGTGTGGATGTGCACAAGCACCTAGACATGCTTAAATGTATTCTACTGCCTTTTTCACCTTGCCTTGAGCAAGAGCCATTCTCATACTCTGTAAGTCATAGGAGCTCTTGCCAGCATAGAAATCAGAAAGGAGATATTTTGAATGTGAGTTTTTAATGTTAGAAGCAACAGATTTCACACTTATCTTAATTCTCAGTGCTGGCCAGTATTTTAGCCATCAATTGCAGAAAGAAAATCATTGGTCCAATAAAGCAGTGATTCACTGTTTAAGATAAAACTAGGAAATATGAAAATAATAAGCACACACTAATCATGAAAAAGGCAGTGTTAGAAATAGTTACCACAGCCATAAAATAGTGAAAAAGCTTTAAAATCAAAATGAGAGGGTTTTAAGCAATGTCAGTAATGGATCTCTACAGAGGATTGCTTCTAAAAGCATCACTTCCACTTTTCTGGTGCCAGATCAGCAGTAAAGGTTCACGTGAAATGTCATCTGGAAAGACCTGATCCCGCATACATTTCCACATCTGTGTAACTTTGCTCACAGGAGAGGTTTAATTGTGTCTGAGTCCCATAAACTCCAGCAAGATGAAGGGTTCTTTGAATAGAAATGGGTTCTATTTAAATAGTTATGTTAAGTCTTTATACTATCACACAGTGTAGAAATAAGATTTGGATGTAAAGGAGAAATGGGCCCATGATATTCACTGAAACTTTTCTTGCTGGTTTCATCCCAAATTATTCAGATGTATTATGATTTAGGGGATCAGGTTTTATCTGGAATATTCCAATTGGTTCTTATGCTCATCTCCATAGTATCTGGGTGTATTTCAGTTGTGAATTGAGAACATGACTAATGGTATTAACTGGAGGCAAACACAGGTATTAGAAACTGTTGATTTTTGTAAGCTGATTTCCAGCAGTCGTTCTACCTACAACCCCCTTTAACTCTGCAGAAAAGCCTTTCTGTAGAGCTGCATGTACATAAAGACCTAAGTGACATATTCTAGGGCTTTGGAGGCTGCATTTCTCTGGAAGTTTCTACAAATTAAGAAAAGCACCTAATTTCTTGTATTCATATATGCAGCACAAGACATAAAGTATAACATTCATATGTGAGTGACAGCACATCCCTTAAGATGGATAAATGCTGTAAGCTTTCTTTACAGGGCAGTGTCAATTATTACAGCTCCTCTGATTTCTGTATTATTGCACGGCTCTGGTAAAGCAGCCTCAGTGAGCTCTGTGGTGCTCCTGCAGGGGCCAGCCTGGAGGGAGCAATCAGCTTCTCACAGTACTTTGAAAACCCCGAGAAGGATTTTTCTGACGAGTGGGTAAGCTGGTCTTTGGGAAGAGGAGCTGATTGTCTTATGATTCCCACACTTTTAAATGATGGGGTGTTGAGCATTAAGTCAGCTCCGTGTGGAGGTTACTGATGCTTTTGTCCACGCTCTCTCCTCCTGCTGACATTTCCTAGCTGGGATTGTGGAGGGCGGTAATATATTTTGTTAGACCATTGAATGTAACTCAGCTCCTTCTTCAGAGGGTGATGTGGACAGGCAGAACTGGACAGAGGGACGGGTGATGTGGACAGGCAGAGCTGGGCAGAGGGACGGGTGATGTGGACAGGCAGAACTGGGCAGAGGGACGGGTGATGTGGACAGGCAGAGCTGGGCAGAGGGATGGGTGATGTGGGCAGGCAGAACTGGACAGAGGGACGGGTGATGTGAAGAGGCAGAACTGGACAGAGGGATGGGTGATGTGGACAGGCAGAACTGGACAGAGGGACGGGTGATGTGGACAGGCAGATCTGGACAGAGGGACTAGTGATGTAGACAGGCAGATCTGGACAGAGGGACAGGGGACAGGTGGCCCCACCTTTGAGCTCAGTGCCTTCACCTCTGCACCGCGCCGCGCCGCAGCAGAGCAGGGCAGGGGTCGCTGCAGGAGGTTTCATGTGTGCATGGGCTTGCTGGTTGGCACAGACAGATCCCTTGTGCTGCTCTCCCTTAGTTTCTCAATAGCACTGAGCACAGCTTGGAGAAGTCCTTGCTGGAACGTGGTGGGAGCAGGGGTGACACTGAAATCATCTCCGTAGCAGTAAGTGAAGCCAATCCCTCTTTGCAACAGCAGAACTAAATAACAAACAGATGTGCAACCTCCTTTGTTTGCATAAGAAGCATTGTCCTATAGCCCACATTCCTGGCACTCTTCCTTCAGTTTTCAGGTTCCTTCAAAGATAGTTCTTGCAGCGTCTTCATCACTGAAGTTACTCCATTTGGGGTCACAGGAGTTATAACGTTTAGATCCTCAAGTTTTTTCCCCCTAAGCACAGAGAACACTCACCAGATGTGAACATTTTGGCAACTTGGAGAGGAAAATTAAAACTTGAATCCATGCCCTGTTGTGTAGGTTTGTAATGGATGAATGATCAGCCCAGAAATTTGGAGAGTTTCTACTGTTTTATTGTACTTTTTAATGAGATTTTGTCAAATTCAGTCATTGCTTACCCATATTTTTGCTGGGTGACTGGAGAGCAATTTACAGGAGATATGAAGAAGCGGTATTTCAGATTAGAGAATTTCAGCTTCTATTTCTGCTTGGTTTTGTTAACTGTTCCTAAACTCCAGCCCAAGGAGAACCTTTGCAGAGATCTTTGTCTCAGGGTTCAACTGAATATGGAGTGGTTCTAACCCTGCCTCTTCCAAAGCCTCCTTTTCCACAGCCACTACCCAATACTTGGGTTTTAAGATATTTTAAGATAAATAAACAGTTCAGGCAAGCTTGCAGCTTCCTTTTGCCTTATAAACAAGTCAAAAAAAGGCTCACGTGGCCTCTTTTCCCCCTTTGCCAGTAACTTCTAAGGAAACCTTTAACACTTTCCCTCTCGCAGCAGTTAGGTCTGGCAAAGTGGTCATGGTAATGGCCATCAGATTTAACAGTAGGGAAGGTGTATGAATAAAGCCAAACCTTCTGCTAACGCAGCAAGCCAGCACTTCCCAATCTCCTCCTGCAATCAATCTACATCGTTAATGACTCTGAAAACAGACTGAACTGCTGGGGCTGGCACTGGGAAACTTGCGTTACAAACTAACCATCTCTTATTAACCTTTCGGTGTTTCCTTCGCAACACTAATTAGAGCCAAATAAAACTACTGTTTGTGAAACTCTTAAGTTAAAATATAATTTTCAGAGAAAATATGGTAAACTCCAGAGCTCCTGTTTGCTTGGCCTTTCTTTTTAATTATGATAGAGGATGGCTGTTACTTGTTTAACAGAGGCTTACGTGATTAATGCTGCAATGTTACTGTAATTAAAACAGCAAAAAAAGATGTGATTGGGGCCCGTATAATTTACAGACATCTCGGCATTCTGGTGGCAGAGCTGCTCTAAGTGTTGCAAAGACGAATCATAAAAATTTACTCTAATTAAAATTGCCAGATTGACTAAACAACAGGTGACTTACGTAACTTGAGCGACTTGCACTTGGGGTGAGAAATCATCCGAAATCAGTGAATTATACAAAGCTGCCTATTATTCTGCTAAATGGGAAAGTGTGTGCTTACCATGGCAACCCGCATCAATTTTGCAGCCTCTGGAAAATACAGGGCCCTTTATTAAAGGAATAATCAGCAGCAGCAGCGCAGTGACCCCGGCTCTGCGGGGGCAGGGACACGGCCTGGCAGCTCTCCTGGGCACAGGTGAAACCCTGCCACGGTACCTGGGGGGTTCAGCTGTGAGCCAGCATCTCCAGAGGGGCTGCCACAAGTTGGGTGCCTGCTGTTTTTCCCTCCAGAACGTGGTGCAGTTACATTTGTATGTGTGATAAGGATAAGTCGTTTGGGCCTCTGTTAATTGGGCTGCACGCTGGATGGAGCTGTAGGGCAGGGACTGCGTCTCCCCTGGGTGCAGGGGAAGGAGCCCACCCCTCTCCAAAATACGGTGATGTGGGTGAGTGTCTGAACTGCTCCAGTTCCTGCAGGTATCTGCTGAAGGGAGACACACCACTGGGTTTGCATGTAGGTTGTTTTACTAAATGATCTATGTAATAATATATAAGTCAAAACTCTGTAATAATTGGCAGCAAACAGCAAAGAGAACTCGCAGCTTTTATCTGTCTTGAGGGAAGTGCTGCCACTCAAAACTCAGGAGTGCTGTATTTTAGTTCTCATACAGCATATATGAATGTAAGACTAGATGGTTTTAAATGGGTCACAGAATTATTAAGAAGTTTGGCAGCCTTTCCTCCCGGTGCACGCAGGTACGTGGGGAGTGGGTGGGCTGGGGAGCGTGGGCTGTGCCAGGCTCTGGCTGGGTGTGTGTTGCCTTTGCACAGTCATTGCCCCTTCCATCCTGCATTTAACCCCTGTGTCTGTTTGGAAAATAAGTTCTTTATATTATAGATCTGTGTTAGTCACGATGTGTATAATCATGGTATGCATAATGTGGCCCCTGTTTTTGCTGAGTATCTGTAATGGCAGTGATCAGTTTCCCCACTCTCAGCATTAGCTCTCTTAGTGTTTTTATTTTTCAGCAGAAATCCCTTTTTGTTCCATTTTCCTTATTGTACTTCACCCTTTTTCAAGTGTGAAGAGCAGCTTGCTTTGTAACTGGCTTCATTGGCTACCAGCACGTTGTGTTTCATTGCCAACATCCACAGCTGGCTGGGGGTGCTGGCACGTGGTCACTGCTGTGTCACCTCACCTTTGGGCAGTGACAGTCACACCTGGGGCAGGGCAGTGGAGTTGGGTCGGGACAGGTCAGGCTCGAGGTCTGGGTGTCATAAACAGGGGGACATTGGGGTGTGTGGAATGACTGGTTGTAGTGAAACCAGAGCTTTATCCCAAAGAAATCCTGGGTTAGCATCAGTCCCTGCAGGAAAAGGAGTATAAATTGAACCACAAGGAAAAAAAGAAGAAAAAAAAAGATGAAAACCCCCTCTCTGAATTGAAGCAGTAGGAAATGAAAATTGCTGAGATATACTGTCATGTGGGTAGTGGTGCTACCAACCTTGTGCTGCAGTAATTACCTCTATGCATGCAATTTGTGCTCGGCTACGACTGATTTCCCACATCATCCGGTGCCCAGGCTATATTCAATCAGTCCCAGCTGGAGAAAGCTCTCTTGGATCATTTGGTGAGATTTCACCACAGATGCTACCTTGCCGTGCCGGGGAAGCGCCGCAGAGCCGAGTGCTGCAGGGCTGCCCTGGCACACGGCTGGAGGTGTGGGGACAGTCACAGCAGGCTCCCCCGGCCAGGGACACGGCCTGCCACGTCCTGTGGCGTGCTGAGGACCTGCAGCTGGTGGGGGTGAGAGGAGAGGAGCTTCTGGCACTTCCTAGGGAGAAGGCTTGGCTCTGCTGGGTGCGTGCTGCACAGAGAGCAGGTTTTGTGGTTGTTGCTGCACTGTTTTATGTGAAAAATGAAAGAGTGAAGAGTGGCGGTTGGAAATTTTTGTGAGAAGCCAAGGGAGGTGGGTGTCCTCATCTCCTGCAAAGCAAAATAGGTCGAGCACTTGATTTCCTCCGACTGCTTTGGAAGTGTCAGCTTCAGTAAAGAGATGAGGCAGAGGAGGGGCTGGTGCGAGCTGAGCGCACGGCGCTGCCTCGTCTGCTGGGGCACGTTCCCTGTCAGCCCCTGCAGGAGGCAAAGGGCTCCAAGGCAGGCAAGGAGCCCGGGGATTTGCCCCAGGAGAGGAACTTTGTCAGCTCGGCTACCTGAGATCCTGGATTAGGTACAGCTTGGTGAGAAGTTATAAAGGGGCAGCTCTTGTGTGGGAAGAGGAATTTGGCTAGAAACCTGAAGTGAAAACTGTGCACAGTAGTAATTCAGGAACTGTCAGAGAAAGTGTTTTTTGGGAACAGTAGCTGCATTATTGGAGGGTGTAGATACCTTTGAGGAGGGTTGGGCATGCTCGGGTGTGTCTTGGAAGGTTACTATGTGTGTACTGGACTTTGATTTGCTTTTTATTCTCTGTGTTTACCAGTCCATCATCATCATCATCATTACACAGTGGTTTGGGTTGGAAGGGACCTTAAGGATCATCTACTTCCAACCCCCTACAATGGGCAGGGACACCTTCCACTATCCTGTGTTTCTCAGAGCCCCATCCAGCCTGGCCTTGGACACTTCCAGGAGTGAGGCACCCTCATCTTCTCTGGGCAGCGTGTGCCAGGGTCTCACCACCCTTGCAGTAAAGAATTGATTCCTAATGTCTTACCTAACCTGTGAGTCTAAAGCTGTTCCCGCTTGCCCTGTCACTCCACACTCTTGGCAGAAGTCCCTCCCAGCTCTGCTGTAGCCCCTTTATTTGTTACTTGTGCCACTGACACTGCTGCTCAGCAGCCCGTTTCGGTGGGAGCTGCGTGTGCAGCGTGTCCCGCTGTGTGCCCTGTGGCAGGCTCCCAGGGAGCCCCCCTGGAGCCCAGCAATGTTGAGTGCCTCGCAGTGCTCACCGAGTGACTTCCACGTCCTGCTTCTGTTCTGACAGGCAGTGCTTTTGCAGCCACTCTCTGGTTAGTTTTGGTCCCTCAGATGCATTGATTTACAGACCTTTCCTGTGCAGTACAGCTCTTCTCGATGACAGGCCGTGAAGCACATGATAACTCAGCAGTCTAAATTATTCAGGCAAATTGAATGTGTTTGGCTTGTTCCAAACTTTTGTTTCCTTCAAGTGCTGTCAGGAGCACAGGTAGCCCTGATGCTTGTATTGCAACTCATTCAAGTGCCAGGGAGACGCAAACAGCTCGAGTATAACTCGTGTTTTACCTCGTTTGTCCCTTGCTTCCACCTTGTTGTGCTCTTTCTGGGCACTTCTGTGCCTCATAAAAGTGTTTATCTTGCACCTACTGATTGCTCCCCTCTGGTACACTGCTGGGTTCTGGGAATTCTCTGCATCATGTGGTGGAAAAGCCCCTGTAAAATCCAAAAAAATTCTGTGTCTGTTCCACCCTTTAGCGGAAGTATATTCACTCATGCTAAAATTTTGACCCATTAGTCATCACTGTAGGATCCAGAAACCTCATCTTAATGAAGACAAGTAATTAAAATTAACAATTCTACCTGCAATTCCCTCATTGCCTGACCTCTGCTTTGTCAGTCTTCCTCCATTGTTACTAGGTGGATATGTTGAATTAATTCACTGTAAAAATCCACACAAGCCCTTCTTTGAGCAGCCTTGCCTTGCAAGGACCATCGAGCTGTGGCGAGCAGATGGAGAGGAGATGCCTTGTCAGTGCAAACATGTCCCCTGGCTTTCTGGATGCTGTTCAGGAGCTTCTGGGATAGGTGAGCAAATTGGCTTTGACCCTCCAAACATGTGTCTGGAGGTTTAGGACCTCACTCAAAGCCTTTTGAATCCACCAGGATTCTTTCAGCTGAGACCACCGGGCTTGAAATAGGACCCGAGAGAGATGGCATCCTCGGGGGACGTGCTCTGAACCTTGCTGGAGACATTGGGCATCTAAGCCTGTGCTCAGAAGTGAGCTGAGGGAAGGGGAGATCTCTGCTGCTGAGCATCTTCCTAATTCAGTGAACAAGGCAGAGCCTTGGGAGATGGAGATTTGCCTTGGAAAATTCCAGCTGCAAATGAGATGCATGATTTCAGGAATTAGAATAATTACCCCCTGGAACAGGTTCCCAAGGGATGTGATATATTCTGTATCACTTAGAGTCTTTAAATCACATTTGCATGTTTTTCGGCAAGCGTGCCTCGTCACTCTGAGCGCAGGGCTGTGCTTGAGAAGCGCAGCGTGACAGGGCTGAGCATCCCGTGCTTCCAGGGGAGCAGGGCAGGGAGTCACCCTGCTCCTGCATGGGCTGAGCTCTGCAGATCCCTGCAGCAGTGGGTTTTGGCACGTTCTGGAGAAGAGCTCACGACCGTCCCCTCGGCCGGTGCTGGCGGCTGTGCAGGAATGTGCAGAACCGAGCAAGTAAGGCTGGGGATGATTCAGAAGCCAATTCCCCCAGCCAAAATCTGCCTTCTCTTTCCAAACACACACAGTCCCTTCCTCTGAATCAGATGTCCCCAGGCGCTGAGCAATCCTGGCTCTATCAGTGTTTCCAGGACCTTCCCTCCCACCACTCCCTGAGTGATGAGAATATTTTTGTAGATCTCATTTCCTGGCCTTTCCCTTTCATCTCTCAAAACAGCAAGTAAATGAACAGCCCTTTAGTTTTTAGTTACAGCTCTGCACCCAGTGAGCTATCAGAGGCTGTTGACAATGACTTTTCTCTTTTCCATGCTCCTGCCTGCAGGATTTGGGGAGATAATTCATTTGGTCCCGGTGCTTTGTCAACTTTCAGCAGTTGTAATTGCCTAATGATCAGTGCCGATGCTGTTGTTAAGCCTGTTAAAACTTTGTCCTGCTGAACAGCCAGACTGTGCCTGTCTCATCATGTTGTGCCTGCTGTGCTGACTGGGGCTGCCTTTGATGCTCCCACCCTGGCCCCGTCTTTGGCTGCTGCTTCCCACCCACCTGAGGCGCTGCCGGCGGGATGGATGGATGCAGCAGGGTGCTACCCACGCTAAGGAACTGCACCTGGAGTTACAAAGAGCTGAAGAACAATCCCACAGAGAGCCACATGCTCTGTGAATGAATCCCCTCTCGGCCCCAAGGAGCCTGGAGCTGGTTGGTGAAGGTGTCTGATGTCTGTGCCCTGGTGGGGTGGGTGAGAGCAGCTCTCCGGAGAAGGCTGTCACTGCTGTTTAGCAACCTGCTGCTATTTCTGCTTTTCCATCTCTCTTGTGCCTTTTCCACCATCATTATAGTTTTTTTAGGGCTCTAATTGGCCACATTTCACGCTATCGCCTCTTCTGCTGCTCATCCGAGGTGCCCAACTGGCTGGTGCCATCTCTCGAAGCCCCTGTCGCTCATCCTCGCCTCTTCCAAGGCTGGTTTTTAATGGCACGCACTGAACATTAGTGCATTACCATCCCTTTTCCAAGAACAGTCTCCATCCACTCTTCTCTCGTCCCCCAGTGCCTCATCCAATTTAATTAATTATACTTAGTATATTACGCATCCTGTCAAAGTTTTTTCCTTTCCGAGGTTTAATGGTTTTTTAATTCTAATGCATGCTGCATGTGTAAGTGTTTCAGCAGTGAGGCGAGCGAGCAGTGGCAGAGAGGCAGCACTACACCCGTGTGCCGCAGCCAGCCAGGGTGGCTCCCTGGAGGGAGGCTCCAGCAGAAGGGCTGCAGGACTCTGCTGCCTGCCTTCCCTCTGCATCCTCCTCCTTGTGCTCAGGGGGAGAGCCGGGCTGGTGCCGCTGCAGAGGGGCGGTTTGGGTTGAGCCCACGGGCTCGTGGTGCATCTCTGTGGAGCAGGAGCCCGGCCGGCGGCTCGGCCCTGGCGCTGCTGCGTCCTGTCTGCGGCTGCAGCCCCGTGCTGAACTCCAGGGTAATGAACTTCGCTCTTCTGCTTGTGCTAACTCTGTCTGAAAGCACCAATTACATCAGTCGTTTCAGCCTTGCTTTATCCCTTTGAAGAAGGGCGGTGTTGAGGATGTGGTGGGGACTAGACTAATCAGGTAACGCCGGCTGGGGCTGGTACCTCTCGCTCTTTGTTTCCCAGTGACTCTTAAAAGGTTTGGTCAGGAAAGTGGTTCAGCAGGAATGACTTTGTGGGGTCTTATACTGACTAGCTTTGGGTATTTCCAGATAAAACCTGCTCAGACTGTGAGGGTTGTGGGTTGGTGGTTGTTTTTTTCCTGCCTGTCAGTGTTGCAAAGTGCTTAGGTTTTGAAAATGCAGCTGGGCTCTGTCTGTCTGTCACACCATCACTGAGAGTAACGATGCTGTGGTGCAGTTTAGCTGACAGCCCTGTGAACTGGGGCCAGGAGCCAACACAATCCAGCCTGACCTCGGGGCAGTGCTGCAGGAATGTGCCTCGGGAAACCAGAAATCCTTGGAGGCTGCAGTGGCAGAAGCTGGGGCAGAGCTGGAACAGCCCATCCTGGTGAGCAAGGGGCTCCCACTTCTGCACTGGAGCCACAGCAAGGGGTGTGTGGGATGATCCCAGCGTGGTGTGCAGCCCCCCAGGTGGGACCCAGAATCACTGCCCAGGTGCCTGTGGGTTGGCAGCAGCGTGGCCAGGAGGGCTGGAGCTGTGGAGCCGACTGCTTTCCTTGCAGTGCGTGTGCAAGTCATGAAAATACAGTTGTTTTCCATTCCTGTTGTTCAGCCATCTCCCTGTGGCTCTGCAGTTGACAGCCCCAGACATACTCCAGGGCTTGTTCTCCATCTCACCCCCATGGTGGTGGGGCCAACAGAATGGGATGGGGGGAACAGGATGGGACCCCAGTTGGATTGCTGGAATTGAGCTTGTCCATGACTCACAGGTAAAGTCATTTCCCTGAGCTTGTAATGAGGTTTTAGATTTAACTGTTGACCTTATAGTAGTTTTACATGCATGTTTATCTGCCCTCTGGATTAATGAAGGTAAACTTAATTGCCAGAACAATGTTTTGTCTAATTAAATGGATCAGATTGTCAGACTTTGGCAATTGCATCATCTCTTCTGTTGGTCCCAGGGCCAGTGTAACCCACAGCTGGCATTTCCCTGGCATTGCTGTTATCCCTCGTTGGTGTGGAGCTGGAGCCTGCTTTGAGCCCCCTCTGTACCTCCGTGGCCATGCAGAGAGAACAGGAGTGTCCCTGTGGGTCGTTGTGCTGGGTCAGGCACTCTTGGGTGCTGGACAGTGTAGAGCAGCTTTAGCAGCCCTGTCCCTGCCGCTGTCCCCAATCCCTGTGGGATTTTCTGGTGCACCCGCCCCCCTAGGCAAACATCC
This sequence comes from Irena cyanogastra, assembly GCA_013397155.1. NCBI lineage: Eukaryota > Metazoa > Chordata > Aves > Passeriformes > Irenidae > Irena > Irena cyanogastra. The sequence continues at coordinate 916,785 of VWZV01012899.1, read as the reverse complement.
CATCGTGGTGCGTCCCTGTGCTTCAGAGTAAAGATCCACCAGCATGGAAAAACCCCCGTGTTCATCTGAAAGAGACTTAAAGTAGAGCACCAGGGAGGGGATAATGCTGAGCTGCAGGGTGGAGGCGTGAGAGGTCATTGTCATGATGAGAGATGGCCAGCAACCAACATTTCGGTTTTTTAAGAAAAGGCGTAAAATTCCCTAGCTCTCTCTTGGTGATGGGGAACGCCCCATTGTGCTGGGAAGCCTTCCAGCTCCCTCCACTCTTCAGAGCTGCACACTTTTAGAAAGTACAAAGAGCTTCTCATAATGTTTTGCCTTGTGGGTACGTCTATGATTAATTCCGTGCAAGCATTACTGGTGCAATAACAATACTGAAGGTCCTAAAACTGAAAAAGGAAACACATTTGGCTCGTACTTCATACACAATCACTTACACTTAAGCTATTGATAGTTGATTGGGATCTGTAGACTGCTGGGCTGGTGCCACTGGGTTTCTGAGCGCATTCAATGGCTGGAACAGACAACGAGGCTGTAGGTTTTGGCAAGCTGTAGGTCTCATTAGTCAGGCTGACTGTATCTGACACGAGAGATTCCCATCCACCAAGATGAAGCTCACTTCCCTAGGCTTTGGCTGACGTCCCAACAATATTTACATGAAGGACAACAGAGGATCAGTGTTAGATTAAGGCTGTGAGTTTCCAGTAGGCAGACAGTTAAATATTCTATTGAAATACTCTTTTGATTATTTAGATAATAATGAAGTTTATGCATGTCCTTGAGAAATCTGGGGAAAGGCAGTTGTTTTATGCTAAGCATGCAAAGATGTGTTTAATCTTGATAATAGGAGTAAATTATGTATCAGCGTTTATAACCTCGGCTCCTTCATTTCTCACTTGTTGTGTGGAGCCACCAGAAACCTCGCAGGGAAGGGGGAGCCGTGCTGGGGTTTGGCAGGAGGAGGGGCAGGCAGCCTCCCCGCGGCACCCTGGCCTTCACATCCCTGCGGGAAGAGGATCAGGATGGCTTGTTCTGTTTTGTCCTGGCCAAGGGAGGTGCTGGTTGAAGTAAGACATTAACCATAAGCCCCCCGAGGAGAGGGCAGGGATGTGCTCTGACAGGAGTTGGCCCAGTACAGGCATCCAGGAATTGCTTCTTATCTCCCCCAACTGTCATTTCTGTTTTGTTGGATTTTTATCAGAATCGTTGAGTTGCCATTTTCTGACCGATGCCTGATTTTGAATAGGACTGAGTAATAATTTGATTTATTGCTGCCATTGGAATGTGTCTGCCTAGCTGGTCCTGCCTTACCCTCACAGAACATGTGAATTTGCTTTGTCTATGACAATAGCAGAGAACAGTAACCTTTGGATTAATTTGTTTTAGCAACTGAAGTCCCATTAAATGGAAGGCAGCTGGTGTCAGAGGCATAAACTGAGACAAAGTTTTGCTCTCAATTGCGGGAAATGTGTTTAAACAGACTAGAAATGTTTCCATCTCTGCAGGGTATAATATACTCAAATGGTTGCATTAACATGAAAAAAGTATAAGGAAGAGTGTATTTAGGACAATCCCTCTGTATCCAGAGCTAATGAAATTGAATTCCAGTAATGAAGTCAGGGGTTGTGTTCTGCGCCCGTGCAGGAGCTGCTGTCAGCATTAATGGGAGCGGTGCCCGCGCATTGTGGAGCAGTAATGCTTGAGATGGAAGAGGTCCATCAGAGCCCAGAGCGCTCTCCTCTCCCTCCCAGGGCTGGATCTGCTTCCCAGCCCAGTTAGGATGCTAATGAGCCCTGTGTGGAGGCATGAGTGGTGGAGTTTCGGAGGTGAAATCCCTGCCGCTCAGGGGCCAGCATGAGCTCCACGGACCACTTAAGAAAAGGATTAATTGGAGTTTAAATGGTGTGTTCCGCCGGCCTTCTGAAAGGGAATTAATTTTTCCTTGTGAATGAGGTGGGGATTGGCCTGCGGTCCTGGATAAAGGGGAGCAGCCAGCATTAAATTGCATTCCAGCCCATAATACCTTCTGGGTCTGACTCTGCTGTGGTGCATGGCATACCCACACTCCAGCTTCTTCTGCTTCTGGTGATCACCTTCCTTCCCATAGCCTGGTCCTCATCCCAAAGGCATCAGCATCCCCGGGGGAAATCCCTTGCACCATGCCCTTCCCCTGTGGCTTGCAGCTAGCCAGGCCCCCAGGTCTGCCTGTCCCTCAGCCCTCATCCACAGAACAGGGACAGTTCTGCACAAGAGAGGGAGCTGTTAATGGTAATACAGAGCAGGGGAAGAGGTGAATGGGCCAGCTCGTGGCTGGTGTAAATCAGTGGGAGTCCTCAGCATTTCCTGGGAGCTGTCTGTGTCTGCAGCAGCTGGGGATGAACCGTCTTGCACACCTCTGCTGACCATTCCAGAAGCACTGCCCATGAGCCGCATGCAGCCATGGGTCCTTATCAGCAATTGCCCAATAAATTAATCTAAATGACAGCCCTTTTTTCATTAAAATAATTCCTGTGATTTGTCCAAGCACTGTTGACCTTCTGTGTTGGGACAGACAATCCAGGATTAAAAATACAGCATTTTTAGCTTGCATAAATCCCGAATAATGGTGAAAGAGAGGAAAAGAAAGGCTTCTTGTTGTGGTAAAAGCATTTGTCACTGTCCCTGGTTATTAGTATCCTCTGAGCATTGTGCAGGGGAAGCCACGCCAGGATTACATGGCTGCATTGACTGGAGATTTCTTATTAGGAAAGGCAAGGAAGGCTCTGTAAAGCCCATAGGTCAAAAATATAATACACTATTCCCCACCTCTTGTTTCCTGATATTATGCTATTAGAGGAGATAAGGGAGAGGTGCAGAGTCTTAATTTACAAGCGAATGGTGAGCCATGGCTGGGGACTGTTTGTATTTTGCTGGAGCTTATTTTATCTGGAGTGTAATGCGGTGGATCACTGCCCCTGAGCCAGAAACAGCCACTCCTGTTGGGGTGGAGAGGGTGTGGGCTCCGCTGGTGTGCTGAGGGTGCTGGGTGCTGCACAGGGGCTGGGGGACAAGCCTTGCACCTTGTGCATGCATTCCTGAGAACATGAAGGTGCCGGAGTTGAAAGAAACCCAAAGAAGTAGCTGGAAGAGGAGTGTTAAATAATGCAGTTGCGCTTTGTCCATGAAAGATGGCTAACCATGAGTAAACAGCCACAACAGTGTTTGATCCCTTCGTGTTTACTATTTATTCATATTTATTATTCATAAATTCTGTCACAAATGTTGGGCCCGCACCCCAGTGAGACATTTGCATTTTATTTTAAGTTTGATTCCCCCCCCCGCCCCTCAGTTTCATGAACTGAGATTTAATGATTTGCTTTTCCACATTGCTCCCGTGCTGGCTCTCCCTGGTTCTCCTCTTCTTGTTTCAGGAAGAGATTTCTAACATGGAAAAGTGATATTTGAATAGATTCCCCTAAGGCAATCAATTTACTTCTAATTTGTCTGGAACTAAGCTTTTCTTTGTTGCAATGAGAAAGGATTGAAACTGCTGTAAAATTTATTAGCTTCCAGGAAGATTTTGAAATGAATTTTTTAATGATCGTGCTGTTTGCCGTACCCAGGAGCAGTGTCATCATGATTACAGTATAATCATACGGTTGCTGAAGAAACACCGAAATGTGGAGCTAGAGCTGGGCTCCTGCATGGGGCACCTGTGGCACTGCCCAGGTACAGACACTGCCCAGGTACAGGCACCGCCCAGGTACGGGCACTGCCCAGGTGCAGACACTGCCCACGTACGGGCACTGCCCAGGTACTGGCACGGCCCAGGTATGGACACTGCCCAGGTACAGGCACTGCCCAGGTACAGACACTGCCCAGGTACAGGCACTGCCCAGGTACAGACACTGCCCAGGTACAGGCACCGCCCACGTACGGGCACTGCCCAGGTACTGGCACGGCCCAGGTATGGACACTGCCCAGGTACAGGCACTGCCCAGGTACAGACACTGCCCAGGTACAGACACTGCCCACGTACGGGCACTGCCCAGGTACAGACACTGCCCAGGTGCAGATACTGCCCAGGTACGGGCACTGCCCAGGTGCAGACACTGCCCAGGTGCAGACACTGCCCAGGTACGGGCACTGTGGCCGGCGCTGCCGCAGGGCCAGGGGCTTTGGGCTGGGGCTGCTCAGCACGGTGCTCACCCGCCTCGTGCATGTCCCAGCAGGCTGTTCCAGTCACTCTTTTTCTCTCCTTATTTTTCGTTCTGAAGCAACTCCTCGGCTCCTCTTCCTTGCTCCCCGTGTAATAGCACAAATGAGCTCTACTTACTCACCTCGGCAAAGCTGCTCTGACATGGATTGGATTGAACTGAGCGGCTGTTTGGAAATGGAAACTCCAGGGACTATTGTCATCGCCCAAATTGCACCTTAGATTGTATAACAGCACATGTCATCTGGCCATTTATCAGGAATATTACATTCCCAGGCACTTGCACCTTGCCACGATTTAACTTTGTCTCTTTGGCCAGCATTGCAATTCCACTGGAGATAATTCAATTGCTCTGAGAGCTGAACGGGCGCCTCACACCCCGCTGCGTGTTGCTGTGCCGCAGGTACCTGGGTGTTGGACAGGAGGCTGGAGGATTCCTACACCGTGGGCATTCCTTAATCTCCCCTGTGATGAGGGAAGAGCCCGTGCTGTGTGGAGCTGGAGGCTCTTGCTGCAGTGCCCACCACGTGTCCTCTGCCAGCTCCTCCTGGGCTCTGGCATCCGTCCTGTGCCCCTGCTCTTCTGACCAAGAGCTTGCACAGTGGGGTTGGGAAGCGCTGAGGGTCTTGGCTGGATGGAGGATTTTTATCTCTCCCACCAGGTGGGGTTGGGAAGCGCTGAGGGTCTTGGCTGGATGGAGGATTTTTATCTCTCCCACCAGGTCTTCCTGCAGCTGCTGGTCCTCAGCAGCTGCTGCCTGGCCGAGACCCACAGCAGTTGCCTTTGTACCCATCTTCTGAGTTGCAAGTAGAGCTCTGACTTGAAGTCTGGAGCTTAACATGGATTTTGCTTTACTTCTTGAGGAACATATTTATTCCAGAGGTGGCTGTGGATTTTATGTTATTTCATATTTGCTATGCAAGAGCTTATGTTTAGTAATGACATTTTTTCTTGCCAAGTCTGACTTCAGGATAACTGCTCACCTCTTGATGAAAAGGCTTCTGCCAGGATGTTTTGTACCTGGAGAACATTTTAAAAGTGACCCTGCCCTAAGGTGCTCTGAAACAAGGTTGTGGATTTGTGCTCAGTGAGGGCAGTCTGGCTGAAACGTGGATATTGCTGCAGTGGAACCTGGACATCTCTGGTACAGCAGCTCCCGTGTAGGGCACTTGCCCTCAGGTGAGGCGCTCAGCATGTCTCTGGGCCAGCTGGGTGCCACATGAGTGCCCTCACAGGTGTCCCCACAGCCTGACTGGCAGCAGAACTATCCCCTCGGTCTGTGCAGTGTCCTCAGCTCCTTAGAAAGTGCAGCCCAGGTCATGCCCTGGGCCATGGTGGTCCCCATGGCAGGGCTGTGGTGTTCTCAGTCCCCAGGCCATGGTGGTCCCCTTGCCAGGGCTGTGGTGTTTTCTGTCCCCAGGCCATGGTGGTCCCCTTGCCAGGGCTATGGTGTTTTCTGTCCCCAGGCCATGGTGGTCCCCATGCCAGGGCTGTGGTGTTCTCTGTCCCCAGGCCATGGTGGTCCCCAGCCCCAGCCCATGCCAGCTGGCAGGTCTTTGCCAGCCTGGTGCACTGGGGCCCTTGGGGACTGTGTGTTGGGATACAGTGCTCACACTCACACAGAGCAGTGCCAGAACTCGGGGGGTCTCACCCCGCTTTGCCCCTCTGATCCCCCTCCCTTTGGCTCTCTCCAGCTCTGGTCAGGTGGCAGTTTCAGCCTGCTCAGCCCCTGCCATGAGCACAGGGCTGGGAGCTGCCTCTTCTGGCTGCCAGGCACTCACCATGTCGTGTGTGTGGTGGTTATTACCTGGGCTTTGCTCCGTGCATCAGAACATTTTGTCACTGCAGACAGTAGCACTTGTATTGACTAGAGCAGGACTAGGACTGTAAAAGAATTTCCTGTTGTCCTGTTTCTGATTGTTAAAGTGGTAGAGAACAAGCCAGAACAGTACAGTAATGTGAATGTGAACGTGAATGACTGTCCTGGGTGCCATCAAAGCTGGGTGAGTCAGACTGAGCTGCAAAGGGCAGTGCCAGGACCGTGCCCAGCAGCTCCCTGTCTGCCTCTGCTCGGGCAGGAGGAGGATGCAGGGGTCAGCCCTGGGGTCAGCCACTGGAGGACCTCAGACCTGCTGTGTGTGCTTTTGGATCTGGGATAGCAGAGCAATGGTGTTTCTGTGTGTCAACAGGCCTTGCTTGAGGCATAAAAACAGTATTTTATATCAGCTCCAGGGCTAAGACAGTGATGGATGGGTGGGTAGCTGAAGATGCCCGTTCTGCCATGTTGAAGAGGTTGCTGCTGGGGGCTCTGTGCTGGTCCTTGTGTCTGCTGCCAGGTCAGGGCTGCTCTGGGCAGCCTAGACATGTTGTCCCCGAGAGCAGGATGGTTTCTGGCTGCAGGGCATGGTCTCAAAGCTGAGATGTGTGCTGAGCACAGAAGCACGGTGACAGAATGTACCATGGAACTGCCTGTTGTCTCAGGTCTGTGGATGATGGTGACTCGTGCCCCTCTGCCTGTCAGCCTGGCCTCTTTGAGACTTGTTAACACTCCCTTCCTAATACAAAAGATTGAAACAGTAGAATTTAATATAATGCTTTTCAGCTCCTTTCCTCCCTGCATTTCAGCTGCTGCAGGTTCTAGACAAGCATTGTGATGTCCAAAACTGATCATCTCCCTGGCAGAGAGGCACCAGGCCAGTGCCCTTTAGTGAACTGCTCTTAAAGCACAGGTGCCTTTCTAGGCTTTGAGGAATATCCACTTGCAGTAATCAGGGAAGTCCTCCAATTGTTTTTAGCTGTAAAATGTGCCAGTTGGAATAAATGGGTCAGGGCAGGACAAACCTGCCTGTGCTCCCTCTGGAATGAGGCTTGCCTTGGCTATGGCAGTCCCAGGGATTGGGGGCTGAGCTGTGCTGCTGGGCAGGGAAGGTGAGGAGAAGCAGTTCCCCTGTGCCTTCTCGTGCTGGACCAGCAGCCCAGCACGCTCACAGATCCAGCTTTTCATGTTTGTGGAGAGACTGAAGTGATGTGTGCTCCAGCAACACGCCCAAGGTCACACAGCACAATAAATCAGTGTCTCATCGGGGATGAGAATCCAAGATATTTCTGTAGCCCCTCCAGCCATCACCGAGTCCTCTGCTATCACAGCCAGACTACACAACTTTGTATGCCTGTAGCACCCTTTTGAAGTTAAGCTGTGGATAAATAGGGAGACAGCAATATTTTCTGGGCAATTTTTCTTTTTTTCTTTCTATTTTGCTCAAGTACTTGAAATTAACAGAATCAAAGTATAAGATCATGGGCTTTCAGAGCTTGGTGCTGGTTGTTCCATGTGTAGAGCTCAGGGCATCCTCCTCTCAAGCTGCTGTAAAGGCAGCTGCCAAAACCCAGACCTCCTCCCCTCCACCCAGCCCTGTGCTCCACATCACTGGGTTGCTGCTCTGATGTAGAGAAAAAGCTGATGTTTAACCCATATATTTTTCAATTAATTGGCTTCTTCTCATTTTTAAAAAAAAACCCTTTCTTGGTGCTTTTTTCTTTTTTCTTTTTTTTTTTTTTGAGGTCTGCCTTTTACTCGTTTATTCTCTGTAAGTGTTAAGCTGCTCATATTTTGGTGCATTGTGTTATGTGCTGAGAATTTTTATCAGCCGCCCTAGTGCTCGCATGTGGTGGAAATACCAATGTGTCTGAGGAGCGGAGGTTATGCACACAGATGTACAGAGCATCAGAATGAGTGGTTTGCAGACGGGCAGGAAGGAAACCCAGGCTGAGTCTGCACCTTTGCCGCCTTCGATCCATCAAACCGGCCTGGGCTCGGCTGGGTGATGGCATTACAGCTTTAATGCTGCTCCCAGTGCGTGTAGCTTAGGGGAGGAAGGAGCCACGTCTTTGCGTGGGGAAAGGTTGTGCTTTATGAGGGCAGCTGCAATTACCAGCTCTTATCAAATGAAGGAGAAGCCGAGACTGAAAAGCAGCCAGGATCCTGCGGTGTTCGGCAGGAGCCACGGTCGGATGCTCAGCAAAGGCTGGGCACGGTGAAACTGCTGAATTTGATTTCCAGCTTTGCACTTGGCTGAGCCTGGCTGCTTCCCTGAGCCTCAGTTTGTCTGTCTGTGATGTGGAGGTGAAGCTGTGCAGTCCTCTGGGATTGATCAACAGTGCAGGAATGCACGCAGGCCCCGGGCACGAGAGTTTGCACTCGCCTGGGAGCCCTTGGACCCAGTCATGGAGAGTCCTTGGGAAGGGTTAAACCACCAGTCCATATTTCAGCACTGCAAAGTGATGTTGAGACTACAGCCCTGAGTTGAGAGAAGGAATCTTTATTGCTCCTGTATGAATAAAGCCCCAGCACTGGGAATGACACATTTAATCTTCAGTGGAGTGGACAATCTTGGAGATTTATAAAGCCTCTGTTGTGTGAGAGGTCAGTGGGGATTAAGCAACAAGTTAAAACACACATATACAGCAGAACCACAAAGAACCTTCCCTCCTCCCCCTTTTCTTTCCTCCCTCTGTTCCTTTCCCCTCTCTGCAAAAAGTCAAGCTTAAATGTCACGTCAAACCAAGCTTAAAACATGGTGGCTTTTAACATTGGTCGCTAAACCCAGGAACCACTGGCTCTGAGGGCTTGACACATGGACAACCCTGTTGTGATGGATTTGCTGCCGTCACTCCTTCTCCAGGCTTTGTTCTGGTGCTGACAGGTGACACACAACCTATTGGAAATTAAACTCCGGTCTGTAGAGCCTTAAAACCGATGGCCGTTGAGGAACAGTCGCTGCTGTTTGGGGTAGGATCCCCTCTGCCTGGCAGGGGGGTGAAGCACAGCGCCCAGCTCGATGTGGCCTCCCCCAGCCCGGGCAGGCTGGTGGCTGAGGGCACTCCGGGCTGGGCTCCCCCGTTCACCGTGCCTTGTGTTGTGTCCCCACAGAGCCGAGCGAGGGCTTCCACTGCCGGGAGGAGTGCCGCATCCTGGGCCACTCGGACAGGTGCTGGATGCCGCGCGGCGCCGTGCCCAGCCGCGCCAAGTCCCCCGAGCACGGCAGGAACGTCATCGCCCTGTCCATCGAGGCCACGGCGGTGGACGCGGAGCCTTACGCAGACTGCGGCACAAAAAGGACCTTCGCCACCTTCGGCAAGGAGGGCGGCGAGCCCCCGGCCGAGGAGCGGCTCGCCAACCCCAAGGGCAAAAGAACGGTGGACTCGGCCGCCTGCAGCCCCAAGGTGAGCGGCGCCGTCCGCGAGGCCGGCAACGGCTGCGAGGCCGTCAGCCCCGTCACCTCGCCCCTGCACCTGAAGAGCCCCTTGTCCGGCAAGCCGGCGGCGCCCTACGGGGCCGGGCACTGCGCCGGCAGCCGGGAGCGGGAGCCCTTTGGGAACACTGGCCCTTCCCGGCCCACCGAGGCAGAGCCCCGGGGCGCGGACAGCGAGAGCAGCGGGCAGGAGGGCAACCCGCTCCTGCAGGAGCGCCGGGAAAAGGACTCGCCCGGCGCTCGGAGACTAAAGGACATCGTCCTCTGAGCGGCACTCGGCGAGAGGAGGATGAGGATGAGGATGAGGGACCGCACGACTCCCAGCGCAGATTGTTTTTATCGCTTACCAATGGTTCACAGATTGCTGTATTTAAAAGCTTTCCCTAAATGTATTGTTTATAAATGAAGCTGTCGTTAATGTGACAATCCCACGTGTCTCGACGGGCGGCAGGGGTGTGCAGCCGGAGCGGAGGAGACGGTGTTTTGCTTTTGCCGGGAGGCGGCGGGTGGCGGGGGCAGAGGCCAGACCCCCCCAGTCCTCAGGAGCGCTCGGTATCCCCTCCTCGGAGTTTATATATTTTTATATCTCAAAACGAAGATAAATTTCCATTCCTGGAGAGAATTGAGTGGCAAATTCCTTATTCGGAGATCTTTAGTAGGCACCCCGGCGGTTTTGTAGTCTGGACAAAGTAGCGGCTGTTTCTTGTGTGGGACTGTTCAAAGTGACAGTCGGGTGAGTTTCAGTTCAAATTCACCCAGCACGAGGTTGTTTGTCTTTTAAGGTGTTGGTGTTTTGCTATGGACACCCCTGCATTTATGAATCCTTTTGCTGTCACATACTTATCCGTACTATTATTGTATTTGATATTGCAAATTACTGTATGTCTAGTGATGGCAAAAGGCTTTCAGGCTTAAAAAAAGGAATAAAAAAAAAAATAAATCGCAATCATCTTACTTAAACTTTGGGGAACCTGCAGTTTGCAGCCCCGGTGGAGCAAACGCTTCTCCCAGTCCCCACCATTGCCTGCAGCCTGCCCTGGCTGCTGCAGGAAAATGACAGGGCATTCTGGGAGGGCGTTTTTGGGAAAATCCTGCCTAGATTGCAATTGTCGGATGCACTGTGCTGAACTTTTCCCCTTCCCTGTTTCTTCTGCATAATTTCAAGGCAATGGATGGAAAGGTTTTTTTCCAGAAGTTGGTTATTTTGGTTTTTTTCCAGTTCCCAGATTTAGATATCCCTCGCCTCCAGTTATTTCCAAGTCAAAGAGATGGAATTATTTTAGGAGATCTAAATTACCTTCTCAATGAGACACACACACTTCCAAGTCAGCGTTTCCTAGCCATGATTACACCAGGAGTGTGGTGTAGGTATGACATCATGGCATGGATTTTAGAGTGTTCCGATTTCTTTCTATCCCTGCATCATAAATAAGTATGGAATGAGCAATAGTGATGTTGATTTAGGGGCAGACAGGTGATATGTAACAACGCTACTAATTCAATTAATGTGCCTTCTTAATGGAGAAAAAATTAAAGCAATTCTTTATTTTTTCTCATAATTAAGGACTTTTTTGTGTGGGTACAAATCTACTCATGTAAAATTGATTTGAAAATTGAGCTACTTTAATAGCCATTTTGTAGAAGGGAGAGAGGGAAGGGATTCCACAGCTCTCTGCTCTCTTGCAGTGATGATTCCTCAGTGAGGTATGAGTAAGGTAGGAGGATTTCAGTTAGTGTATTATTATTATTATTATTATTGCTATTATTATTAACCCTTCACTGAACAGATTTTTCCTACCCTCAGTAATGTTTCCTAGAATTTCAAATTGATTATGGAAGGAAAAATATATAGCTCTTGCCAATGTTTGCTGTACCAGCAAGTTGAAATTAGTGGTTTCTAGAGAAAGAGTCTTTCTAGGTCTACATATCATGATAAAGTATTTGTTACTTGATTTATTTAAATGAAAAACAACAAGAAAACAAGTTCCAGTTGTTATTGTCCTCAAAATAAAATTAAACTCCAGCCATTTATTTCTTCAGGGCAGATTGATCTTGCCTGAAGCCACAGCAGGTCCGAGACAGGTCCAGAGTCAGCCTGTTCCCCCTGCCACTTGCTAGGGCCAGGAATTGGGAAAGAATCAACAAACAAACCAGTTGTCTAATGAAATTTGTGATGCTTCCCTCACTGGTGTGATGACTACCTCATTCAGCTCCCATCCCACTCATTAACATGGTATCCTGCCCTTCAGAAAGCAAAGTGGGGCTTTTCTCCTCTCTTCTGGATTCTGAGCCCATTTTTCAGGGATATGTTGTTTCTGTTCCCGCTGTGTTTCCTGCCTGTGTACTGTTACTGCTGTCATTTATTTCTGCTTTTTTCCCCCAGATGTGTGTTTTATTATAACACAAGCAAAGAGGAGAGGGGCTGGCTCGGGGCTGTTGGAGTAACTGCGTGTTCTGTAACTGTTAAGCTGAGTTTATTCTGATGTTACCTGGTTTTGTCAGCTCTGGGAGGTTTTTTTGGGGAGGGGGGAAACTTCTCCTGTGTGTTTGCTGAGAGACAGAGCCTGCAATTCCCCATCTGCCAGATGCTCTTGGCTTCACAGGGCAACAACTCCCTGTGGCCCCATCATCATCCTCACACCTCTGCCAGGAGGAGACCCAGCTTCCCCATGCCCATGGTGGGGTGGGGAGTGAGGGTCTCCCCAGGTGCCCCATCATCATCCTCACACCTCTGCCAAGAGGAGACCCAGCTTCCCCATGGTGGGGTGAGGAATGAGGGTCCCCCAGGTGTCCCATCATCATCCTCACACCTCTGCCAAGAGGAGACCCAGCTTCCCTATGGCGGGGTTAGGAGTGAGGGTCCCCCCAGTGCCCCATCATCATCCTCACACCTCTGCCAGGAGGAGACCCAGCTTCCCCATGGTGGGGTTAGGAGTGAGGGTCCCCCCGGTGCCCCATCATCATCCTCACACCTCTGCCAGGAGGAGACCCAGCTTCCCCATGCCCATGGTGGGGTGGGGAGTGAGGGTCTCCCCAGGTGCCCCATCATCACCCCCAGCTGCCTGGAACAGTGCTAGCCCTTAATTCCTGCCGAGCGTTGCCCCCTGCCTGCGGAGCTGCCACCACCAGCCTCGCGTTCCGGACGAAAAATAGATGCTAACTGAAAAGGAAGAGAGGGAAAAAAAAAAAAAAGAAAAAATAGAAACATTTCTCTAATTTACCCAGAGGAAACGTTCCTTGCCACTCTGAATAAAAGCACAGCCGAGAAAGAATGTGAAATAATTCTGTATTAAAAGGGGGCATTAAAGAGGTCAGTAAACCCTTATGCCTGCAAGAAAATCATTTAAACACCAGTTTTCTGGGCTGACCCAGGCTGCAGTGGGGGATGTGAGCGAGGGGCCCTTCCCTGCTACGGCCTTGCTGCACGGGGCCAAGGGGAGACCCAGAGAGCAGCCCTGGCTTTGCTGCCTTGGCCCTCTCCAGAATATTTTGGTGCTCCTGTCGCTGTCCCTCTGTGTCACTCGAGATGAGTTCAGGCTCCTGGGCAAATCGCAGTCTCTTGTTTTTTTCCTACTTACATCGAAACTGGCCATGCAAAAAATGTTCCGAGCTGCAGGGCGGGCAGGAAGGCTTTTTGGAAGGGTTCCAGATGTAATTATTGTGCTTTTTAATAACTTAAACCTGTCCTCAGATTTGGTTTAGGAAAAATCGCTGGGATCTGTTGGTTTCCTTCAGGCAAACTTGCTCTGCTCCCCTGTTTGTCCAGGAGAGCAGCAAGCAGCGACGATTCTCCCCCGAGCATGACGAGGACCCCATCTGGAGCAGCTTTGGGGCTGGGGGCCAGGGGCTGAGCTCCTCCCTGCTCCCTTGGGAGCCCCTGGCCTTTCCCACCCTCGAGGCTGCAGGGCTGTGCTGGGAGGGATGGTGGAGGGCTGGGGGGCACAGCTGATGGCTGGAAAAATCCCCCTCTCCCAAGCACTGTCTGCTGAGGTTGTTGCCGTTCCCTGTTTGTTGTGAGCTGGAGGTGGCCTGTGGATCACACTTTGTGCAAAAGTGAATTCCTTTCTTTTTTATTTTTATTTTTCCAAATAGGAAACGAGTTGCTTTTGTGAAGAACACACTGTCTGATGAATATGTTGAAATTATTCTTGGGGAGGGGGGAGGAGAGGAAAAAAAATTAATTTTGGATGGAAACACATTTGTCTGTCATTGGGGAAAATTGATGGTCTTGTTGCTACAGCTGCTTTTGCAGCTCTGGGTAATCTCTGATCCAACCTGTGAGCTGCGGTACCCGCCGGGGAGAAGCCCAGCCGCCCCTGCTGGGAGCTCTGCTGGGACTGAGACGGAGCCTTCGCCGGCGTCAGCTGATGTTCAGCTGATCTAAGCTGGGGTAGAGCCTCCAGACCCCCCTGCCTCACAAACTGGCTCTCAGCACAGCCCCCCGGCAGCCCGGCGGCCGCGGGACTGAGCGCGGTACGTCTCGTCATGGTGTCTCCGTTGCCGAGTATATGAGAATAAATTGTTGTATATGCTGATATGTATGTTATGTACATTTTCACAGTGATTGAATCATTGTAAACAGCAAAATGGAAAAAGGAAAAAAAAAAAGAATCACCATTCTGTCTATTTTATGAAGATGATAAAGCAGCTTTATTAAATTATTATGATTCTGTTTCCAAATGGTGTACCTGCCACACTGGGATTTTTTCATCTGATGAGAACTTTGTTTTCCACCTAAATGTGATTTTCTTTTCTCTGCTTTGAGCATCTAATGCATTTTAGTATTAAAGCAATTATTGAATAAAATGGAAAGTAAGTGTTTGGTTAAATATGCCTCAGAGGGTTTTCTTTGATGGGCTCCAGGTGCTGGTCCTGCAGAAGCCAGCGCACGGCTGGGTGCCACCCTAGCCCCGTCCCTGCCCCATGGCTGGTCAGCTTTGGCACTCAAGAGGCTGCAAACCTCAGGCAGAACTTTCCTGGTCCTGAGGAGGGGACATCACCATCCCCAGCAGTGGTCAACTGGGACAGGCAGGCTCTGAGCCCCCGTGAAACTGGGCACGGTGCTGGTGCTTTGCACTGCCACCTTCACCTCCAAGGGAAACACGGCTGTGAGAGGGATGAGCACGGGTAGGAAACGCCTCCAATACACACTTCTCCACTGAGGCATGGCAGAGAAAACTTTATTTTCTGTAGTTTTTCAGGAGGCTGCTTTGGAGGAGATGGTGAGGAGCATCCACTGCCTCTGATTCATGGACCACATTTGCACACGGAGCAATCTGAGCACTTTGTGGCTACCAGGCTAAGTGCTCCCACAAGGCCTCTGCTCTCTCAGTGGCTCAGTCAGGGTGACACCAAGGTGGAACTGGAACAAGAGCAGTGGTGTAAGAAGCCATTTCCCTGGCGTGGGAAGATGCTTGAACTCCACACCGAGCATCATCCTGCCTGACAGGGACACAGAGGAACAGAGGTCAGCTGCAGGTAACCACACCTGGGTGAGGCCCCATCCCTTTAAACCGGCACGGTCTGAGTGGCCTGGGGTCAGCTTTGTCACAGGTGTGTGTGGGCACGGAGACCACAGGTAATGGCTCACGGCCAGCCCGGTGCCTGCACCTGCAGCCTGTTAGCACCCTCATTAGTGAGTCATTTGGCAGGTGGGTAAAAGGAGATAATCCAGGCTGTGGGAGGGAGGCTGGTGTTCATTTGAGGGGGGCAGTTTGCAGCCGGTCTGGGGAGCAGCGGTGCTGCAGCAGCAGAGCAGCTCCCGTGCCCGAGGAGGAGCTGGGCTGCCGCAGCGTTCCGGGCCGGGACCTGCCCGCACCGCCGACCTGGAGCCGGAGCTGGGCCAGCGCCGCGGACTCGGCTGCCAGGTAGGAGCTGAGCGTGTTCGGGAGGAGTTGCCCAGGTGAGCTGTCCTGGAGCAGCGGCAGCGGGCGGTGGGGACAGGAGGGCAGCGGGCGGTGGGGACAGGAGGGCAGCGGGCGGTGGGGACAGGAGGGCAGCGGCCGGGGCTGCCCGGGCTGAGCGGGGTTCGCTGGGAGGGCAGTGCCAGCCCTAGCCCGGGGCTAGGAGTGGGCCGGCTGCCGCTGGGAGGTGAGATGGGGCTGAGTCCCCCCGGACGGAAGGTTTTTCTCGTGGTATCCCAGCCCCATCCACAAGCTGTCGGAGCCCTGCGGGTGCTGGGTTTGCTCCTGGTTTAATCAGCTCCCTCCTCTCCTGGACCCGTCCGCTCGCTGTGCTGGCTGGGGGATTGGCGATGGCAGGTTGCAGACGTGTCCCCGCTGTGCTCCCCGGGCAGCTGTCGCTGTCCCCTGTGCCCCCGTGAGCGCAGCGTCTCCTGTGCCGAGGCTCCGCGTCCGTAGCAGCGCCGGGAGGGCCGGGGTGGGCGGCCCGGGGAGGGATCGAGCGTCTGCCGCAGATAAAAACGGGATCGCTGCTGTCTGGAATCGCCGCTGACGTGCTGGATCTCGCTGCTCGGCGGCTGCTGGGTGCCGAGGGAAGGGTCCCGGGGTGCAGCGAGCCCCCGGGCAGCCCCCGGCACTGGGGCTGTGTCTGTGGCACTGGGGCGCTGCTCTGCGCCGCCGCTGATAACGGGAGCGCTCGGGGCGGACAGCTGGCCGCTGTAGGTGCGCTGCACTCCCAGGGAGCTGTGGGACTCCATCGCTGATCCCCTGAGCTCCCCATCCTCCCTAGGAGAGGGTTCTGGGGTGAGACAGGCGGCTGGCTGTGAGAGAGAGTTTCTGGGGGGCTGTAGTGCACCCCGAGGTACGGAGCCCCCACCCTGCAGTGCCTCCGGCTGCAGTGAGGGGCTCAGCGTGATTACCACCTCTGAGAGAATAACTTAGCAAAGAAAGCAGGCAGCCCTCACCGGGCAAGGTTCAGAGCCACGGATCTTGTTCCTGTTTCTTCTGGACATTATTCTATATTACAGTTGATGTTAAACTGGAATATCTAAATAGAGCCAAATTGGATTAAGAAGCAATAACTTATTGTACACTCTGACTGTTAAGCTCACAAAGACAAGAATAAATAAATTGGAGGAATCAAAGGCGTGAAAGCATAGAGCAAAAATAGATATAATATATCTGTCTGAAGCAGGGCTCTGCTCAGGGCTTGTTGTGGGCCCAGAGGGGCAAGTGGTGGTCCCTGTTCTGCTTTTCTGTTGTCTGGATTGAGGTTCTGCTCCCGTGTCTGGTGCTGGACCAGCTGCCTGCTTGCCTTGGGCAGGAACCAGCGTCCAACAGCCCCAGCGGGCTTCCACTTGTTTAACTTGCAGCTGCTTTTTGTTTTGTGTTGTTGTCCTTTCCTTCTGAACGTGCTGTAAGCGAGTGTCCCCAAAGAGCCGTGGCAGAACAAACACAGGCAGGTGCGCAATTATAGAGCTCACCTCTGCTGCCACACGCAGCCCTGCTCAGCTCCCTCCTGCTCTGCAGGACTGATGGCTCTTTGGGGACAAACTCTGGGCTTTGGGGTGCCACTAGCGAGGGTGTCTGAGCAGCTTCTGTGAGGACATGGCTGGGATCTGCTGTGCTGCAGAGTGATCAGTCACTGCAACCCAGCCTGGGAAAGAAAACAGCCCAAGAAAGCAGCACCGTGGTGCTGCTGTGGAAAACCCTGCCGTGGCAGTTTCCATTAATACAGATAAAAAATTGAGATACAGGGCAAACAATATTAACCCCATCACTGATCAAGCTTAAAAGCTTTTCCCAAGAAAAATTGTCTCTGGATTGCAGTTAAATAATGGGCAGGGGGTGGCTGCCTGCAGAAGACTCTGCCATGGGGCTGGCAGGTGCTCCTGGCCAGGGCAAGGGAAGGTGCCTGGGATGGCAGCAGAGGGTCAAGCACCAGGCTGATCCCTTGCAAAGCTTTAGGACAAAAGAAGCTCCAAGTTGGCCCTGTACTTTAGGGGAAAATGGCACAGAAGCAGATCATCAGCCTTGGCAGAGGCCAATCTATGCTGCCTGAGGGTGATAAATTGTCTTCCAAGGCAAAAATAAAAAGGCATTATTATAATAAAGCCTCCAAGAGAGAAGCTTTACTGTAAGGATTTTCAGCTTCCCAGACAGGAGGAATGGAGGTTGATTGGTGGGAGCTCATATCCCCCAAATGTGGAGGTAACTGGGGCAGGGGCTGCCTGTGCCCTTAGGGTGCCCCTCCCCTGTGCCAGCCTTGGTGGCGGTGAGACCCCAGCATGTCACACTTGCTTGGCCACTGTGGTGCAGCTTCACGGGGCAGGGACCACCTTGGAAGGGGTGGGTGTGAGGTGGGGGTCTGGGCAGGAGGTTCCAAGGATGGGGACTGCAGCAGCTTCATCCTGGCACTGCTATCAGAACCCTCTGCTGCTCCATCCCTCCGTGCCCATGAGGAGAGCAGGCTGTTGTGACTGAGGAAGGGAAAATGAGCAAACAACATTCTTCAGCTTCTTTCCTTTCTTTTTTCTTTCTTTCCTAACTCTCCTGATAAGGAAAGAACCTTTTTTTAAACTCCTCTCTCTGTGTCTGCTGAACACCAGCTCAAAGGCTGTTCTTTATGTATTTGATTCTCCGTAAAATTGATCTTATTCTCTTTGGAGGAGTTAGGTTTAAATCACAGGATGAAATTCTGGCCACAGTGAATCAATAACAAATCTCCTATCAACCTCAGCCTGGGGTAGAGACTTTGGTCATGGAACTTAGGTTCCCTGCTTCCCAGTGGGAAATGTCATCGTGATGGAGGATGTTCTTTCCTTGCTCAGCAAGTGAGTCCCAAGGTCTCCATCAGACCACTTTGGTGCTTCTGTCTTTCTGTTGCTGCCCTGCCTGCCAGTGCTTGGGACTGAGAAAAGGGATGAAGTCTCCAGCTCTAAACCCCAATGGAAGGCCTCCAGTGTGCAGCCATTTGCCTCCCCAGCCTTCCTCTGTTTCACTCTCCACATCTGGCAGGAGGTGGTGGTGGGTGTGAAGGCACAGCACAGCAGTGGCTGGGTGAGGCAAGAGTTTTGCTAAGCTAGCAGGGAGCTCTGGCTCTACCATCCCTCCTCCATCCTTAATCCCAGTCTCCAAACCCTAGCACAGCTCTGCAGTGCCTCATCCCTGGCTGGTGGCATAGGGAAGTTGGCCAGCATTGACACTCACAGCCATTCTGAGAGGGTCTCCCAGGCAAAGAAAAAAAAACCAACAAAAGAATGTTTTTACTCTTTTAATTGTTGTTGTTTTTTGGTTTTAGTTTTTAATTCTCTCTTCTTGTTGCTATAGTAAATTCATGCACCTCCTTGAAGGTGATGGGGGCTGGCTGGACAGGTGTGAGCAGGATGCAGCTCCTGCCATGTCAAGGGCCACCCTGGGTCCCCTCAGCCCAGCGCTGGGCTGGCTGGTGGCAGGGTCCCCTCCCTGCAGAGTGTCCCCGCGGCAGCCCAGCCTCCCCTCCCCACCGCCGGCGGAGGGAAGTTCCCCCGAGGCAGATGGAACAGCAAAGCTGTGTCTTTATCGGCCGATACCGGTGGTGTTCAGCTGCTTTTGAAGTCTCCAAAGAGAGCTGGGATATTTCTTGATCTGCTCTTAAATAAGTCATTGCCGCTGCTGTTAACTCGCATTAAGCGCCGGAGATGCCGGAGCGGCGCAGCCGGGACCGCAGCCTGCCCGCCCGGGGCTCGCAGCCCTGGGCCACGGCCTCGGGAGGAGGCTTCGGGCTGCTCAATATTTCATGTGCCAAGTTTATTTTAGCCTGAGCCAGGCTGCAGTCGCTGTGCCTCCCCAGTGCGGTTGGTCGAGCAGCAGCCTCGCATGGTTTAGCGCTGGCTTTGCACCCCGGATTCTCGTTCCCACCTCAGCCCGGTCCCTGGCCACGGGGGCTGTGCCCGAGCCCTGCCTGCTGCTCGCTGGCCTCCCTGCACATCCCCACGCGTGCTGGGCCATGGCATCCCTGCCCGAAGCCCTGACGGGGGCAGGAGCTGCTTTTGCTCCGGCACTCCGTGGCTCACGCCCCGGCAGCCTTTTTCCCTGG
Organism: Irena cyanogastra; assembly: GCA_013397155.1. Lineage (NCBI taxonomy): Eukaryota > Metazoa > Chordata > Aves > Passeriformes > Irenidae > Irena > Irena cyanogastra. The sequence goes on along the minus strand of VWZV01012899.1, from coordinate 897,360 downwards.
TCCTCTGCTTGTGCTGAGCCGTGGAAGGAGGCGGGCTTGCGGGAGGCTGAAACAGTGCCCGGTGTCCGCGAGGTATTCAGTGCTAACAGAAACATTGACAGGTCAGACTGTGTTTCTTAAATGCTCCTTTTTCACTTTTTCTCGTTCCCCTTGGACTCTCTTCCCACCAGCAGCACCTTTAGCGTTTATCTCATTCGAGTCCTCTAAGCAAATCTTATCTCTACATTTATTGCATCTCTGGGAATAGTAATTTTCAAGTCAGCTTTCACATTATTCCATATTTGTTACTAGTCCTCTGTCGAGGGAAAACCTGGCTCTTTATTAGTTCTCTGCCTGATACAAAACATTTAATTTGAACAGAAACCACCAGGAGAGAGATACATATTGTTTTTCATAACCAAAGTGTCAACATCTTGACCAGACTGTAGCTGAAGCAATCTTTACCATATGGTGGATTTTTATACTTAACGTCACATCTGCATCCCCGCTGCCTCTCCTTTCATTCCAGAGATGCTGTGCTGGTGATAAAAGGCGCTGTCTCCGTGTCCTTCCACAACACAATCACAAAAGGACCCCTCAGCAGATAAGGAACTAAACCAGAGATACAATAGCTGTGGCTTCCCACTGGCTTTCTGCTCAATAGCTTTCTGCTATGCAGTTCACAAAAAAAAAAAAAGGAAAAGAAGAAAAAGAATAGCAATGAAGGAGCATGTGTTGGGAAAATAAGCCCCAGTAAATCCCAGGGAGGGCACGGCTGCAGAACATGCTGGGAATAGTGACTAGAAGTGGGCTGAAACAAGATGAAACGTTTTTGGTTTTTTTCCCCCCAGATTTCTGGTAAATGGGATGCTCCCCACAGCTTCACTGAAGCTTGGGAGCCTTCAGAATATTCAGACTTGGTTTTCAGGAAGGTGAGGCTGTGCTAGTATTGAGTTTTATTGCAAGGTAATGCAGAAATCTGTATTACCCTCTGTTGGGTCCTGGTAGGAACAAGACGTACAAAGTTTCTCTCTCTAAAGCTGTTCAGAGCCCAGTGCAGTGGGAAGGAGCCGAGTGAAGCTGTCTCTGAGCAGCAGGCAGAGGTTGTGCACAGCCTCTGCAGAGCCAGGGCTGTGCTGAAAGGGCTCTGGGTGGCACCTCGGGGTTCTACCTGCTCAGGCTTTGCCTCTGTGTTCCCCACCCCTCTCCAAGGATGTCAGGAGCTTTGTTCCTTGAGCAGTGATGTGAGCATCAGACCCTTCCTGGCAACTGGATTTCTTGGTGTGCTGTCTAAATTGGCTGCAGATGCTCAGTTTTATTGTACTGAGGATGCAAAGGCTCTGCCACCAGCTCTTCCCTTCTCTCACCTGGGCTGGGCTCCCACCTGTGAGCCACCACCCCCTGCTTCCACAATGGATGTTTTCACTCTGCCATTTTCTTAGACTCTTGTCTGCCCTCTTCCCTACCCCCGGGGCCTCACGTTTTGCCACTGGCCTTCCCACACTGCTTCCCACATCCCCGCTCTGCAGAGCCTGTGGGCTTTGCTTGGGTGCAAGGAATGCCAGGGCTGGGCTCTGTGCTTGGCACGTGCCCCAAACGCTTGCCTCAGCATTTTGCATGCCGCAGAGGGTTTTATTGTATTGCTTTAATGGGAAGTCATGCAGCTCTGAACCCCAAATACACAGCTCTGTGAGAGCAGTGGCTGGAGGAATCCGCAGATAATTCAGTCCTGCCTCCCTTAAGTGAAATAGGATGTTAATACAATACAGTGGAGAATCGCTAATACAATCCTATTTTTATACTAGCACTTTCATGTCATATTAGAAGAAGATTCGACTTTTAGATCTTTTTTAGCAATTTAGCACAGTGAGGATTTCATTATACTGACAGAACTATTGACAAAAAGAAACACATTAGAATTGGGAGGATAATGGTCCTGGGGAAGAGGAAGTTTTGCAAGGCTTTTCATTTAAAACTGGACTGGGCAGAGTAACAGGCACTGTGCTGAGGGGAATAATCCTGCATTAGCAAAGGGGTGGACTGGCTGACCTTTTAAGTCTTGTCACAGACTAATAGAACTCGGAGATGGAAGAGACTTTTAGGTCACATCAAACACTTCTTCCAACCCAGAGCAAGATTATTTCTTGATATATTTGATGGTGTTTTTTTCCACTTCTAAAAGTTCCAAGTCACGAAGCTGTCTCTCCTAAGGAGCCTTTTTCACACTGTTTTACTCGGTAAGCATGCGCTTAACTTTGCGCACTATCGTTAATTCTCCTGAATTAAAGTTGTTAAATCCTGCCGAGACTTAAATTGGATTACTCGCAGCCTGCAAAGTTAAGCACCTGCATAAGACTTTGCAAGAGGGAGGTTTTAACAGATCTTAGCATTAAGTTCTTCTCACTTTTCCACCTTAATCTTTATTTTGCTTCACAGTCCTCTCACCTTTCCCTTGCCTGGTTCAGCTCAGCCTCTCCTCCTCCCTCCTCCTGACGCACTGACAGCTCTCACCTTCCCCGAGGTCGGAGATGCTCTCTCCTCCCAGACTGGCTGTGGCTCTGCAGGCATGTGAGACACGGGGAACTGCCTTAGCAGCAGCAGCGTGGCTTCTGGCGCCAGATTTAAACTGGGAGAGCCTTGCTGCAGTGAACAATTAAAGTGTTTCTGCCACCCCCTGCTCCACGGCACAGCTCTGGAGCAAGAGGAGAGGGAAGCACGGGACTGGGTGGTGAACCTCACTTGCTGTGGGTCTGTGACGAGAGGAGGAGAAACTTCCCTGTTCCATCTGCTCCCAGCCTCCTCGGCTAGGTACCCACTTTCCACACGGAGAGCAGATGTTCCTGCTGGAAACAGGCTTCTCTTCTGAAGCTGGAGCCATCACTTTGCATTAGAGCCTGCAAGCCTGCTTTCTGCCTTATAGTGCTTTCCCTGCTGACAGGGTGTGAGGCACAAAACATTTTAAATGAAGATCTTTACAATTGTGAACATGCGGCGATAAATATTAATGCTGACTTGTTAAATGGAGAACCAGCAGCTTGTGCCATGGCTGGGGATGCCTCTCCTGAAGTGACACACGGCAGCTGGGTGCTGCTCTGTGCTCCCCGGCCTTGGCTCCTGTCAGAGATGGGTGCTGCCCCTTCTCCTGCTGCCCAGGGGACACGGTTCCTGCTGCTGTGCCGCTCCTGCCGCCTCTAGGGACTGCAGCACGAGTGCCTTGTAGGGAGGGGTGAAGCTGCTCTGGCTGGCTCCAGGCATTTCCTGTGTCAACCAGCCAGGAGGGTTTGAGGGCTGCCCTGCAAAGCCCACTTCAACCCAGACTGCCTCTCCCTCTGTTTGATCAGCTCCAAGGGACAGACAAGGGCCCTGTGGAACTGGGTTCTGGGGGGTGCAGAGGAGCATTGGTGGAATCGTTATCGTGGCATGAAAGGCTCCTCAGAGGGTGACCTGTTGCTGTTGATTAATGTATTACATTAGTATGATGGAGGTCTGAATAGTCCAACCAAACCAAATGCTCAGGTTCAGTTGTTCCCCTGGGGAGCTCAGGGGTTGTAAACAGAGCTTGTCCAGGCTCCAGCCCAGCTCTCTGGCTGCCTCTTGCCTCCTGAATAGCCACGTATTGTCCAGGCAGGAGGTGGATTTTCAGCAGAGACAAAAGCAAGCCAAGTTCCTTTTTCAGATTTTAAGCTTGAGTTCATCCAGAGGAGACAATTTACTTCTCTTTGTTGTTTCCAGCATCATTCATCCCTTCTGTTTGTGCTCTGTAGACACTGAGCCTGGGATATCATCTGAAAGAAGTTTCTCTTTCAGGATCTTTGATGTTAGGTTTGTTCTATGTATATTTGAAAAGTACTGCTGCAATGACAAAGCTCGGTACTACTCCTGCTGGGCTGATGTGTGTGTGAACCTCGGCAGTGAGTGGCAGTGATTAATCCAGCAGCACCATGTGCTTTTGTTGCTGAACTGCTCCCAGTGTGGACAGAGCAGCAGCACTTGGATCTGAGCTGGTGACAAAGGGGATGGAGCAGTTTTCCTCGTCCTCAGGTGTTGGGGAGCTTGGGGTGGGGCATTGCTGTGCCCCAGGACCTGCCAGGGCTGCAGGGACGGGTGGGCTCCTGCTGTGTTTTACAGGGGGGCTCGCAGCCCTGTGTGCCCAGCAGGCAGCCCAGCCGTGGTGAGTGAATGCTGCAGTGCCCCATGAGCCTGTGAGGATGGGCTGACTTGTGTCAGTGTACTCATTTCACACAAAAAAAGCTCTGCAGGCGGCTGCCCCAGCCGGGAGGGCTCTGTTGGGCCTGGACCTGAACCATCCCTCCAACACCTGCCCTGCAGAGCAGCTGGAGCGCTCCCAGCTCCTGTCAGGGTGCCCCTGACTCCAGCTTTGCTCTTTAGCACCTTGCCACCCGTGAGCAGAGCAGAGGGTGCTGTGCCAGCCCAGGACTGGCTCTGTGCTCAGCCAGTGGCAGATTCCGGGGGAAGGCCTTGGAAACAGGGTCTGAGCTCTCCTACAGCAGAGCCTGCTGGCTTCCAGCAGGGAGAGACATGGGATGCCCCGAGCCAGGGATGGCAGCCAGGCTGCCAGGCCTGCTAGCCAGCTGATCCACTCCCCTGTTTATATGTGCTGTCTCTTTTGAAGCAGCTCGTGCCCTTGGCTATGGCAACATCTGGTGGTAATAAACAGTGCCATGTAATTGTGCTCTGTGTGGAAAAGGGTTTCCTTTTTTTTCAGTTTAAATTTACTCATTGTGGCGCTGGTGGTAATTTGTGGGGTGTTCTTTTTGCCACAGCCTCTGGTGCTGTGGAGGACCTGACACCCATGGGGACACACTGAGTCCAGAGTGCCAGGCTCTGTGTCCCTGTTAGATGGGGCTGAAATCTGCTTCTGTTTGCTAGATGCTACATAAATAAAATCCAGATCTGTCACATTCGCTGCTAATTGGCTTGCAAGGGCTGCTTGTTTGAATTGTGGAGCTCTCACAGAAATGGGTGACCTTTGGCAGCACTAATGTTTCCAGAGAAATCCCCGAAGCTCCGTGCCTTCCGTCGCTCCTGCTGTGAAAATCTGCTGAGAGGAGCTGCTCCCCTGCTCTCCCATGCCTTCCCCCACTCCCTGCTCTCCCATGCCTTCCTCCTCTCCCATTCTCCCATGCCTTCCCCACCACTGCACTCAGCTCCTCTTCAATGACACATGCCAGGAATGCCGCTGGTTAATTAACAAGGAGTTAATTAATGAGCACCAAAGTCCAGTGCTCACAGTTGTTAAGAAAGGGCACGGAAGAAAACATCCGCAACTTTTTTGGCTTCCGGGCTGGTTCTGAGGCAGCGCTCAGGGCCCTGGAACATCTGTAGGTGTTTCCCAGGCTGGAGAGGAGCAAAATTTCCTTGCAGGAGAAAATCCTGATGTGGCTTGGGTTGTGATCTGCAGAGGGTCTGATGTGGATGGCAGTGTGCTCCCCAGCCCTGCTCTGAGCCAGCGGCACTGCTCCATGTGGGGATGGGGTTATCTGCCTCTGCCATCCCGTGGGGCTGTACTTGGTCGTTTTTGGGTTTTTTGCTGGTTTAGCTGCTTGACTCAGCTCAGCAGCCCACCAGCTCTAAGCACTAGTGCTGGGCAGGGCAGGGTGAGTAAGTGGAGTGGGATGGCACCACAAACCTGCTCCACAACACCCTAAACCTCCATGGAACTGCCTGGAGCTCAGCAGGATGTGTGATTTTTTCCAGTAGAGTAGCTGGCTATTTCTTTCCCATCTGTCCTTGCAGTGTCTCTTCTTATTATTCCTTTATTTGTATTGATTTTAGTTCACTGGAACCAGCATTGCTGGGTGTGTAAATTGCTGGAGTCTGCCTCTCCCTTCCATGTGGCTCTGACCTGGAGTGTAATTCCCGAAACAAAGCCCCCTGCGATGGGTCCAGGCCCCCGTGCCAGCCCATCTGTCCTGTCCCTTCCTCCTTGCACGTTCTCCCGGAATGCCCCTGGGTTCTGCTGCTGGCGGGGAGTTTTGGGTGATGCATGCTCAGCCCCTGCTATTTGTGCTCTCAGTTACCAGCCTAACCATGGTGATTTACATGGCAACCCGATGAGGCCTGGCATTTCAGTGCCTTTATGCATTTAGCGGCATCAGCTCCCGTGTAATTTAATTGTCTGTGTTTTAAACATAAATCAGCAAACCGTGGGCTGGAGCAGAGCAGGCTCGTGGCCGGGCACGGAGGCTGCTCCTGCTGCCTGTCCCTCGGTGAGACACGGCCCGTCCTGGTGTCCCTGCTCCCCGGGGTGCGGAAAAGTGAGGCTGAGGTGTTCCAGCTGGGCGAGCCTCCCTCCGGGGCTCTGGTGGAGCCGAGCCCTGGGATGCTGAGGCTGGGAGGTGGTTCCTGCATCCCCCCAAAGCCCCTCGGACTGTGACACCTCATGGACTCCCCTTCCAGCCGGTTCTTGTTTGAACTTGGCCGAGGGGCGCGGAATTCATTAGGCACTGTGACTAATAGTTGTGACTCAACCAGCCTCATTTCCTGAGGAAATTGGGCTAAATGCTTCCCCACAAGTTCACGGAGAGCCGCTTCTCTCGGCAAGGCTTTGATCACCGGTGTCAAGCATCTGGGCCAAACGGTGTTTGGGTTTCACTCCCCTCTCTGTGCAGCGGCTCCCCGGTTTGAGCAGCGTGCGAGTGGCACCCGTGCCGCCTGCGGCTTCCTCGGGGGCTGGCAGAATGTGCCAGCAGTGTGGGAATGAGAGCGAGGATGTGCTAATTGGGCGGTGTTTGTATTGAGGGACAGCTCCCCCTGCGCTCCCCTGCGCATCCTTGCTGGCGCCGGGGGATTCCTGCCGGCAGATCCCACTGCCACAGCTGTGTCCCTGCCGGGGAGCAGCGCCAAAATCCTCGAGGGCGCTTGGCCCCGCTGTCCTTCCATCCCTGGGAAGCCGCTGCGCTGGCCAAGGCCGCTGGTTCCCGTCACAGCCAAGCCAGGGATGAGCTGCCGCTCCCTGCCAGGTCCCCGGGCTGCGGGAGCGAGCAGGGGCGCGATCCCACGCTGGGCGAGTCACAGCTGCAGCCCTGGCCAGCCGGGGTGATGCTTTTCCCAGACACCTCCTGGTCTGTCCTGCCTTCAGCTCACTACGGGCACTGCAAGGGTGGGAGGGGAACCGGGATGGAGCTGCTTATGTGGCCACCCCAGCAGCCCCTCGGACTTCTCTCTCTCATTCCCTTCCTTCAGCCCTGGCCGCCGTCTCCAGCCCACAGGGGCAGCAAATATCAGCGCTATTTTACCCTTCGTTTGCACTCTTCCACGAAGCGTTTTGCAGGCTCTTTGGAACGTATAAATCCTCCCATGCGGGGTAAATCAAGGACCAGAGGGAGGTAAAAAATAACTTGGGGAAAAAATAAACCTCACACTGCCAGGTCTTAGCAGATGTATGTCAGGGTACACGTTATACTCCTACTAGGCTGCAGCTACAGCAGTAAGGAGCTTCTTTACACCAGATTTTTGTAAGCCTTTTTGTATGCGAGTGCTCCCTGTAGTGTAGAGCAGCTTCCCAGAGCAGTTCTGTCCTGCACCAGCACGGCATCGGCACACGGCCGGGACAGCCGGGGCTGGGCGTCACAGCCGGCCAGGTCCTTGCAGGCAGAGCTGTGTGCTCGCAGCCGGCCAGGTCCTTGCAGGCAGGGCTGTGTGCTCGCAGCCGGCCAGGTCCTTGCAGGCAGGGCTGTGTGCTTCCAGCCGGCCAGGTCCTTGCAGGCAGGGCTGTGTGCTTCCAGCCGGCCAGGTCCTTGCAGCCGAGGCTGTCTCGGTGTGGAGCCCGGCTCTGCAGGCGACAGGAGCTGGGCTGCCTGTGCGGTAGGAGCGGGGTGTGGAGCTGATTACCATAGTTAATTCGGCTGCGCGGTTTTCCCTGGAGGAGGTTGGTATTTTGGGATGTATCAGGTGAGTCAGGGTGAGCCAGGCTGCGACCTGCGAGCATTCCCACAAACACCTTAGTGGGCCGGGGCCAGGAGGGCACAGGCTAGCCGGGGGCAATTTATTCCCTTAACGACATTCACAGTCTGCAGGTTTGAACAGGGAATTATCTATTTTTGTGTGCTGGGTTTCTGCCCGTGGAAAGACTCGTCTCCTGTCCTTAACACAGAGCAGTGCGGGAGCGTGTGCCTTGCGCAGTCACTCTGTCTCCCAGGATGGGCGGGAGGTGCGGGAGCAGACCTGAGCTACAAACCCTCCTCTTGCCGAGGCTCTGCTCGTCCTGGCTGGGGCCGGCTGAGTCCCCCGAGGTGCTGCCCAGGGTGCTGTTCCCCCTGCCTTGCAGGAGAGCTTGGGAAGGGGACGCAGGCTGGGGAGCAGGGCGGGTGCTGGGCAGCTGGAGTCTGCCCGGCAGGGTCGTGCTGGGCGCTTGAGCCCGAGGCACTCACAGCAGAAGGATTGTCCCTGCCAGCAGTGGGGCTGGAGTCCTGGTGGAGCCCCCAGCAGAGCAGAAGGAGGTGGCACTGGGTTTTGTAGAGACACTCACGGCTCCAGACAGTGCGAGAGCGATGCAGAACCCGCCCTCCGACAGACGGGGCCGCCGGGCACACCGAGGGCAGCTCGGTACCCGGGCTGGCTGGGCTGAGGGATGCTCCAGCCCCATGTACAGCCCCTGTGTCCCCGCCCAGCTCGGATCCATCTCCCAGACGGAGCCTTTGCTGCCTGGGTCGGGCCCTGCAGCCCCGGGAGCGCAGGGGGGCACGGCCACTCCCAGAGCCTGGAGCCTGGGCATGCAGCAGGAGCCCCGTCCAGCCTCGCTGCCCTTCCCGTCCAGCAGCTCCTGGAGAATTCACGAGCAGCCCCTGCTGTATGAATATTTCCCATAATGAACGTCGGGCTCATTTTCGCATTTTTCCTCTGCTCTGTTTGTTTTGGTTTTGCCATGCGAGATCCGCTCTTTGCCTCCTGCCTAGCCGTGCCCCGTGCCGCGGTGCTCCCTGTCCTGTCCGGGCCGTGTCCCTGTCCCGGCCGTGTCCCTGTCGCTTTCTTGGCTCCTTTCAGAGGTCAGCGCTGGGCTCGCCGCGGCACGGGCAGCGTGGGGCAGGGACAGCACAAAGGGAAGCAAAGAATCCTCCCGAAAAGGCCGGGGAGGAAGGCAGGTGGCCAGTGAGCATCGGGCAGGAAGACAAAGAGCCGGGAACAATGGGAGCTCTGCGGAGCACTCGCCACTCCCGCTATCCCCCCTTTGCCCGGAGTCAGCCCAGGGTTGCCAAAAGGGAGATTTTTCTCTCCCAATGGCTCTGAAATGGTGTCGGAGGCTGCATACACAGCCTGAGGTGCAGGTATATGCGAGAGGGGATAAGGTGCCGTTCCGGCGTTTCACTGGGAAATCTCCGAGGGCTCCTGTCCTCAGCGGGACCGTGCTGAGCTGCTGGGAGGGTGCAGGAACCTGTGCCTGATGAAAGATGAAACCGTCAGCGCTGAAGTAGAGAAAATAAACCTCTTAGGCAGACGAATTCCGCAGGTCAGGCATCGGCTGCCGGCAAATACAGAGCTAATGACTCGGTTTTTGTCATGTACCAGGCATAACTATTCCAGGGACCTGCCAGTACGCAGGTGGAGGGCAGGGGCAGGTTTTATCTTGGCACACTCGTATTTAAAGGTGCTGCTTTGTGATTATGTCAATTTCTCCTGCTTTTTCCATTCATCCGCCACTCTGTGATGAGCATCTGTTTGTGTCAGAACAAGGAGTTGTTGACGGCACTCGAGCTGAGCTGCTTTGACCCGCACTTCACGGTGCACAAAGGCTTTTCTCTTATGGTGATTAGCTCCGTGGTGCAATATTAGGCTCTGTCTCCCTCCTTAGGTGCCTTTCGCAGAGTCTGTTAGGTGAGGCACTTCAAAGAGCCTCGCTGGAGGGTCCTGCGGCTGTCTGACTCAGATGTGCTGCTGCCCTCATTCCCCCCGGAGCAGGAAGCGTCTGACTCAGTCTGACTCCATCAGAAATGTGCAGAGGGAGGAGATGCGGGGGGAGATCACCACGTGAAACGGGAGCCCCGGCCGTGCAGGGCAGTTCTGGTGGGATTGGGTATTGGCAGTGCCGGGAGTTAGGGGAACACGCAAGCAAGGATTCAGCGGGAGACAGGGAGGTGCCTGCAGGAGTTTGGGGTCACCAGGGCTCCTCTCTCTGCCGGCTGCTGGCTGCTGCTCTCTTCCATCCTGCAAACAGCAGCTGTGGTCACGTCCCAGCACGGAATTAGCTGAGAAAGAAATCCAGAAGTTCCTGGCTGCGAGGGTAAACTCTTCAGTGCTTGAAGGTCCTTCCGAGCTGTTCCATGGACTCTCCCATAGATGGGAGTAGCATTTTTCCTAGAAGGAGACACCTACACCCAAACCCCTTGATCTCAGGTTGTTTGGGACTCCAACTTTTTGGAAACATTTGTGAAGTGCCTTGTATGACCCCGAACAGCTTTGGGCTTTGCCGTTGTCACCTGAGCTCCTGCTGGCACCTGGACCAGAGCACAGGGAGTCCGTGGGCTGGGGTCCCGCTGGGCAGAGGCACTGGCTGACCCTGAACTCCAGCTTCAGCACACGTTTTTGGACAGTGAAGGCGTGTGGGCACAGCGACCTCACAGGGAACACGCATCCCCCGCTTGTGTGTGACTGGAGAATTAGCCTCATCTCTTCCCAACTCTTTGGTAGAAATCTGAGAAGGAAAGCCTTTCCTTCCATCCCTTTTCTTCGATAATTAATTAAATAAATAGAACCCTTGAGCAAATGAAATGTCATTTCCCATTCAGGCAAATACATTTGGGTTAGAAATCTAGGTCAGAATGTAAATTATCTTGCTGCCTTCTTGAAGGTGAAGTCCCTGAAATGCACTCAATTTAACTGAAATTGGGGATTTCCCAGATTTTGCAAGCACTTTATTTTCCTTCTAATGAATACAAGGAAAAAACTTTTCTGAAACTGCCAGGGGATGCAATCTATCCCGAATGGCTGTAATATTGTATAATAAAATAAACCTTAACAACACATGCCTTATGCTCTTAGAGGCTCTATTTTGAGCAGGGTATGTAGGGTGTTAAATTTGGTGGAAAATCTGACCAGAAGTCAGAAAATCAATTGTATTTTTTTCAAGACTGCTGCTTGACAAAGAGACTTTCATTTTGGTGCCACGGAGAGGAGGGACCCACGGGTGCCCCTCAGGCAGGGCCAGGGGGGCACAGGGCTCTCCCAGAGCTGGTGGCACCTCCCCATGCCAAGGTGTGAGGATCAGGGACAGCTGCACGGGAAGGTGGAGCAAGAGGGACTTTTTTCCAGTGCTCCCATCCCCTGGACACTGTTGTCCCTTTGCCCAGCTGGAGTGGTCTCAGCCTGCCCAGTTCAGCTGTATGTGAACCACCAGTGGGAGGGAACACACAGATTCAGGCTTGAGTTTGATAGCAAAAGACAAACTTCCAGTGTTACACCGGGGCTGAGGCCATTTGGACAGCAAAAACTGCATTAGCACTGTAAATCATTTGTCAGAAGGTACAACCAGGAGCACGAGCTGCAGTCAGTTCTGAGGAATTCTGTGGCAGGAGCTCTCTGCTCTCACTGCCCCCTCCCACCTCTTATCCAGGGAATTAAATCCTTGAGTGTTTCTATTTATCGCACAGTCAGTGTTTGTTTGTCTCAGTGTTAACATTTCCTTTCTTTTTTGTCTTTAATCAGCTGCAATTATTCACTTATAGTCATGGGTTGCACTAATATAAAAATAGGTGCATTATGAATATTAAACTCCTGCAAACAAAGCCCCGAATTAGATGATTTGTGTGCTCTGTGTATGTAGGTTTTTCTGCTTGGATTATGCAGTGAGCCATATATTTTTCCTCTTCTTTTCTCTTTTGTGCAATGCAAAACCTGAAGGGTTCAAAGGGGAAAGGAGATGGGGAAATTCTGGTGCCCTCTGAACGTTGTTGTGAGGTGCTGCTCACAGTGGAGTCTGCAGGGGGGAGTCTGCAAAGACGAGCTATAAATTGCTGTTATAAATTGCTGTTGCTGCCCTGTCCAGAGTGGGGATGTCTGGTTAGCTCACCTGCCTGAGCCCTGCCCGGGGAAAAGCCAGGCTCCTCACCTCCCCAGAGACACGGCAGAAGGATCAGCCCCTTGGCATCCTGCTGCATTTTCAGGGAGTCTGATTTTGAGGCTCCTCTCACAACCACACCTTCAGCGTGGTCTCTCCCAGGGCACTCACACCACCCGTGCTTTGGGGCTCTTGTAGGGTGTGAGGCATCATAGGGTGGAAGTTTTTTTGCTCTAGATCCCTGGAGTTGGATACTAGGACTAGGCTTGGGAAATTTGGGATCTCTCCCTGCTCATGTGTTCCCACTGTTGGTGCACTGGGGAGAAGTTGGACCTGCTGCTGTCACCTTTGACCAGGGCTGCTGCCCTTACTCCCCTGCAATGCTTTTGTGGGCAAAGTCAGGATTAGACACCAGCTCTGTCTTTGTCCTCTTCTGCCTCAGGTTCCCTTGGGTTTGTTGTAGGGCAGCTGGGAGCCAGTGCCACAGCCTGCTCATAGCCCACGTCTGCTGCCACTGCTCATATCCCATGTCTTTGTCTGTGTGGCTGGCTCTTTACATTTTTAATGGTATTTTGTATTGCTTTCCTTGTACTGCTCCTGGATATTTTGCAGTCCACATCTTTGTGGATGGATGCAATGAATCAATAGCGAATAATAATCTGAGTCTAGAGGGAACAGAGTTTGCAGAGCAGCTCACCATTCACACTTGCTGGAAGCATGGTGAGAAATCACCAGCATAAGGCCGAGCAGAGAGAAAATTACCTGGGAGAGGGACAAGAAGGAAATCCAATCTCTGAAAATGAAAATAGATTTTTTTAAAGTGCTGTGTAAAATTATACATTTAATTCTTTCTCTTTTAGCATCAAACCTTAGAGGACATTGTGCCATAGCAGCTTCTTTGCTGCTCTCTTTTGCTGACTCTCAGGAGCTGGGGTGTTAGCCACTTATTTTCCCCAGCACTGCTATAGTTTTCTATCTTGTTCCTTAAAGGATTGGATTTGGGAGGCTGTTAAATCACTGCAGTCATCTGGGGTGACTGGTGCCTTTGCCATTTAGGACCTGCAGGCTGTCCCAAGGGGAAGGCTGCCCTCCTTAGCCTGGCTCTCCACAGCCCTTGACACAGGCTCGTTCCTGAGGCTGGGCCTTCCACCACTGCTCCCCTTTGAGCTGAAGATGGACTGTGCCTCTCAGGCTGCTGTGCCCTGATGAATGTCCCCAGTGTAAATAAAATCTGTTCCAGGGGCTTGAGCTGCTGTCCATGTTTATCCCCTGTCCCTGCTGCTGCTCACTCTCCAGCCAGGACGATTGTCTCAATCTATCACAATTACCAAGAGCCTTCAGCTAAATAACTTGGTAAAGATCCACTGGGAAAATTCATTGGTTTGAGATCTTAGAAATAGATTTTATTTACAGAGAATCCTAGAAAAGAGCTGGGCCCACGTGCCCCTGGGCAGTTCAGCCCCATCGGGCAGGCTGTCTCTGCCCTGTGGTCCCCCAGTCCTCACCACCCACCAGCACTGGGGAACTTGAAAGGTTTCTTGGAAGAGGATTCAGTGAGAGAATGGTTTGAGCTGGAAGGGACCTTAAAGATCACCTAGTTCCAGCCCTTCCACACCTGGATTCCTTATAGGATCACAGAGGGGTGTTTAACCCCACCTTTGCTGAGAGTAAAGGGATAGAAGAGATTTTATGTCCTGGAGGATTTGATGCCAGTGCCTCTACCCTAGACAAAGTTTTCCAAAGCCTTTCCTGTCTGGACTGCCCATACTCCATTTCCAGAACTAATGTTAGCATCGGAGGGCTGGCTGGAGATAGGATCGTGTTACAGCAACATAACAAATTACCTGCTGTCAGCAGAGCCCTGATACCGGCTGTGGATGTGCTCTTCCCAGTGATCTTTCACTGACATTTAAACTAAGCTGTTTTAAGGATTTAAGAGCAGTCATAACGGGTCATAGCAAAGGGCCAGCCAGCCTGGGAGGGGCTCTGGCCACAGCCCTGGGAAGAGTGTAGGAAGAGGCAGAACTGCCCTGCTGCCTCCCCGAGGGCTCTCACCACCCCCAGCCCTGTGGTGGGCTGGAGGAGCTGGAAAGGGATGGGTTGGGCTGGATTGGGATGCCTCAACCCACGAGGGAATCTTCTCCTACTCATTTCCTTTCTTTTCTTGAACTCAAGTAAATTTTAATCATCTGTAAAATCCTGTGGTGAGATATTTCAGAGCTTAACCCCGTGCTGGACTTAGGGAAGTTTCTTGGTTCGGTGTCTGATGTTCCGCGGATCATTTCTGCTGTGGTTTGGGGTGTGCGTAGGCAGCAGAGGATGTGCTCCCGTGTCCCAGCCCACATCCCTGGGCTCAGCAGGGTTGTGGCTCCTAAATCCTGCACATTTTGGTGCCTAAACCTTGTGTGTTGGGTGGGCACAGTGAGATGCCCATTCCCTTCTCACTGTGTGCTGCTGTGGCTGTGCTGGCAGGGCCAGGCTGACTCAGCTCCGGCCGTGTCCTTGCTGCCAAGTGTCCAGGCAGAGTGGCACATGGAGGGGATGATCATTTGTAGAAAATCATGTGAGTGGTGGTAGCTGAATAAATCGTGCCTCCTTGGTGCTCTCTGGGGGAAGGCTCCTGGCTGCTCTCTGGAAGGAGCTGTGCAGCTCCGTCAGGGACAGCGCTCCTTCCGAGGGCTGGACGCCAGCTTGGCTTCCTTCACTGCTCCCACTTCACTGCAATTAACTGTCTCTGTGCCCAGCCTGGTGGGGCAGTGGTCTGGGCACTGTCTGGGCCTGGCTCTGCTGGGAAGGGCTGGCCTGGCAGGGGTGCTCAGAGCAGGGCTCCCTCTGCCTCGTCCCTTCCTTCCCCTGCTAATTTAAATGCCATAATCTTCGTTTAGCTACTGCATGCAAATCCCTAAATATCGTAATTTTGATTGCCTCTCTGGCAGTTTAAAGGATTATATCTAGGTTATTTTTAGCCCAGATCATTTCCTTGATCTGATTTCCAGGCTGTGCCCAGAAGAAGCGTGAGGCAGGTGGGATGCAGAGGGAAGCTGTGGGGGCTGAGCATCCCAGGCGAGGCTGCAGCCACAGAGGGGGGTGAAGGAGAGGCCTCTGGGGTGTAGGTGCAGCATTTCCATCTCGTGGAGAGGATGAGTTTCATCATTGCAGCACAGCTGGGCCCGCGGAGGCGGGCTTGGTGCTGCAGAGTGTCCCTCATCTCTCCATGAGTTTGGCAAAAAACTCTGTGATTTTCTTCACCTCCCTCTCACACGTTTAGGACAGACAGGAGGTGCAGGGCACCCTTTGGCAGCTGTAGCTGCCTCTTGAGCCCCTGTCCTCTGTTCTCCACCTCCACCCAGCTGGCACAAGGTCCCTGGGCAGTCTCTTCCATCTCCCATGCTTCAAAATCAGCATTGGCGGCACAGCAAGCCCCTTGCTCCTTTCTCTGAGGGATTTAGCTAATGCTCTCGCCAATCCATTTTGCTTCCCTGCAGCTTAGTCTGGATTTCCATCCCCATCTCATCAGCCCACTTAGGGTGTGCAGCCCTCTGCCAGCCCGGGGGCAGCTCAGCCCCTCCTGTGCTGAGAGCTGCTCGGGGCCCAGGCGGGGCTGAGGGTGCTGAGCACAAGAGGAGCACCTTGTGCAGCAGCTCCAGGCCCAAGAGAAGGAGTTAAAACCATCAAAAGCCTGTTATGGCATGTCTAGGCTCCAGAAACCCTGCTGGTCCCTCCTGTGTGCCTGCACATCCTGGGGGCTCTGGATGGGGAGCCCATGGAGGAGCAGCAGTGTGGCAGCACCAGCTGTGCCATCAGCCCCAGTGGTGGCTCTCAGGCTGAGGAGCCTTCCCTGGCGATGGAGCAGGAGCTCTGGACTCGTCAGTCATGTCACATTGCATTATGTGATGCAACACAACGTGGCATGACTGATGCAACCCAACGTTAAATGTCATAGAGCAATGGATCAGCTCAAGGCTACGGTAATTTTATGTGCCCATTTAATCTGGTATTTAAAAACAAACACTCATAGCAATCTGCATCACACGCTACATTTTGCAAAATTGAGCAGCAAATCTGTACCAAGCAAATTATATAATTCTGTCATCTCTCAGCCTTATGTGCATGTGTGTAAATACTGCAGTCAGGTTTAAATTGGTGTCCGACTTCCCTCTCACCCCATGAGCACCACCAGAGCTGCTGCAGAGTGCCCAAGGATGGGGTGTCCACTCCTCAAGCCAGTGCTGTGGGCAGGTCCTGGGGCATGTCCCACTCTGGTCCCACCTCGAGCTGGGCTGCCACCCTCACCAGCTGCAGCCCCTGCCACCACCCAGTCCAGGCAAATCAGCCAGGCTGCTTTAGATCAGTCACCTCCACTCCTAAGCTGAAAATGAGGAAGGGTTTTGCCTGGAGGTCGTTTTGGGTGTGCTTGCCTGAGCTAAGGTGAGCGCAGGCATGGGGGATGAGGTTCTGCCCCACGGCACAGCTGCACCCACAGCTGTCTGCAGCTGCACGGAGTGCCAGTGCTTCCTCTCCCTCGTGGCCTGCAGATGCATCTGCCATGTGTCCCATGCTCTTCTGCAGATTCAGTCTTGCTGCCCTTCAAAGCATCTTGGTCTTTTGAAAGGGAAAAGCCTCCCCTGTTGTTTTTTCTCCCAGCTCTGTGTCTGTGTGGCCTTGGTTTGTCTCTGCTTGGAGAAAAAAAATCCCTTAAGTGCTTGCTTACTCCAGCCCAAACGAGGGAAACACTTTGACATGAGCTGAATTTTAAGCAGGTGCTTAAGGGCTGTCCTGGGATGCTTTCCCAGATCAGACCAGGGCAGACCTCTCCAGAGCAGGGACCATTCCTCCTTTTAATGGCCAGAGCAACAATAATGGCAATGGATGTTTCCCCAGCCTGTCGTAGCGCCGTCACATTTTATGACCAGAAGCACCTCGGTCCTTTTGTCTGGTGGGCTCCTGTGCTGTGTCCCTGTGCTGGGACAGGAGGGCAGCCACTCTGCCTGCCCTGCCCTGCCCTGCCCAGCCTGCTGGGCAGAGACCCCTGGCAGGCAATGCTGCTTTTCCCTAAAGACAAAGGAAGAAAAAAATAGTCAAAGCAGAGGATAGGAGCCACATGGCCTGCCAGGTGTCCCTGCACGTGTGGGTGTTTTCTGGTGGCATGTGCTGAGGACCTGCCACTGGCATCAATCCATGTGGATTCCTGCTCCTTCCATCCCCTGTCTCTCACCATTTCAGTTCTTGGTGTGCTTTGCAGGGCTTGTGTCTGCATTTGCAGAACACTCTCATGTCAGAGCATCCCCTTCCCCACCCAAGGTGGTCTGCTGAGGTCTGGAGGCTGGCAGACTTGGGAGAGCATGGGCTTTCCCATCAAAACCTCTTCCTTCCAAGGCTGGGCGTTCCCTAGGCAGCGTGGCTGGGGCAGGAGAGCTCAGCTCAGCACAGCACAGGTCAGAGCCAGGCTGGGCTCAGATGGTGCCAGGCATGCTGGCTGCTGAGCCTGGATCTGTGTTTGTGCACAGACCTTTCCACGGGGGGCTGTGTTTGCAGCATTTGCCAGGCTTTTCCCTTTTAGTGTCTGAGGCTGTCTGGCAGCATGCAGCCAGGTAGGGATGCAGAGCTGGGCTGGAGTGAGCAGCTCCAGAGAGGCTCTGCAGCAGCCGACAGCACAGCCAGACACCGTGGCTGTCTGCAGGGTGTGTGCTCAGCAAACACATCTCCAGGGCTCTGAGCTGGGGGAAACAGGTAGATGCTTGCAGCCTCGGAAGTCTGTTTTTACATCTTGAATCAGAAACATGCAATGAAAAATTCATATTTCAGTTCAGATCTTATTTTTGGCTCAAGATCAGAAAAAAAAGTTAAGTGGGGAATCTAATGTGCATTTATATTTGCGTAACTCGCTAGCAGTGGAACTGCTTTGTGTCTCACACAGCTCATGCCAAAGTGAAGGATTTGCTCTTTCATTTTCAGCCTGGGGTGAAATTTTACAGTTGAGATTATAGGATCCTGAAAATAATTGTTGCCCCAACCTTAACTCTTACATTATAAATGAGGATGCATCATACTCAGCATGACTGGGAATTACAGAAATTAAGGATGAAAAAGGCCTCATCTTCCAGCCAGTGTAGGATTATTTCGTATGGTGTATTTGATTTTTTAAAGCATTCTCTCTCCTGTTGTGATGGCCATTTTCCTCCCAGAGCAGTGCTGTTAATGAACACCTCCATTTCAGGCAAGACACAATGGTGGTGTCCTCATGCTGTTCTTCTCCAAAAAAAGGCAAGAGCAGTTTCTTTGCCTTGCTCTGATGTTCTTCTGGCCCAGGGAGCTCAAACATATTCAGGGCTGAGGTGAAGCTGAGGTTTGCTGGATGCCAGGGCTGCCAGCATTTGGCTGGCACCATGTGCCACTGTCAGTGTGTGAGCCTGGGAACAAGGAGACTCCAGCTCTGTCCCCACCAGTGACCTCTGAAACTTCCTCCTCACCCTGCCTGAGTGCTCTGCCACCCTCCCACCATCCTGGGCTCAGGACAGCAGCACTGATGCTGTCCCCACCCTGTCCCCACTGTCCATCCTGCAGGACAGCACCAGGCAGGAGTACAGTCAGAGAGCCACAACTCTAGTGACACTGGATTTCTTCCTGAGCTTATCAGGACAGATTTCTGTCGTGGAAAGAATAACCAAAAAGCTGTAAAAAGGAAGTTTTCTTTCTTCCTGTGCTTTCTTTTTCTCCCTCTTTGCCCATCCAGGCTGGCTCCTTTCCACCCTCCTTCCACTTCTCTTTGTTGTTGCTAAAAAGATTAAACTTGTTTGACCAGGTTCTGAGTCAGCACAGTTGTAAGGGGAAGATGAATGAGGCTCTTTAACCCTGCTTATCCTTCCAAATGCCCTCCTCCTGGAAAGAAACACACACACGTATGCTCCGGGAAACAGCAGTTTTAATGTTCCTTTTATTTTTAAGTCATTCTTTCCCCCAGTCTTATTTCTACTTCTGTCAGATAATGGGGCTGCTCTCACTCCTGCTGCTCTCTGTGCTGAACCTTTCTCTGCTTTTCCATGCTGAAAGGGCTCTCCCTTTCTTCTGCATCTTCTGCAGTAAGCCAGAGCAGGACGCGTGATCCTGAAAGGCCAAAGTGCCTTTGTTCTTTTGTCCCCAAAACCTTTCCCCTCTCCCCTTGAGTCTCACATCTTGATCCTTTGTTTCCCTTAGTCCTCGGAGGAGTCTGCTTTCAAAGCCCTTTTATCCCGGCAGTAAAAACTGGAAATGTGAAGAGAAAGATGGAAGATGGTACAGGGAGATGGGGCTCAAACCCAGGAAGGGCAGTTTGGGATGGGCTGGGATGCTGCTGGGCAGTGAGGGAAACACCTTGGGGTACACACTGACCTTTGCTCTTGGATCTCCTCACGTGTGGTCAGACTCGACGTGTCCCATCCCTGTGCACTGGCGTTGTGAGGTCCTGGCACCTGCAGCATCCCAGCTGGCCAGCACCTGGAGCCAGCCACAGAGCATCTTCCCAGCCCCTGGGGTGGAGCCAAGGGGGAATGAAACCTCTGGGCAGGATTTCAGTCCTGCTGTGTTTATTGCTCCCTGCATTCCTGTTTGTTTGACATCCTACCACCAAAGTTCACAGAGCTCCAGGAAATTTCTTAAGCTTGAGGCTTGGGAGAGACAAATATTTTCCTTTCCTGTCTGGGGGATAAACAGAAGTAAATGGTGCATCCATAATCCTGGAGTCTGCTTTACAAATGCCTTGTGGTGGTACTGAGTGTCACTCATGTAGGTGACTTTTACAATGAAAAATCCCATTTAAGCCTGACCTTTCACGTTCTGGAACATAATAGACTGTGCAACCAAATCGCATCCTGCTGGCGGGGACACCAGTGAACTGGAATATTAGTTTTGTAAGGGAATGGGACATTGGAATCCTGGAAATTCATTTGTGAGAAGTTGGGTTCCAGGAAACAGCTTTGTGGGCAGGGCAGGGCACAGAGGCTGCCCTCAGCCTGCCAACACCTTGGTCTGAAGGAGGTGAAAATCTCCCTGGTGAAAGGTGATCTGAAACTGGAAACAGTCTCTAAGAGCCCTCTCTGCAGGGGTGTCTGCCAGGGACCAGGGGAATGAAAATGCAGGGAAGGTAAATGACTAGAAACAAGACCTGCTCTTGAGCAAGCACGGGGTGATGTGCATTCTGCCTGGAGGAGATGGGATGGGATGGGACAGGTCTAGTTCTCGATCCCAGCACCACCGCCTGTCCCATCTCTGGGTGGAGGGCAGGAGGGCCAGCCCGTGCAGGTGGGCCAATTTTGGCCTATTTCCAGCTAAACAGTTAATTATCACTGTCAGGCTCCTCACGGGGCTCTGTGCAGCAGCTCCTCATGCTGGCTGCAGATTCCCCGTTCCCTCTGTCTGACGGGGCTGCAGCGGCTGCTGCTTGAAGCATTTATGTTAATACACTATCAGCAGCCACATCCCATGGCTTATCATTTTCATCAAGTCTTGGTTTTATGGTTGAAAGGAATTACTTTCAAAAGACCATTACCACCTCCCTGTTTCTCATGGCCTTATGCCTACCTGCTGTTAAGCTTTTATAAAGGCATATTTTTTTCTGTGTAAAGCTCATAAAAGCTACTACTCAAGTCCCATGCTTGAGTCCACTTCCCTCAGTGGGACTCTGACTCGGCTGATCCTGGCTGGTGCTGCTGGCAGCTGGGCAGTGCAGGAGAGAGCAGCTGTGTCCCTGGGGCTGCAGGGCTGGGTGGTGCTGCCAGCACAGCAGAGCCAGGAGTGCTGCTGAGGAGGGTGCCCCAGGTAGGACAAGGGGACACAGGTGTGCTTGGCCATCTGCAGGCAGGGAGAGGGCAGGACGCTGCTGGCCCTGAGCCTCTGTGGTCCTGCTCGTCCCAAGCACAAATTTCAGCACCTCCTCTGCCTGTAGGTTCCTTTTGGAACCGAGCTCCTCACTGCTGTGGCGGGCAGATGTTCCAGTGCTGGGGCTGTGCCACAGGTTCTAGGGCTGGGGCAGGCGCTGTTCTCAGAGCCTGCTGGCAGGGCAGCATCTCCTTTAGCATTCCTGCCACATCCACTGATGCTTTACTTTTTATTTTTTCACTGGTGAGTTGAAAAGGGGCAGGCAGCTAGTCACACTGCCTGATAGTCACTTGCCAGTAACATAAAAACTCTTATGCGCCAATATATCAATCAGCGTTACGTGTCAGCCTTGACTACTGCATTCAGCTTCCATCACCCAAACAAAATCAGGCTGGAGCAGCTGAGGAGGAGGCTAATACCGATGCCTGGAGGCATGGCTGGGCATACAAAACAAGCGTGGGGAGCTGGGTGGCCGAGCTGGCTGCAGGAGCCAGGGACGAACGCTGGGGAGATGCAGGATGCAGCCGGGATGGGGTCTGCCCCGCAAAAGCTGCGGTGCTCCCTGCCCCGTGGGGACAGACGTGCTGGTCAGTGCAGGGTGAGGGTGCCCTGCATGCTCACTCACTGCCCATGAAGGATGCATGGTCACTCACTGCCCATGAAGGGTTCCCATCACGTGGCAGCCAAGAGATGCCCGTGGCTCTAGGCAGGAACAGCAGGGGTCAGTACCTGCAGCCCCCCAGCCTCCTCCTGCTGCCCTCCACACCTGCTCCTCCTCTTTCCATCCAATTAGAGTAATTGCAGCTAGTTAAAAGGAGGTAATGGTTTCCAGAGGGCCGCCGTGTGCTGTCACCAGGTCCCTTTTCACCGAGGCTGCCGTGACGCATTTGCTCCTTGTTAGAGCCCTCTGCCAGCCCGGGTGCCCGTGGTTACTCCTGAGCAGGGACAGTGGCCGTGCCCTGGTCCTGAGAGTGCAGGGCTGAGGGACTGCGCAGCCTCGCAGCCTGTGCTGGCTCAGGCAGGCACGACTGACAGTGAGCACTAAGGTCTAAGTTATGTTTTGGATTAGAAGTGCATAAAAATGTAAATGTGAGCGGGGCAGTCCCCAGGTGGTTGGTAACCTGCTGGTGAGGCACTCGGTGTTTGCATCCCTCTGGCTTTGGAGAGGAGAGGTGCAGAGGTCCTGAGGACCCCCTTGCAGACCATCTCTGGCCCCAGGCTGCTGCAGGACGCAGTGCTGGCCTTGATTTCCCTGGGGTGGTGACCCCGGGATGGAGAGGCTGCAGGGTGGGTGCTCTCACAGCAGCAGAAACCTCCAGGCGTTGTGTTTCTTCATATTCAATATGCGAGTGGCCACTGTATCTCCTGATTATTTAATTTGACTGGAATAAGAGGTATTTGTATTCATTTCCAGAGATGATGTACAGGCCTGATCTTAAACTGATTTAGACAGTATTGTACATCATGAAAAATGAGAATGGGGAAATCTAATGTATGGCTTCTTTTTTTTTTTTTAAAAAAAGGGCACTTCACAAACCTGCACGGAATTACAAGAGATAGGCAAATGCTGTCACAAAAGTCTCTCTCAAATGACAAAAGGACATGAAGAATAGCACTGCTCAGCAGCACAATACAAGCTCCAATAATACCTTCACGTGCTTCCTCTCAGTAGTTTGTAGTAGAGGGCTTTGACAGATGTCCTGTGTCAAATCTTCCCCTGGTACTGGAGTTGTTACCGGTGTCTCCTGTGCCCTCTGCCAGCAGCCCCTGACCTCTCGGGCAAGGAGCTGGCTTTTCCAGGTGCCTGCACATCCCCTGGGCATGTTCACCCCTCCATGTCTATGCTCCAGGTCTGGACTCATCACCAGGACTCATCTTGTGTCTGTGTTTTGGCTGGGTCAGGCACAATGCCATAGAATGCCAGAATGATCTGGGTTGGAAAGGACCTTAAATATGACCTAGTTCCAACTCTGCCACCATCCCTGTCTGTGTGGGGAGTGGCCTGTGAGCCTGGAAGTTCCTGGAGCTCTCCTGGGGATGTGTTTGGGCAGCCCAGGTTTGAGAGGGTGAGTGGAGAAGGCAGCAGGCAGGAGTGAGGGCTCTTGCAGCAGCAGGGCTCTCTGCACACACAGACACTTGGAGAGAGAGGTGCTGCTCTGTGCTGGGGGGGCTGCAGGCCAGGAGAGGTGACACCAGTGGCTTAATGACAGCACTCCAGGTCAGAATTAAAGCACTGCCTGTGGCTTAGGGCTGCTGTGACCCCTGCAAGGTCTGATTCTAAGCAGTCATTAAAGCTGATGTGATGAAGGGGGAGAGGCTCGAGCAGGTGCCCTGGCTGGCTCGGAGCACACACCCACCCACACACACACACCTCTTGCTGTGTGATTTCTGTAGCTTCCGCTCTTATCTTCCTTCCAAAATCATCACAGAGCAATTCTGGGAGCTGCTAGGAAACAGCCGTGTGATTGGAGGTGGCTGTGTGCCTGTCAGAGGAACAGCAAATGGATCCCTTCTGGGAATCCCTAGGGCCAGTTCAAACCTTTCCATGGAAGTACATGTGCTTGGATGAGGGCCATGTTCTGACCTTGACTGGATGGGAGGTTTTAATTGTCAGAGCTGGCTGAATAGCACACAACATTTTGCCACAGGCAATTTCTAGGAATTCATTTCAGCATTGCTTACACCTTTGGGCTCTGCATGTATGAACACATAAATTAACCCACTCCAAAGCAGGTGTTTTCACCTAAGTCACGTGCTGAGGGCACTGTGACATTATTTACACCTCTTTGTGCTGTTTCTGTGCCGTGATTATAAATATAACTTACACATTACTGCATCGCTGAAAAGAAAGTGTGAGATCTCAGTTCCAAGGAGTTACAAACCTTCAGTCAGTGCCATGGGGTGGTTTGGGGGTCACACCTGGATTTGCTGCTCTCCAATGCCTACTCCTGCATGGTCAGAGCAGAGGAGCCACTGCAGGCAGTGTGACTGTGCTGGGGCCTCTCCCATCACGTGTCCTTCAAAGGTGTGCTGCCTCCTTCCCAAAGTACCCCTCTGTGTCTGCTGGGCTGCCCGTCCAGAAAACCAGGGAAGCATTGGGAGGCTTGGAACCTTGAGCTTTAAGGGACGCTTGTTGCTGCTTAAATAGATAACAATCAAATGAAAACAGTCTTCTGCCGACTCATGGGAGCGTTCCATCTTTGCGGTGGCATGAAGTGATTTAGCCATTAAGGTTAATGCTTGTCTTCCTGCTGTCTGTTGGAACTCTGGGCCAGGCAATGCAAATAGCTTAGCCGGTACTTTTAAAGGTCATTGTGCATGAAAAAATAAAGATCATACAGCGCTCATGGAAATGTCCTTAGTAATCACTGCTGCTCGGGGGAGGAGGGACCAGGCGCTCCTGGAGCGCTTATCTCATCCCGCTGACAGTTCGGTGACAGCCCTTGAATTTTTGGCAGCTTGGGCTGCAGGTTGGCATCACCTGCAGTACTCGTGTCCCCCGTGTGGTTCGTGTCCCGGGTGATGGTGGTTCTGGCAGTCCCTGAACACGGAGGGTGCTGACTCCAGGCACAACAAACACCACCACGGCACACGCGCCGGCGGCCGGCACGCAGGGCAGGTCTCACCTCTAGGCTCATCTTTGGAATCCCTGCAGGAATCCATTGGGTTCAGAGCCTCCTTTCTTTGCCTTCCCCACAGGACGTCTTGCTCCTAATTTATCTAGGAGGTAATTTTAATCCTCCTCTCCTCAGACAACTGGCTACCTCCACGCATAATTAATTTATTAACACACTAACCTACTTTAAGGTGATAATCTCTTCAGGGTCACAGCGAGCTCAGCCTGGCCTTGTGACAGGAGTTTTCAGCGAGTCTAAATTCTTTGGCATCACGAGGCATGCATGTGGACAGTGCCTGTGGCATTCCCTGCAGAGACCCCTTTGCAGCTGCTGGGCTGCCCCCAGCCCCACAGCCAAACCCCTGCGTGCAGAGGAGCTGCTCGGGGTGGGAGCAGGAGGAGACAGTCCTTTTGGCAGTGCCCCTCAGGAGTGCCTTCCTCCTGCTCTTTCCTGAGTGGAGCTGCAGGACTGTGACTCCCCGGAGGAGGAGAGGAGGCAGCTGCTGTTTGCAGCCGCTCTGATGTGGGTGTTTAGCAGCAGCTCTAATAGCCTCCCCTCTCAGCGAAGTGAACTACATCCTCTGCTCATTACTGCAGCCCTTCAGAGGAGAAGGAGAGGAAGAGAAAAGCTCCCATTCAGTCTCGCTGTTTCCAAACAATGCAAAGAGGACGAGAGTCCTCTGTTTGTAGTGAGCTTATATAAGAAATAAGCAATAAATGAGGAAATCCTGGTGACCTGCAGCATGCCCCAAGCCCTAACGTTTCTGGAGTTCGACTGTCCATGGACGTAGCTGCAAAGTGAAATGAAAGCGGCTTTTAAAGTCTCTATTCTTCTCTTCTGCTGTGAAATTCCTGCCTCTCTTTGTTGAGTATCATCTTTGTTGGTGTTTTGTGCCTGGAGTAATTTCTGTGTTGAGAGTCTGTTGTGCTGCCACGCAGCCATTGCTCATCCTGGTGTGACTCTTCTTGGGAAGCGGCTGTGCCTCCAGTGAGGGGGGCACCAGACAGGCCCTAAAACCCTGGGGAAAGCAGCCCCCAGCTCCCGTGAGGAGCCAGAGGGTGTCACAAACCTCCCAGCAATGTCCTTGCCCAGGGAGGTTCGGAGAGGGCTGTGCTTCAGGTGGAGGTGGGAGGGTGAGTGGGGCATCGCCCAGCCCAGCCCATGGCTCTGCTGCTGCCAGGGCTGCAGAGGGACAGTCCTGCAGGATTTACTGGCAGAGGGAATCGTGGCTTCTGAGAGACTCAGGAGAGCACAGAGCAGGATTTTGAGACCGTGTTCCACGCTGTATAGAAAGGATATTAATGAATATGAATAAATATTGATACTAATTATCTCAGCCTGCTTGAAGCTTCTGAGAAGTTCATGTTTGGGGCTCTGCAAGGCGCGAGCTGACCTCAGTTCTGCTGCCACCGAGCAGGGTGTGCTGACAGCCTTGCACAGGTGCTGATGTTTCTGCAGTGTTGGTTGACCAGCGGGACAGGTGAAATTGTGCACAGTGTGAGAAGTGAAACATGCCCTGTACATTTGCAGGAGAGCAGGGATTGAACCTTGTACTTCATAACTTTTCTGGCTTCTCATCTGTAAATTCCCAGTCAGGGTAACAGATGGGGACAGCTTGGACGTTGCAGATACAGCTTGATGTACATGGACTTGAGCCAGTGTCCTGTTGAAGCTGAGGGTTGCCTTCCAGCCTGTGGATCATGGCAAATGAATTAATGCAGGCTCTGGGTCAGCAGAAATACTCACCCTGTCCAAGCAGTGGTGCTGTCTGGTGTGTGGCTGGAGTACCACACCTCGAGAAGGCAGGCTGTAGTCCAAAGCTGCACTGAGCTCTTCCACCCCTGATGTTCTTGTTCTTGCTGGGGGTGGTGCAGGCTGGCGTGGGGAGGCAGGGTAACACACCCAGGGAGACAATGAAGGGTGATGGGGAATATTCCTGGAGAAGTCGGCGTGGCTGCTGTGAGACCAAAGCCAGGGCACCTGGCTGAGCCAGATCCTCTGCAGAGGGTGGAGGGAGCAGGGCAGGGGCTGCCCGTGGGGGCTGCCCCCACCTGCCACCAGGGCTGGCCAGGTCCTGCTCAGCAGCTGGCAGGGAAGGGAGGTGAGGAGGCAGCCAGCCTCTACCCACCCTCCTCAGAGGGGACCTGATGCAGATCCTCTCCCTGCTTTAGCACATCTGGGTGATGAGTTCACCCTCTTGGACGTCCACAAGCCACTCCGTGCCATGGTGGATGTGGGATGTTCCCTTCTGTCTGTCACTCAGCCCTGTGCCTCCGTGTCTCACTGTCACTCCGAGGCATTGCAGCCTGGGCAGGCACTGTCATTTATTCCTTCTGCCCCTCTGCTAGACTGTGTCTCCTGGTGCTTGGAGAGGCACACCAGAGCCTGCACACAACTCGGCCGTGTGACTGTGAGCTGGTAAATCAAGCAGAGAGACATGTCACCCTGGCTTGGGATCTGCAGTTGTCCCTAGCTCAGCTGACAGTGGCCTTGCTGTCCCCAGTGGCTCTGGGGCCATGGCGCCGTGCTGCCAGTAAAACCTGGCTGTAAAACTTCAAGTCTCTCTGGAAGCAGAAACGGGGGAGTCAGTCCTCCCCTTCTCTCCTCCCCCTGCATCACATTTCCTTGGAATAAAGCCGCTTTAAACTTCTTCCCTGGCTTGTCCTGCTGCGGCGAGTTGCATCTGCCTGTCACGTCACGTTAGCGTTCGCTGGGAGCCATGCCGTGACATCCCAAGCAGACTGGCGTACCATGGAAAAAAAGTTGCTCTATGTGAAAATGGAAAAGTCCTCGCTTTCCAGAAAATAGGCTGGAGAACATCAGCTGCAAATGGGAAGGGGGAAAAAAAGGGCTTGTCTGAGTGGATGAAGGGATAGCTTTTAAAAGGCAGACCCAGCTTCCACCGATGTCAATGGAAAGCCTTACACAAACGTTAATGGCTGTGGAGTCATGCCCTAAGGCATTATATTTTTTGGGATGATGTCAAATTGTAGCATCTTAAACGAAGCTTTTGTGTTACTATAATAAGGGACTTTTTTGATTCGACTACTTAGGTTAGGTCTTTAGTGAAGTCACTTCACCTCTCCCTGCCCCTGAAAAACAGCTCTCATGAAACCTGTGAAACTTTATCGAGTGCTTTGAGATCTATAGGTGGAGTGAGGCTATTGGGGATGCATTGTTATCACTCTGACTAGAGAATGATTTGAGGGAGGAAAAATGTTGGTGATTCTTTGGACAGATCTGCAGAGGGTAGAAAAAAAAAAGAGTAATTTGTCCCCTATTAAAACATTGTGAAATACTCCAACTCTGGAATAATTTCCCTTGTGCTTTTAGAAACCCCCTGAGTTCAAAGCATCCACCCCCTGACGCTCCAGCCTAAGCTGTATCTTGTAATCTCTGCTGTACCCTTTGGGAAATCTGCCCACAGCTTTGTGTACACAAGAGAGACTCCACTAAGGAAATTTTATTAAGAAAGACATTTTTAAAAGTGGGATTTAAATAGTAAGCTACATTCTCTCTGTCAGCAGTTCTCTCCCTTCGTGTCTGGTGGATCCTGCTCTGGAACATGTATCCATCTCCTGTCTGGCATGCAGGCATGTCTGGTGACAGGGGCTGGTGCTGGCTGCAGAGACTGAGGGCTTTGCTGTGCCCCAGCTCCTGGGAGGCTGCAGCCCCCAGCACCCACAGCCTCTCCTGGGTGCTGGCTGCTGGGGCAGGGGCTTTGCCTGCACGGGGAGAGCTCGCTCCAGAGCCGCTCCTCCGGGATGTGGCAGGTCACCCGAGCAGCCCCAGGGACAAGGGCTGGGCCTCGGTGTGTCTGTGAGTGACACCTCTGCTCAAGGACACATTCTGCAGCAGGCTGGTAGCTCGTTTTTGTTGTCTGTGGTGGTCGTCACACGTGGTCCTGGTGGGCTCAGAGCGTTTCCCTGAATTCCCATCGCAGTCGCACCACAGAGGCAGCAACAGCCAGCTGAATATTATGGATTCTTTTTGCATTGCTCTGATAAATACTGTCTACGGGGTATGTTGCAACAAATGTTACAAGTCCCAAATACAGCATTTCAGAGGCAGTACGCAACTTGATAATCTCATTATTTGCTACTCCTACACAATGTAAGAGCATCATCACATCAGCCTTATGTTTTGCTGCAATAGAAATAATTAATAAAAATCAAACTGCCACCTATAATGTCTTTAAAAAGCAATAGAGAACATGCAGAATCTACTCTGAAAACAGCTCCGGGACTAGAGCTTCTGAAACTTCCCACCTGAAAAAGGGAAGAATTGTTTTGCATTCAGATTCGCTTTGAAAGTTGTAAATACTTTATGGCAGTTTACTTGCAGAAAATGGTGAATTTTTAAGGGCTTATTTGTAAAACATGAGTTTTGAGCTTTTAGGAAGATCTGTTTTCACCCGGTGCTCATTCTCAGGGTTACAGGTGGCTGAGCAAGGCGCAGTTCTCACTGCAGATCCTCCCTCCCAAGTGTCCACAGCCACCTTCCCATAACAATTCCCTCAGGACACAAATCTGCCTGCCCACGTGCTGGTTCTGAGCTGAGCTGCTCCCTTGGCTGTGCTGAATGTGAGGGATCCACTCCACAAAGCAGGCAGGCAGATGGGAGAGCACCCAGAGAATGCTCGGTGGGGAAATGTTTCTCAAGGTGCCCGAGCAGGGAGGGCAGTGACAGTGCCCTGTGGCACACAGAGCTGCCTGGTGCTTGCCCCTGAGCAGGGAGGGCAGTGACAGTGCCCTGTGGCACACAGAGCTGCCTGGTGCTTGCCCCCAAGCAGGGAGGGCAGTGACAGCGCCCTGTGGCATCCAGAGCTGTGTGCTGCTTGCCCCTGCAGTGTGACTGCGAGCTGGCCCTGGAGTCACAAATGATCCTGGGGTGGAAGGCACCCCCAGTCCCGCTCCTGGCCCTGCCCAGGACAGCTCCAAGGGTCACAGCGTGTGCCTGAGAGTGTTGTCAAACATTCCCTGAGCTCTGTCAGGCTCGGTGCTGTGGCCACTGCCTCCGGGAGCCCATTCCAGGCACCAGTTCTGGGGGAAAGAACCTTTTTCTAATATCCAACCTAAACCTCCCCTGACATGGCCTCAGGCCATTGCCTCGGGTCCTGTCACTGGTCACCACAGAGAAGAGATCAGTGATTGTCCCTCCTCTTCCCTCCTAAGGAAATCATATCTGCTGAGGTCTCCCCTCGGTCTCCTTGAGCCTGCACAAGCCAAGTGACCTCAGCTCCTCCTCTTGTGGCTTCCCCTGCAGACCCTTCACCTTCTTCATGGCCTTCCTTTGGGAGCTCATTGTGGTGTTCTAGACCTCACCAGTATGTTTGGGCCATAGTTTGAGCTTGGGCTAGCCTAGCTCAGGTAGGAGTGCATCCATCACGGCATTCCCCATATGGTGGCATGGGGTTATTTTCCATTTGGATTAAAATACTCTGACCTCCCTGCCACTGACCAGCCCAGGCTGGGGCTGGAGGTGCCCGAGCAGCAAGGACGAGGTTCTGTCTGTGTCTGAGGAGTTACCCAAAGGGCTGGCATTGCTAAGCGCCGTTTAAAAGCAGTAGCAGCAGCAGGAGCTCTGTATTCATAATGAAAAATTCTTCAGCAAGCAAAGCAGTCTAAGGCGATAGAAGGGAGCCTGCCCAGCTGGGAGTCATTTGCAGATGGTTCTGGTTCATTTGTTGGCTGCTTTTTGCCTGTCTTCATCAGCCACCACTTGCCTTGGCTTAGCAGCACACCGGAGCACATTCTCTGCTTTAAGCACCTGAGAAGTCCCATTGACTTCAATGGAGCGACTAATGCTCCTGATTAAAGGTAAGTAACTGCTCCGGTGTTCTGCTGAATCTGAGCCTTGGGAATAGGAAGAGATGGAAGGATCCTGCCTGCGCAGGGGGAAACTTCTGTGGAAATATTTACTCTGGAGGTAGAAGACTCTTTACTCTGGAGGTATGGCAAATTTCCTACCCACAGTGTCTTTGGCGATCTCCTTTTGGGAAGCTGTCCACACTCGATGTGTGGCTCCAGACTGAACCTGGACCGTTTACTGGTCAAGAAAAGTTTCCTGTTCCATAGGATCTATAATGTAAAGTCAATAGTGAGTGAGTAGGAGCAGACAGAAAATGTTTTGGACGAGGAAGAGGAAGGTGAGGAAGCCATCTCTCCTTTCAGAGCACAGTGGCAGGGTGACCCTGCTTGCCACCAGCCCGGGGTGGGAGAGGTTAAACCAGCACTCCCTGAGCACTTTGTTTGAGGCTGGCTTCCTAAGGCCCCAGGCTAGTTCCCTGCAAGGCTCCCAGGTGGGAACAGCTCTGCCGTGAGTTCTCTGCCTGGCGGTGAGAGCGAATCTCTTTGAGGGCTGGCGAGGACCAGGACAGAACTAATGGGCTACTGGCCTCGGGGGACTAATGGGCTGGCTAATAAGGACATGGATTTTGACATGGCAGAGCAAATAAGAATTGGCAGGCATTAACCTTAGACATGTCTGCTACCTAGAGAAATCCAAGCCCCTCTCTCACTCTTGTCCTGTTTAGCATATTAATGTTTAATTCCATTAGCATCAGCGGCCGTGGCTGCTGCTCAGCTGCTTGGGGAGCCTCAGGAGGTGCTGCTCGTGGAAGGGGGACCCGGTGGCTGGCCAGGAGCCAGGAGCCAGCATCAGCCCCTGCCCCGACTCGGCAGCAGCTGCTAACACTGCTGTGGCTCCCAGCATCTGTTGGTGCCCCCCTGCTAATTCAGCATCAGCCCGCTCCCCGGGCTGTCTCCTCCCCGACACATGGCTTGTGCATTCCTTTTCTGCTCTCCGGAGGGATTTTCCATCCTTCTCTCCCTCTCATCTCCACTTTCATCCCTTCCCCTTCGTGTCCAGGGTGCAATTCCTGCGTGCCTTCCGGGAGAAGCAGGGCTGCAGGGGCTGCTGCCAGGCTGGAGACAGGACAGGGCAAGAGCTCCTCAGACAGAAACGAGCCGTGTTGATGCATCTCCTCCATCTCCCCGCTCTGCTCTGCTCTGCTCTGCTCTCCTCGCTAAGTGGCAGTGGCAGCAGCAGCACGGTGTTCAGTGGTGCATTTCCCCTGTTCGACCCGGCAGCCCTGCACCTCTGCAGAGAGGATTGATCACAGGAGGACAGGAAAGAAGCAGACCCAATGTCTGCTGCGATTCCTCGCAGAGCTTATAAATCTAATCAGTGAGGTGGTGTTCTATTTTTCTCTCCTTTCCCCCCTAAATGTTTCCCTTTAAACGAGATATTAAAAATAGGAATATTAATTTGGCAGATGGTGCAATTGGGCTTTTGGCAGGAGCCTGCACACTGTGCTGTGGAGCTGCAGACCTCCGTCTCCACGCTGGAGCACTGAGGGATGCTCTGGCTCCTCTCCAGGCTCTGCCTTCCTCCAGCTCTCAGTGCTGGGGCAGAGGGAGCTCTGATGGGTTCTTGCTCCAACTGCAGCCAAGTAGATTTGATTTCTGACAGTTCTGAGCCATCACCAAAGGGTGGAGAGCTCGTTTCTGTTTCAATTGCAACCAGGTTTGATGGCAGGGGAGTGCTGAATATGTGGTGCTTTACTTCTGTGGGGCCAGGTGAGTCTCAGTTCTGAGTCTGAGGGGCCCCTGGGTGCCCTGGGCCTTCTGCAGCATCCAGGAATCCCTGCTCAGGAGGGTCTGTGGGGGCTGAGTGTGATGGGTAGATGCCAGCAGAGCATTTCCAGCCAGAGACTTTGGGCACTGGGACCAGGTTTTTGTCTCTTTCTCTTTTTGTGCTGTGTTCTGGTTGGTCTCAGCTCCATCCAAGAGGAGGCTTCTGGTATTTCATTGCTTTCCATTGCCTGAATTTTCAGAAACACTACAGAGTTAAGTTTCCCCTAATTTTTCTCTGCTGGAGCTTTGGCCCAGTGCTGGAATTTCACCAGGGGCAAAATGAGCCCTAATTAATCCCAGCATCTAGTTGTGTCCCTTTAGTCCCTCTGCAGCACCCTGTTGTTTGACATTCTCTCCTCACGCTGTGTCTGAGCCCAGCCTCAGCTCTGGGCTGTGCCTCAGCAGGGTCCTGGGGATGGCAGGGAACAAAGGCAGGGCCAGGCCTCGCACTTGCTGTTCATTTCTCACACGCACACAAAGATTTTTTTTGTTTTCTGAGTTCTTTTGGCAATTTTTTTGTCGTCCTTTGAACTCCTTCTGGCTTGTCTGTCTTTGTTAGAACGTGGTGCCCAGATCTGGGTGTGTTGCTTCAAACAGCAGCCTGAGGAGCACTGGGAAGAGCAGAATAATTACCTTGCAGGGATGCAGCAGCCTGGTGGTATTGACTTCTGTTCAATCGATCATCCCCCCAGCCCACTCTCTGTTGGATAGCTGTTTGGCCAGATATCTCCATACAGCCTCTCTCCTTTTGTTTATTCCTTCCTATGTGTTAATCTTTTGCATTTGTCCTGCTGAATCTCTTTGTATTGATTGCAGGCCACTTCTTTAATTCATCAAGCTCGTATTGTATTTTATTCCTGTCCTGCAAATTATTTGCTACCCTCCCATCCTGGTAAAATGCTCAGATTTCATTAGCATACCCCTGGTCTGGCTTCCAAGTTGTTAATAAAACTATTGAATGGTATTGACCTTGCAGGGCACTCAGTGGGACCCCACTTAACATTTCTGCCCACTGGATTCTGACCTGTTGAGGTACATGCACATGTATTTTTAATCAGCAGTACATCTTTGCTCCTGTAGTTCATCTCATTTACACTGTGTAAGGAGCAAGATGATGTTTTGATAATAAAAATCATGATCTGTGTAGCTGCAGGCACCTGCCTGAGGATCTTGCTGGTGATAGATCCAGCACCTGACACGGGCCCCTGCGAGCCCTCGTCTGCTGAGGAGCTGCCGGCAGCAAGGGGCAGCACTTGTGTCAAATCTGAAATTAAAATACCCTGTTGCACTGTCCAAAAAACTCTCCAAGGCCTCGACCGTGTAGCGAGGTTCCCCCACTCTCCAGAGCTTTCCTGCCCCACACCCTGGCCAGGCTGGGGCTGGGATTTGTGGGGTGGTGGCCGTGCTCAGCTGCTCGCTGGCCCTGCAGGGCTGGGGCTGTGCCACGCTGCTGCCAGGGCATGGGGCTCCTCCCTGCAGCCAGGGCATAGCCCAAAGGCTCAGCTCTGGGCTGGCTGGTGGCACCTCACAGCTGCTCTGGCTGCTCCAGCCCCCGGGGGCCTCACCTGCCTGCCAGGTGCTCTGCTCTGCAGAAAAAGAGCAGAACTTTTATCTTCAGCAGGTTTGCCTCGCTCTGCTGGGGACAGAAGTTACCTTTACGTACAGGGAAGGTGACAGAGAAAAAAACCCTCTCACTAATTCAGTAATGTGCTTTTGACTGTCAGAACCAGCTTGCATTTCCCACTCCTGCTTTGGGTGGTGGCTGCTGCCAGGGCTGGGCACTGCTCCGTTTGCCAGGGCCAGAGAGGGCCTGGGGGCCAGTGCTTGCTGGGAGCATCCCCTCAGCTTTGGTCCTGGCTGTTCTGAGCCACTACCAAAGGGTGGAGAGCTCGTTTCTGTTTTGATTGCAGGCAGATTTGGGGGCAGTGGGAGCCCTGCATGTGTGGAAACACCAGGGATTCTTGGCCAGCACACATCAGCCTATCCATCGACCACTGATGGACAATGTGCTCCCAACACATGAGAAAATGAAACCCTAATAAAAATGAATCCTGCTGATCTCGAGACCATCTTAGAAAATTTGGGGATAAATTGCTCTGGCAGCCAGTGCCTGCTGGGGCTTGCCTGACTTTCATCTCATAAACCATCACCAAGGTTTATTGGCGGTACCTTCCCCTAGTTTCACTTAATGCCCTTGGATTTTATCTGGTGGTAGAGGGAGGCTGAGCTGTGCTTGTCCTGATTTCCCTCGCCCTCCTGGGACAGAGCATGCTTTCCCCTGCCTTCCCTCATCCTCCTGAGGTGTGGGGACAGTGCAGGGGCTCACACTGGTCCCCCTGCCCTGGGCAGTGCCAGCCCATGTCCCACTGCTCCTTTCCTCTGCAGGTATCTGTGCTCTGGCACTGCTGCTTGTGCCTGTGACAGCTCCTTCTCCTGCTAACTGTTATTGAATTACAGAGCCTCTTAATTGTCTCCTTTTCCTTGAAGACTAAATCAAAGCAACTCTTTAGTTCATTAGTCTCCTTGCTGTCTGTCAGAACTGACTTTTTTGACTGAGCCTGTCAGGCTGTGCTCCTCCTCCCTTCTCTCCCAGTGACTCTGAAGGAATTCACCTTCCAGCGGTGTTTTTATGCCTCAGAGTTGCATTCTGGGGACTCCCCTGTGATCACCAGTGAAAACCACCCTCTGTTGCATTGGGGGATCAGCTGAAGAGAGGGAAAGGTTGGCCCTTCCTGCCCCACCTGCCCAGTCCTCCATCCCTGGTGGACAGCTGAGCTTCCAGAGAACCAGAGCAGCTGCACTTGGGCAGGGCTGGCAGGATCTGGCCCCTGGTGCCTGACATATGGTAAGGCAAGATATCCTTCCTAGCGTGCGGATCCAAAATTATTCCTACAAGGTGCAGAGTTACATTGATTGTATTACTGGATTATCAAATGATTAAAGCCATTAACAATCCACTCTTGAGCAATCAACGTAACAATGTTTAGTTGCCTTGCAGTAACAATTAAAAGATGAAGCAATTTGCAATAATTAGGTAGTATCTGGAAAAAGTAGTCCTCATTAAGAGAAGTTAAAAAGACTTTTTCTTATGGTTGAGATGAACCTAGCAGGCCGATTTTGCTCCTTCTCACCCTCTTTCCTTGCCCCCCTGCATTTTAAGACAACAATCTGTTCTTTTTAAGCCTTTTATTCCACAAGGATCAAAGGGGATGCAATGAGTGGATGTCTCCCTGTGCACTCAGGGGCTGGTGGGAATTGTGGGTGCTGGGGCTGGGCTCCCTTTCCCAGGGAGCTGGCCCCAGTCTGTGCTGAGCTGTCAGGCTGTGTGCTGCCCGGTGGGATTTCAGGCCACGGAGTCCCAGCAGCTTCTGTGCAGAGGGGTTTGGGAGCGAGCACTTGTTCAGGCACGTGCCTGGCTTCCCCTCCCTCAGCCCCCACGCAGGACCAGGCATCACTGCCAGGCTGGGGCTGTCCTGGCAGCTCAGGGGGAGCCAACCAGCGGAGCACAGGCAGAGCAGGCTGGCACGGGCTCAGCAGCAGAGCTGGCTGCTGCACAGGGGATGGGTGGGGTGTCCTCCTTGTGCCACTGGGCACTGAGCCCCTTGCAGAGGGCTCAGAGCTGCTGCCCCAGCTGTGGGGTCCTGCTGCATGCCCAGGTCCTGCACGACCACACAGCCACTCAGATGGGCTCATGTGAGGGCTCCTGGATGTGACAAGACAGTGCATCCTCAGTGCCCAGGAGCAGGAAAGTGACTCAGAGCCCAGTACTGATTTTCTTTGTGCTTATTTAGCTGAATTCAGGTGTTTTGATGTATTCAGGATTTTGGTATACCTGGTGCTGGTCACTCCACTGTTCTGGTGACCACTGGAATTGGCTCTAAAGGAGACCTCATCTATGAACATTATTAGCAGGCTTTGCTGGGCTGGTGGCTCAGAAGATGCCCCATTTCCTCACACAGTGAAAAAGTAGACATGTTCTTCTTCTGTGCCCTGCCAAGACACATACTTGGGTGATATTTCTTTGTGTTTAGTGCCACCAGCCACAGGAAGTGGAGGAAGAGGGGTGTGGGATGTGCTTTGCAGATGGGCTCTGTAAGAAACTCGGGTGTGCAAGTGCTGGTCTCTGCGTGTGGAAGTAAAACCAAATCCAGTGCCTGCGTGTGGAAGTGAACATTCACCATGGAGATGCTCTGGGGAACTTCCAGGAGCAGGGTTGTCAGATCCATAGCTCATGCAGAGATGGGTATGTTCACGGAAAAATAATCTCCTTGGTGACAGTCCAATCATTCTGTCTGGAAGGTTCTGCTCCAGAATTTCAAACAGATTTTCTACCTGAAGGTACAAGTGAAGATGTTCAGGTCAATAAGTAATTACAGACATTGGGATCTGGCTACTACCCTGGGATTCCCTCTTCTGCTCTGGCAGAATGAGCTGTGGCCAGGATCTCCTCTAGCTGGCAGCAGGCAGGCTTTGATTATCTGCTCCACTCAAATGGCAGCTGGTCTGTGGCCCCTGAACCACGCTGGGACACACGTCCCTGGAGAAATGCCATCCCTCTCCACATGGGCTTTAGAGCTACACTGATGGTGCTCAGGAGCTCCTGGGTGAAGTGGAGAAATGCAAAGTGAGAACACCAGCTGGGGGTGAAGTGCACACAAATAGGGTGGCCACTCTTGCCTGCAGCTCCCTGGAGCAGAAAAGCGAAGCGGGTTTTGGGTCTGTGTGGCAGAACTCGGGGTTCAGGACTCCCAGCACCACGCAGAGCCTACAGACAGAGCAGGCTGGGGGAAGGGCCTGGACTGCCACTGGTGAGGCAGCACCAGTGCGTCCTCCTGCGCTGTGTCCATATGGAGAACCACCTGGTGGGGGAGGCAGGCTGTGCCTTGGCGCTTCCCCGGAACACGCAGCTGCTGGCTGCGCCGCCGTTCGAGGCACAAACATCAGAAATTGTATCAGATGCTGGGAAGTTGTCACCAACGACATGAACTGATAGGAGCCGATGTTCCTTAGCGAACTACTGCTGTCACAAATAGAAAATGAGAATGGATTGAGCTGCATTAGGACTGTGAGAGTAAATCATCTGCAGTTTCTGGGATATTTAGAAATACGAGGATACCCTGAAGATGTCTTTTGCTGATGAGAAGACTGGAGTGAAAAAGGCATTTGAATAGTGGATAGACAGGAAAGATGTGGTCACTATGATAATTTATATAGTTGTCAGCAGGCGAGCAGCATTTGCAATAAAAGGTCCCAAATAGCTCAGAAAAGACTCTCACACATGTTGGCTGTAGCTTTTTTGGGCCTTTAGTACCATGGCTGGAGCAGGGCTGACCTTGAACAGAGATCATCCCACGTTCACTGCTGGGCAGGCTGGATGCAGATCAGGCACGTTTGTCCTGGTGTCCAGTGGAAGATGAGCGTGGATTACAGCTCAGGTGTAGCCACAAGGAGCTGGCCCATGCATCACTGTCACTGGCTGGTGCTGTTGGAGGCCACAGGAATGCATTTTGCAAGCCAAGCCCTCCCAACAGGGCCAAGGGGGCATCCCCAGCACACCGTGGCTGGAAGGAGCTGTCAGGACAGCTGCAGTCTGCTCACCCCAAACCTCAGGGGAGGAGCTGGAGGCAGCCCAGCAGTGTGGTCAGAGCTGGGGTCTGACAGGGCTGCTGGGGGGTGTGTGGTGCTCCCAGGGTGGCACAGCAGGGACAGTGGCACAGCAGGGACAGTGGCACAGCATGGCACAGCCACCCGCCTCTTCTGCCTGGCGCAGGCTGGTGGCAGCCCTGACTTGAGGAAAAGGGGATGTAATGCAAGAGAAGAGTGACTGAAGGATGTTTTGATGCATCTCTTGACTGTCATTCAGCATTTCTTAAAAAAATCCTGCCAGTTGCATATTTAGATGAAAACCCACTATTTTTCTACTGCCCTCCTCCTCAACTGCTCCCAATTTTTTTCTCCAAAAAACACAAATGTATCCAAGTGTCTGCTGTTAATTCTGTCTTCTGAGGAACCCACAGTGCTGCTAGTTTGGGGTGCCCATGGGCTCTGTGTGCCCAGGCCTGCCAGGGCAGTGCTGGCACTGTGTCTGTTGGTGTTGGCAGAACTCAGGGTGCAGCACTGAATTGTGACAGTGGGGACTGGGTGGAAACCCAGGGCAGAGGCTGTTGCTTCACGTGGAGCAGCAGAGTGAGCCCCTGGAGATGGAGCCAGGGGCTGTGGGCAGCACTGGGAGGGCTCACAGTGGATGCTCTGACGCGGGCTCAGCAGAGGCACAATGAGAGCCTGGGACAAGCACTGCAAATGCTGCTGACAGACTGGTGTGAGGCTTGGGCTGTATTTATGTTGCCAGGTATTCAGACTACTCCCAGAGTAATGGACTCTGCCAAAATAATTTATTCCTGATTTCAACAGTGTGTGTGCATCTTTCTGCTTTTATTCACAAATAAAAGTTATGTGGAATGCTGTCTTACAGGAACAGAAATATATTTAGTGAGTCAGGTGGTGTTGTAAAGCATGAAAATGAAGCTTATGTTGTCAGTCAGTGGTAGGCTAAGATGTATTTATACCTTTGGTCATAATTTCTTTGCTTTAAAATACGTGGTTCAGGGTTTGAAGTTGCACAGGAAAAGCAATAGAACTTACAAGGGAAATGTAACAGAGATGCTTTAAAGAAAAATTCTGTGGGTGAGTATATCTACGTATATACAACATATACTTTGTAATATCTATTTATGTGTCTGTAATGTTTTAAACCAAATGTACTGTCAGTGCAGAACAGAGCCCTGCACTTTGCTGAATTTCTTAGGAATTTTCAAAGTGTGAGCATGTTGTACAAGTCCTGAATTGGCCACGATTATTAAGGCTGAGGTTTTATTTTAATGGGCTAGACACCCTGCTGTACTGGGCAACACACAGCTGCCTCCAGCAGCTCATGGTGCTGCTGCAAATTAATAGAAATAGGTTATTTCCATTTTGGAAATGGAGATAAATGATATATTTGGTCCCATCCAGGAAATCTGCAGCACAGTAGAAAATTAGGCCTCTGTCACTGAGTCCCCTCCAAGCACTGCAGCCATGAGCCTGTCCCACCTCTTGTCTCTATCAAAGGTTTCCAAGCGTTTTTAAGTCCCCAGCTCAGTTTGGCACAGTTCTTTGGTGCTTTTACACCAATCTTGAAAGCAGTAATTATATAATTGCTTGCAAAATCACCTCTAGCGAAAGATTACACAGCTCCTGATGCTGATTGCCACTCCAGGAGGATCTCCTGGCATGCCTTTCAGAGTGCTGCTGCTCCCCTGGTTGTGCCAGGCAGACGT
Source organism: Irena cyanogastra (assembly GCA_013397155.1). Classification (NCBI taxonomy): domain Eukaryota; kingdom Metazoa; phylum Chordata; class Aves; order Passeriformes; family Irenidae; genus Irena; species Irena cyanogastra. The sequence continues at coordinate 857,945 of VWZV01012899.1, read as the reverse complement.
GGGGTGCTCCATGCAGGTGCTCCCCTCCCTCTTTCCTGGTTTGAGTCCCAGGTACAGCAAGCTGAGCAGGAAAGCTGAGCCCAGGGACTCACAGCAAAGGATGCTGAGCCTGGCAAAGGGAGCTCCTGGGGAGGGATGGCCATGGCCAGGGCTGTTTGTCCCTGGTGGGTTTTGGGGTGTGGAAGCAGCCTGGGTGCTGCCATGCTCTGGTTTATGCTGGCACTACTTGTCCTTTTCCCCAGGAGCAGCACCAGGCACACCTGTCCTCTCAGCAAAGAAAAAACCCACGAGCCAAGGTCCATGACCCGTCCTCCAGCCCAGAAGAACTTCCCTGGCTGGTCATAAATTCTCATTAGGCTGGCGTTGCCGAATGGTGGGCGGCCGAGGCTTGGCACAGGATAAGTCAGCTCCTGACTGCTCGGTCATGTTCACACTCAGCCTAATTTCTGGTTGCAATGGTGGCTGCTCAGCAGCACGCACAGAGCTCAGTATGAGGGGAATTAATTAGCTGTGTACTTCTCTGAGGGAGTTACTCTGCTGCTGCCCTGGGCACCGCGGCGATAGCGTTTCTTCTCGAAGCAGCAGGGTCAGCCCTGCCTTTCTGCTGCCGAGCTCCAGAGCTGCCAGGGCCGGCTTTTGCCTCTGCTTCTGCGTTCCTCTCTGCTGAAAAGGCAAAGGCACTTCCCAGCTGTCCCCCTTGAGGCAGAGGTGCTGGGCCAGCAGCAGCCCTGCTCTGGCGAGATCGCCTGCGCTGGGGAGGGGGCTCGACCTGCCCGAGAGCTCTCTGCAGCCACGGCAGGGGATTGTTACTTTATTCTTTTTCCCTGCTTGATCTTGTATTATCACCTTGGACTGCTGTGCAAACAGTCTGGGAGATGGGCTGTGTGTCAGAGTCGGACCAGAAGCTGGCCAGAGGCCCTTTGCTTATGCAGTTGTTTGATGTCTGCTCCCTGTCCCGGTCTATTTATAGCCGAGAACTTTCTGCAAATTTGAAATTCGTTTTATGAAAACTTACCCAAACTTTCTTTAAATGCTTCCTTGTCCCTGCAGTCCTTGTGGAAAGGTCAAGCTGTACTCATCAATGTATTGATTACACATTTCTCCTTCTATTGATTCTGGTTAAAGACTCTCATGATAGGTGCCCTGGATACTAATCCCTAAATGCATTGGAGGCTGCAGGAAAAAGAGGAAGAATCTCCTAAAATTGTTTCAAAGTTTCCTGGCTTTTAACATGTCAGCCATGATTTACCCCCATAGAACAGATCTGAAAGCTTGAGGAAAAGATAATTCCTCTGATTTTAGAATGTTTGATGTCAGGCATTTAGGGAACAACAAAGATTTAGTGACTGTGTGCAGCTTGAAAGGAGGAAGCGGGCTTTTTTCCCCATTCCAGCTTTGTGAAACAGAATCACTTTTGTACTGAAATACAGAGGGAAAAATGTAATCCTGGTTGAGACCCGTCCACATGTAACTTGGCACAAGTCTTTGTTTCAGTCTGGGCAGCCCCTCACAGCCAGGAGGAGCTGTATTTCTTGTTCCTGATGCAAGGCTCTGGCTTATCACAAAATCTTCATTTCTTTCATTATGGGGCAAAGGACCCACGGTGGCAGGTGCATTTGGTTGAACTATCTCCTGTGGTGCTGTCACCGCTCTGCTGACACTCAAGTTTCACTTTCTTACTCCGTGCTCAGTCCAATTCTGTCAGCTGCGTTGCGAGTTCCTTTCAAGCTGCAGGATGTAACGCAGTAATTAGCACCGTTCCCTGCACGAGCGCCGGAAAAGAGGCACCAGGGGATTGAGCTAATATCCCCTCTGCAGGGGCTTCTTGCAAAGCAGTGGACAGGAGCAGAGGAGGAGGAGAAAGCCCCAGCCAGAGCGTGTGGCTGACCATGCTCCAAAGGCTTGGCCCGGCAGGGGAAGGAGAACTCCGGGCGGGGAGCCAGGCCGAGCTGGGTAATGGTGTCAGGGGGTGAGGGAGAAGTTCATCTGCACTGCATGGAGCAGATAATTGAGCAAGAACCTGTGGCTGATTATGTTTGAGCACAAGAGGATGGTTCCCAGTGGCACAGCTGGCAGAGTTCTGCTGTGCCCTATATAGCATGGGCTGGCTCCATGCTGGGCCAGCGCGGCACACAGAGCTCCTGGCACGAGGAGGAGGAAGGAGGTGGCCAAGGTGAGGCTGCTCCTGCCACCTGCAGAGGTTCAGGTGGTGGGGATGGCAAGCACAGTGAGGGCTGTCCAACTGCACAGCACAGGGGTGAAGGGAAACAGCTGCCAACCACTCACAAACCCAACAAAACCCCCCTAACATGATTTGTTCGTTAGTTAGTTGCCGAGAAGGTGGCAATTGGAGCCATTTTTGCTGTTGCCAGTAGGAGAATTTAATGTGCAAAGTCCTCGTGTCACCCAAAACCTTGAAGGTTAGGAGCAGAGTGACCACAAGAAGCTCCCAGAGGGTGCTGGTCAGCAGCTGCCTGCATCACAGAGGTGCCAGCTCCAGCACAGCCCCTCGCAGCCACCGCGCTGCATCCGCTCAGCTGTGCTCCAAGGCAGAGCAGCTCTGCAAAGACAACATTGATCTGAAATTTAAATCCAATGTAGTAACTTAAGCATTTTAAAATGCCCGTGAATCAATGGAAATGATTGAAGTCAAAATCCTGATGGCCACACGGCTGTATCATATAATACCGGCCGAAGGTTGGCTTCTCCTGAGCAAGGCTATCTTCTAACACAGACTTAATCTTCAAAGAATTTTAAATGCTGCAAAATGCTCATCCTAGTAAAAGTCTTTAATATGAGCCTTTTCTCTGCCCCCTTAGTAATCGTCAGTGCTGTCACTGGGATTGTGATCTAATGCTTTATGGATGTTTTTCTGCTTCATGCTTCCTAACGCTCCGGGAGTGAGTCATGTGCGTGCTGAGCGCGGCACCGGGAGCGGATCTGATTGCAGGATGCACGGAGATTGTCTGAGAGCACACTCAGGCTCTCCCAGGGCCTTTGCTGCACACCATGGCAGCAGTTCTTGCTGGATAAGCCACAAGATACTAAATGTGATGGGTATTTAGGATTTGTTTTCAGAGCGTAATCCTGCTAATGCTTTCCCCTCCGTTTGTCTGATCGATGCAAACGTCACTGGAGCAGGCTGGTCAAAGCCTGCAGGATTATTGGGTGGAAGTCATTGCCTCTGCTCACACCCAGGCACTTGGAGAGATGAGGAGCCGGATATCAGGATTTCACATGGTGCCTCTAAGGTCCTTGCACTGAATGGAGCTGTGAATAAATAGGATTTGCCTGGGGAACTGGGCTTTATGGAGGGGCTGTCATGCAAGTCCTGTCTTCTGAAGGCTTGACTAAGCCCACGCCCACGTGTGCCTGGGGAATCTTCCCTGATATGTTTCTATTTGATATAAAAAGACCTTCCACCCCTTGGACATCAGTGACCAACAGCACTGTGGCATTTGGGGGCCCACTGGACTTTAGCTTAACTCTGCAGCATGGGACAAAGGGCTTTCCTCAGTTTCTGTTGAATCAGCTGCAAATCATTTCCAGACAGTGATGTCTCCTACTTCCTGTATTGTGGGAAACAGTGAATAATTGTCCCCTTTATTTTTCCTACGTGGCATTCCTGATTTTACACCTTCCTTAGGTACCTCTTTCCCGGGAGTAGGGAATCCCAGCCCAGGTAATGGCTTCTTGGATGGGAGCCCTTTCACAGCTATGTCCACATCTGTGCTCTTCATTTATTATTTCCACTTGAACACGTTCAGAAGCTGCAGACCAAAGCAGAGCATTTCCCATTTCAAACAGAAATATGCTGGGCAGTCCCAAGTGCAAATAACCTTCTCCACTGCAAGCACTGGCCACTTTTTCCCCTTTTTAGCTTTGTTCCTATGGAATAGTTGTTATTTCAGGAGAAGCTTTGATTTTTGCACCACGGCTCCTTAGTTTCTTTAAAGCCCCTTGGTGCCTGCAGCACTTTGAGGACTCCCATGGGTTACAGCAGCTGCATCCCCCTGATTCCCACACCAGGGGGAAAATCTGGTTTTGATGCTCCCCACAGGTACCTGCCAGGACAGACCAGCCAGATAAGGTACTCACAAACAGGTGGCATCAGTGCCTATGCCTCAATCTTTGCCCCACATCCTAAATTTCTGATTTTACCCAGGCTCTGCAAGGCCAAGAATCCAAGCATGATGCACTCAGCAATTCTGATGGTGAGGGTTCTGTGTGCACACGGATATACATAAAGATTATTTCCACCTTTAGATTGGAATAAAAATTGCACATGAGCCATTTGGGATTACCCCATCTATAGATTTTATTGAGCTAGAACCCTGTCTTCTGAAAAATCCCCGTTGTAAGGTTTTGATTGCGTCTCAGAAGCTGCTGGAGGAATTGTATTTCAATGTGGTTTATTTTCCTCTGACGGCTCTCGGGAGGCACACACCCACATGAGGCTGTTCTAAATGATAGTGTCATTACATTGGAGCCCTTAGTAAAAGGGTGCTTTTCGGCAATTGAATTCATATGTTTAATTTGGAATTTTTGTTTTGTTGCTGGATACAAATTAAGGTCTCTGCCGGTACAAACACAGCTTCCTAGTAAGCCTGGAGGTGTTGAAATGAAAATTAGAACTGTGCAAAGGTTTTGTTTTTTTTTTTTTTCTTTTTTTTTGTTAATGAGGTCTGTAAAGCTAAAGCCCAGGCTTGAGTTTGCTGCAGCCTGAAAGCTTGGTCCAGAATCGTAGCAGAACCTGGGTTACAGCACAGTTCCCAGAGCCTGGCAGTGTGGGATCCTGGTCAGTGTTGCATGGCCTGGGTGGGAGGAACCAGCCCTTAGTGACAGCAAATGCTGCCAGCAGCCCCTGTCCGTGCTGGGAGGTCCCAGGGGATGGTGGAGCTTGGCACAGGGCTTTGGCAAAGTCCAGGTGGATTTCTGGTACATACCAGGGATGCCTGGGTTAGGATGTAGAATCACAGACTCGAGAGATTAACCACTTCAACCCCCCTGCCCTGGCAGGGACACCTTCCACTGTCCCAGGCTGCTCAGAGCATCCAGCCCAGCCCTGAGCAGCTCCAAGGAAGGGGCATCCACAGCTTCTCTGAGCAACCCGTGCCCCTGCCTCACCATCCTCACAGGGAAGATTTTCTCCCTAATATCTAATTAAGAATCTAATGCCTAACCCTACCCTCTTTCAGCCTGAAGTCATCCCCCCTGTCCTGTCACTCCTTGCCCTTGTCCAAAGCCCCTCTCCAGCTCTCTAAGAGCTCCTTCAGGCCCTGGAAGGATCTCCCAGGTCTCCCCAGAGCCCTCTCCTCTCCAGGCTGAGCAGCCCCAGCTCTCTCAGATCCAGAGCAGAGGGGCTGAGCCCTGTGAGCATCCAGAGTCTCCTCTGGAGTCATTCCAACAGGTCTGTGTCCTTCCTGTGCTGGGGACATTCTGTCTGGGACACCGAGGACTGACCCCCATGTCCTGTGACCTGGAGAAAGTCAGCAGGATTTGTCCCTCTGTCCCTCAACACTTTTGTCCAGCCACAAGACTTTGCCCCTGTGCTCCAGGGCAGGAGGAGCACAGGTCCTGATCCCCCTCCTTGCACTGAGTCATGACTTGGAAAAGCAGCAAGTCCTGCTTTGCTTCCCACATCTGGGTTATGAGATATCCATGTCTTGAATTATAATGTTTTAATACAGACACATAAAACTTCCTGCCTTAAGACACAAAATGATCTGTAACTATTAGGGATTACAGTTGAATGTTCCTGTTGGGGGAGTTTGAATCCTAAGGCTGCTCAGGGGATTTTAATACTCTTGTCTGGAACAGCTGGTGCCAGTGGAAGTGTGCTGGATGAGACAGGCAATGGGCCTTGTCTTATCTCTCATTCCTCTTTTCATATATTTTTATTTCCATCTGTGAGAGATGTGCCTGTGTTTCAAGATATGAGCAGAGAGCAGGCAACGTGGATTATCAGTGGAAAGACTGAACAGGGGGGCAGGAGAGCCCAGGGAAGTAGGAATGCAGCAGGACTAGAGAGCAGAACTAGAGACCAGGAGAGGGCAGAAAAAAGTGGGGTTTTTGGTGGGCCCTGAGTGATGGAAGCAAGGGGATTGAGTGGTGGAAAGGCCATGGGACAAAACCTCCAAAGGGAGACAAAAGCTTGGGACAGATGAAACCTGAGACGGAAGGAGTTTGTACTAAGAGCAGGCACTAGGCAAGAAACAGGCAGGGGTTGAACAGGAGGAGAGACCAGCAGAAAACATCTGAGGGATGTTCTGTTCCATCCCTGCATTGCACTGGAAAATTGCCGGGGCAAGGAGCAATTTCCCTGTTATTCCTGCAGCATCAACCACAGATTCTGTATTGGGGAGCAGGGTCATGGTGTACAAGTTTCTCTACAAAGTTTGTCTCCACCTTACAAAATTTTCGTTTGAGAGACAAACAGAAATGCAGACATTGAGAGGGAAAAATAGAAGATAATGAGACCACAGTCTGGACATGCAAGACACACTTTTAAATGCTGTTTGTAACACATGAACAGTCTAATTGATGTCTGTATTTTTATAGCACAAACTGGCATCTTAAGGCATGTTTGAGGAGGACAACAAGGTGAATGTTTACAAAGACTCTGTGTTATCCTGAAGGGTAACAAGAAGAAGTAAGGAAAGGTTTCCCAGGCAATAGAATAGCAGAGGTTTGCACCATCAGGCTAAAATGGTGAGTGCCAGCTGGGACTGGAGTGATGGTTAGTCGTGGGGAGGATGCATGGACACAGACTCTGTGTGGTACCACAGGATCAGGGCTCTGGGAAAGCTGTGCAGAGGGGTGGTGGGGTCAGGAAAGGAGCTGGTTTTGGCAGCAATATTCACCGTGAGTTTAATGCCTCAAGGTCCTGGAGGATGTCATGTTAATGGAGCTCTGAGATAATGAGAGTGCAGACAACAGCTCTGGTGATGTAGATGAACGCAGAATGGAACATAATGCAGAACTTTTAAAAATTCAGACAAGCTCTGGGTGTGAGGTGGTGAGGGCTCCAGGGGAAGCTGTGTCTGAGTAAGGTGCCCTAATGACCTGCAGCACAGTGATGGTCTGGGGAGAAGGGAATTACCACATAAGGGCAAGGAGTGTCCTTGCCTCGAGGAGAGAAACTGGACCCACTGTCTGTGGAGGAAAATGAGGACAGCAGACAGTGGAAAGAATAAGTTATCTGCCTGTGTGTGAGAAACATTCTTTTAGCACAGAAAAGATTCACCCAGGGCAAGAGAAGAAATAACTCTAATCACCACCCACCTGCTCCTCTCAGGCATCTCTGCTAATGCCTCACTTCAGCGTGGTGCTTCACCAGCTGAGGCAGACTGAGATGAAGAATTGCAGTGCACAGCTCCTCCATTTACCCTTCTTTCATCCTCCAGAAACCTCTCCAACATCCAAGAGGAGGAATATTGCAGGGTTATTGTTCATCCGTGGATGCAGAGTGCAAGTGTGCAGTGCAGCTCACAGCTGCTGAGACAACCTGTGCTTATCCCCAGCTGGGCAAACATCTGCTTAGGTGCTTGAAGAAGATCCTGTTGGTCGTTTATGTTTATCCTCTGTGTCCCAGGATACTGTAGGGGAAGAGAAGAGAATCCTAAGCTGTTAATTGTGATCATTAAAACCACAGCACTGGATTTTATTCAGCATCTGCATCCTCATTTTGGCAGCCCAAAGTCCGTAGTGATACCTAAGGCACGAGCCAGTGCCTGTTCTTGCCCTGTGGGCTTGCAATGACTTTCAAGAGAGCTGTTCAGCCCCTCTTTTTGGGGCTGGGGAATGGTTAATACCTCCTGTATTTCTCTGCATACTTGCCACAGTGCTCTACTTTATGCAGTGCCATCCATCAGAGTGTGAGAGGCGCTCAGTGATCACCCACGCCAGCCAGGGCACCGCTGTGCTGCCACAGACTGCCTCTGTCTGTGCCTTGCCATCCCCCTCACACCTGTCCCCTGGGCTGCTCGGGGAAAAGGCATCTCAGCCTGCCTCAGGAGCACCATTAAGGGAGAAAACAAGCTGGCAGATATCAGTTTTTGAGCCATTCTTATCTGATTTATTGTGAAAGTCACCTCTTTTGATTTAGGTGGTGCTGATAGTGAATGAGAAAACATGTGTTTCTAAAACAATGGCAATGAAAACATTTCTTGTCAGGGGCTGTAGTTTATTGTCTTACTGCTTGAAAAGTAAAATATCCAGCAGGGAAGACACTGTGTCATCATAAAGCAAATGTGGATTATACAATACGACAATAACTTCACGGGTAATGCCCAGAGCCGTGTCTGAGCGCAAGTTATGTCGAGTGGTTTGTGCTCAGCAGTGCTGCAAACCCCCTCCATCACCCAGAGGTCTTCCAGGACTGGCTTTCTACAGCTGAAAATGTGACTCATCTGGCTGGGATTCTGATTCTTCATTTCATATTGGCTCTTGACCGGGGCTTTCCTCCAGAGGAGGATCCCCGGGGTTGTGTTCAGCACCTCCGTGCTTTCTTGTGTTAGGTGGCCCTCAAAAAAATGCCTCCTCTGAGACGTGTCTTGGGGTACCTGAGCAGAAAGGCCTCCTCAGGATCAGCATTTGTGCTCGTGTTTAGTGTCTGAGCCTGTGACAATCTGGCCTCACCCCTCAGAGAGAGCCGCTGGTCTCAGTGCAGGCGCTTGGCAGCGCATCCTGCATTTCTTTGTCCCTCTCATTTTCCTGCCTGGGCTCCTCTCCCTGATTCTGTTTGACAATGTTTTCTTTCCCCATTTGGCAAGTCAGCTCACCTCTAAGCCTTATCATATTTAAATGTTTAACTGTTCTCAGACCTTAATTAAGAGTAGTAGCAGCAGCAATAGCTGTAGCTGTAGGAATGGCAGTGATTTTTCCTGTCTTAAATTTTAATGGCTTTTGTACCAGGCTTTCCAGAAAGGGTGATTAATGGTACCTAGAGAGGCTGAGGTAAATGTTTCTCCACGCTGATTTTTGCCCTTTCTATTCATGGCCCCCTTTCTTGACATGAAAAACTAAAAAGTCCATTTAGAAATAATTCTGTGATTATATTTTTTCTGGGGTTCAGTAGGTGCTTAATACAGCACTTAATATATGTGTTGAATAGGAGCTGATCTCTTAAAGACCCAGCTCTTGGTGGTCTCCATGCCAACTCAGCTTTGCTTTGAGCAGTAATTACTAATATTGTTGGTAGTCTCTAAGGATTTGATGGTTTTTGGGGACTAAGCTTACCTAGGCTAACCTTTGTTTTTCTCATCTTTTGTATGGGGCTGAAAGGAGTGTATGGACTTTTCATTTGATAGAAACACCCGTGCCTAAAGTTTTAGTGTTTTAGGTTTGTAGGATGGGTCATTGAGTCAAGATGTGAAACATCTGTTTGCATTTGCAGTGAGACACCTAAGAGAGTTTTAAGACCAAAAAAAACCACAAAAACCAGACCTCCAAAACCAAAGATGTGAAAACCCTCAGGTCAAGTGGCAGCATCATGATTATTCTCTTGGACACAAAATATTTATTGTGGCTTGTAACCGTGTCCACCAGGCGGTTAATTAGCAAAGTAGATATTGTCACAGTGGAAGCAAAAGAATGCAATTCATAGCAAATCCTCCAAGATAAGCAGCAGACACAAAGGTGATTAAGCTGTCAATAAACAAAAAGCCCAGAGCAGGGGGAAAAGCAGGTGGATTTCAGTACATGCCCACAAACCCAACCTGTGCCCTAAGCAGGGAGCCGTTTGCGTCGATGATATTTGTACTCCCACAACGCCTCCGAGCTCTAGCCACGAACCAGGATCCCTGGCTGTGCTGATCCCGAGCAAGGAATGCCTCTGCATTAAAGACTTATGATTTAAACATTAGCCAGGGGATGGGAGAGGGGCCTGAGCAGACAGAGCAGCGTGTGCTGGAGGACGGCTCAGCACCACCACAGCCTGCCTGCTGTCATCTGCTCCTCCCGTGAGCACACGGCAAAGGCATTGGCGTTCTGACAGCGCAGAGACCGCGCAGAGATCTTCCCAGCCATTAATTAGGCATCGGAGAGCCACGGCAGTGTTATTGCCATCTCGTTTTGCAGTCAGGAGATCTGAGCGGCCGGGCTGGGCTGGGCTGGGCTGGGTAGCCCAAGGCTACTTGGCCGTGCAGGGGCAGCGTGGGGGTGAACCTTGCCATCCTCACTGGCATTCCCGTGCTGGCTTCTCCCAGCTGACTGCACACAGATGATTATAAGAGGTATTTACTTGTATTTCAAAGGATGTGAACAAAGGCAGGAGCAAAAGCAAAACTTTAGATGACAGAGGGAAGAAAAATTATAATACATTTTTAGAATTACTGTATTGTCATCCTCATTTGGAAAGAGCTCAGATCTAAGCTCCCAGGTTATTTTTTTCAGCTATGTAGGAGCATCTCTGCTTCCTCTTAGCTTGGCACAGTCTAAGATTAGCATGTGAGTGCCTCTGGCTTACAGAGCCTGGCTGTACACATGCCTTCTCTCTAGATCATCAGAGTACAGTTCCAGGTTGGACAGGTTATTTCAGATTATTGGGCCATTTGTGTGGTGATGGACCCCTGTAAACCCAGAACTCTGCCTCATGGTGTTTCCCTCCCTAATAAGACTATGTGGTATGAAATCTACAATACTTTAAATGTCTGTTTTTAGGCTGTATATCTAGTAAAGACAACAGGCTTTGATGATTTTTATTTTGTCTTTCTGGAAACCGAATATGTTTCCTATGGCTTATGACCACAATTCGTTTCTAAGTGATTTTCCCTGGCCGATTTCCATTTATCATTTAAATAATCTGGGAACAAAGATGAGGTATTCTGCAAGAAGGTATATGACTCTGTAATCATTCTAGCTTCATATCCCCCTTGGGGGAATTATTAGAGATGAAATGACCTTCCTGGCTATCAGGCATTGCCAGTGCAACACGGATGGATAATACGACACCCCTGACACAGAGCCAAAGGCAGGTCGAGCTGGTCGTGCTGTACCCAGACCTGAAAATGACAGAAACTTGATTAAAATAAATGTGAGAAAGAAGTCTGAGAGTGATGGGAGCCCTCTGGTAGCTTGCAGGAGAGTGGGGAATCTCACTGTGATGTATGGCCTTTACTGTACTTTTCATCTGGACCGTGATGAGGGAAATGTACCATTTTACTGTCCTCTCCAGGGACCTTGTTGTCTTCCTGCACTTTAGGAGGAAACCATACCTAGTGCCTGGAGAAAGTTGGTCCCTGGCATCCTGTACAACAGCATCTGACACCTCCAAAACTCAGTTTCCCCATTTGTTGGATGATGAGCACTGTACATCTCTTATGAGCTGTTAAGAGCTTGGGTTGGTGAACTTGTAGCATGCTCCATCACACAAAACTACATGGAAAAATCAATATTCTATATTAGTGCCACTATTTATTTTTCCTCCAGAGACTTCTAGAGCAGTCAACAAGATACTTTAGCACTTATTTGCTCAACTTTTGGGCTGAGAAACTTACATAAGATTTTTGCTTTTTATACTCCCAGGAGCTCTTATCACACTTCTTGGGTAGGCAGCCATCTGTGGCATGTAACACTGCAGAACAGTGTCTAACAGAAATGAAATTGCAGACGAAAGTCTGGAAAAGACTTTCATGTAGACCCTCAAGCTTGAATTTGGCCAAGGGAAATTAATTTTGTTAGTTCTATCAAGATTTTGGCTGTTAAGGAACATATGACGAGATATCTGAAGCGGTGTGGAAGCCTTGATGGTCCCAATGTAAGCTTCTTTAGGGAGTAATTTGGAGTGTTGATAAATATGGGTGGGGCTAAGGGGTCAAACCTGACCTCCAATGGTGGGGACTTTGGCTTAGCAAGGCTGGTGGGGCTGCACATTCATTCCTACTCTTTGAAAGCAGTATTTAAACACAAAGCTTTGCAGAGGGAATATCCCAAGGAGCTGTTTGTTGTAGATACCACCTTCCTTTAAACAAGAACCATTGACCCTGGACTTTCAGGGGGAAAAATAAGCAGAAGAGGTGACCAAGAATGCGCTTGCTCAGGTGTGGGGGAGCAGGGCCAGAGGCACAGGAGCCACACAGCCCCTGGGTCTGGGGGAGGGAGGGGAGTGCTTCCACCCATCACCTCCTGCTAGTGCGAGGGGATGCACTGGCTGCCGGGGTCCTGCTGACGGTGCAGACGGGTTCTGAAGTCCTCTAACTTCATTTTCCGGTTCATCCTCAGGAATGGTTGTGCAAAGAGCGTGATTTATCATGACTGTTACGGTGATCTACCTTGATTTAGTGGTGAAATTACAATGATGGATCATACTTAATTATGATCATTAAAAGACATCAAAAATGTAATCGGCTGTTCATCATATACCTTATAAAGGAAAAAAATACCTCAGGATTTTAAAGACCGGGACTCTAGGTGTTGATAAAATTAGAATATGTTTTATTCATGCTGTGACACAGCGTTCCTCCTTCGCTGATTCCTTGTCCAGGCGTTTAGCTTCAGAGGCATTGGGGTAGGATTTGAATGAGACTTTAATGAAGTATGAGCAACCATGTGTCCTGGTTTTTCCATGGGTCCTGTGGGGTGCAGGTCGTGCCCCACGTTAACGAAATCCACTGGGCTCCATCCTCAGGGAGAGCCTGTGCAGCAGCATAAGCTGCAGATCCGCACCTAGGTACGAGCTGTTTGGATTCTGGAAAGGCAGATTTGCCCCTATTTGACCTTGATTAAAGTCTAGCACAGTTTAATGAGGCAACATAAAATGCAAGTCAAATGCTCAATAGGGAAAATCTTGTCAGACATAAGGAACAATTGGGATCAAGTCAGTCAGGGCTTCCCTGGGCTTTTAATGACCTGTTAGATTCAGCTTTACTGAGGGTTTTACAAAAAAAATAAGTGATAATGACTGAAGGGAGCATCATTAGTATTGGAGTGAAATGGCTAATGGCTCCAGATTGCTCACAGGTGTCAGAGAAGAGAAGTTTCTCCCTGGGCAGCAGCTCTGTGATCCCCCCAAGCGCTGTTACAGGCACTGCAGGAGGGGCCCATCGAGGTTAATGGAGATGGGACCCCTTGTGCTGGAGCCATGGATGTGTGCAGAGGATGGGGAGAGGGAAGAGCTCAGCCCTGGCATCCCTTCCCTGGTGCCAAACCCGCTGAGGGGAGTTTGGCAAGACGCGGGGAGGAACCATATGGCTGAAGGCAGGGACTGGAACATTTGATAAATATTACTATTAGAGTGTGTTATTAGTACAGTTCGGTGCCATAACAGCAAAACAAAGGTGCTTTGATCGTGGCCTGAGCTATCTGAGCAGCAAACCTTTTTGTTGGACACTTGTGCTCAGCAAACACAGGAGTCCGTGCAGGGAGCTGAACACAGACGTAGCTGTCTGTGACAGTAATTAACGTTGGCACCATTTACCACGTTTCCTTTGCATCCTCAGAGTCTAGCTATGAGCAAATCAAAGCAGGATACATTTTCCAGGAGGTTTGCTTTGATTGAAAAGAGAATTCGGGGAAGTCCAGTGGCCTCTATTACACAGCACTCCAACTCAGATGATTGCTTATCCTACTTGGCTCTAAAACCTGTAACACATTATCGTGCCCCAGTTAACAGATGGCAAACTGAAGACCAGAGAAGAGGTGCCCAAGGTCGTACAAGGTTGGGAGACTCAGAGGGTATGGAAAACATCTGGCGATTGCACGTGGTAGTGAAATGATGCCACAGAGAATCTCTGCCAGTGGTCAGCAGGGGAAGCAGAGAGGATCACTGTGAGGTTTTGGTGCTCATGGAAGGGCTCGCTCTGGCTGGAGGGAGCTGGGTGCCACGGGCAGGACAGACACAGGCCAAACTCAGAGGGACATCGCTGGCTCATGGCCTGCCCTTCTTCAGGGACAGACTGTGGCTCACCCTCCTAGCTGGGCTGTGAGTGCACGAGGAGGAGCAGCCACTGTGTTCTGAGTTTGGTCTGATCTTGGGCTGGGAGCTGAGGTGGGACGTGCACGAGGAAGCTGATGGGGAGGAAGGACCATCACAGTGTGGGGGGCCCAGCCCAGATTGCTTCTCTCTGGAGCTGAGAGGGGTTGGGCTTTAATTTTCTCACTGCAGTGATCCAGGTCCCAGCCAGTGGCTGTACAGCAGGATTTTGACCTTTTTGTTTGGAAAAGCTCCACTTCTTGCCAAAAGGGCAAAATCTTACAAGTATGTTTCCTTCTCTCCTGTGGGTCCAGAATGCACGTAACTCACTTTTCATTCTAAGAGCAAAGTGTTTTCTCAGAGACAATTGAAAGAAATTAAGAATGGCACATCATGATCATTTATATCATGTGTATCTCAGAAAGTTCATCAATTCATATTACATTAGGGAATATGTAAACTAAATGTGCACTCATTTGGCATAGTCCTCAGAGCAATTATTCTTCAGTTGATTTAGTACACTTGATAAAAATAAAGGTTAAGGAGGATGTTAATTTGGGATTTTTATTTTTTTTTGCTGGTTTTTATAATATATTAGAATGCAGATTAATTCCAGACTTTATAATACTGCATCCAATTCGCTATAATATAAAAATAACTTGCATAAATCAGGGAAGTGGGCCTGATCCTTATGCTTGAAGACTGGCAGGGAATTTTGACATTGACTTCTATAGGAGCAGGCCCAATGTCAAAACCTAGATATAACATGAATCCGTGCCAGACACGTTAGAGCTCTGCTAGGAACATCCTCATTGGAGCATGATAATATGTGAGAGAGACACACACTGTGAGCACTCCTGGGGTTGGGGGCCCTGGGCAAAATGTTGGTGGCAGAACTAATTCTAGTCTGAGGAAATTAGAAAGCCAGTGTCGTGAAATGTTGTTGCTTCCAAATCTCAGCCCATCAGACTACCCAAGACCTAGATTTTTCTGTCCAATTTTGGGGGTGGGGGAGTGTTGGCAGGACATCCTCTGGAGACAGTGAAAAGAGATAAAACTACTGCAGATTTTTTTTTTTCTGTCTGAGTTCAAGAGAGAGGAGTGAAAAACCTGCCAGAGCTGCCCTAAAATTGCTAATGAAAGAGAGTGAGAGAGGCATTTGCTTCAATATGCTCAGCCAAAATGGGATTTTCAAAGGAGTCTGGATAAAGACATCAGACACAAAGAAATCAGTACCTAATAAAAGAACTTACCTGAGTCAATCCTGCTGATTGGCTTCAATAGCAGACATGTGGGTGTTGAAGCAGAATTCACTGCAGAAGTTTTTTTAAAAAAAGGAGAGAATGAAGAGGAAAAAGAAAAATAACATGCAAGTAGTAGGGAATGCTAATAACACAAGTAGGAAAGGGTCCTGCCTCTGCAGGGTTGAGAGACTGCTTCACAGCAGCTGGGAGGAGTGGTGATAGTCCTCTCCCTCAGGAATAAATCAGGCCTCCATCCTGATGTGGATCTGGGGGCAGACAAAGTGAAAGAAATCTCCCCAGAAGAAAAATAGGATTATAGAAGTATTGAATAAGGAATTACATGGGAGTTATACACGGGAGATTTCACTGTAGAAAAATGGGGTTGCATACATAAACCTGTGGCTTAGTTCAGAAAACTCTTATCCATGGCCTTCTGACGGAGGGGATGGCATGTCTTCACTCTATTTTCACTGCCACTCCCTGTCACTTGTGCTGTGGGGACAGCCCTTGTGTCCCTAGAGCTGCCTCAACCCATCACAGCCATGGCAAAAGGCTTTTTTTCCACCAATCTTCCCCTGCTGTACACTGACCCCACACCCCTGGTGCAAGTGGGGTTTGCAGACAGCCCGTCCTCCCTGGTAAAAGGCTTTTTCTCCATCAATCTTGCCCCCCTGTACACTGACCCCACACCCCTGTGCATGTGGGGTTTGCAGACAGCCTGTCCTCCCTGGACAGCCACACAGTGCCAGGGGCAGTCAGGAATGCAGGGAGTGGGACCTGCTGGCCACCCTTTCCCCTTTCCTTGGCACTGCCAGCCCTGAGACACCTGCTCCCAAGAGTGCTCTTACAGCTGTGTCTGCAGAGGGATGGGAAGTCAGCTCTCCAGTTCATCCTCTCTGCATCTCCCTCCTGTCCCGGGCCCGGGCGGGTCCAGGCTCTTGCGGACACAAGTACAAGAGCAGGGAGGATTTTATTGTGCTCCTCTCACATCGGCTCTGTTTGGATCTGGGTGCGTAGGAGACAGCTGGATCATGAGCCATGCCAAGTTTCAGCCATCCTTGGTCCAAATCCTGTTGAACCATGTGCATCCAATTCTCCTCCCTCCCCCGGGTCTGGAGGCGCGGGGGAGGCGCTGGAACGCCGAGGAGCCTCGCCTGGGCTGGGGAAGTGGGACATGCTAAAATTAGGCACAAATCTTCCTCTGTTTTCTTCTGTTTGCACATCCTTGGGTGGCTTTGGTGGCACTCTCCAAGTGCAGGCCTGAGGGGTTCCAGTGAGGGTGGTTGGGAGCTCTTGTCTGCACAGGGGCTTTGTTATTATCAGGCAGCACAGGCGGGCCTGTGGTGCCTCACTTCCATTAAGCTCATTTTTTGGACCAATGAGTAAAACTACACATTGCTACATTTTTTGGAATAAGAAAAGCATGCTGAGCTGGAGTTCTCCAGATGCCAAATGTGATTTCACAGCCACTATCCAGATAGAATTGCCCTTTAACATCATCCAAGAAGTTCTTATACACAAAAATTATTCTGTCATACATAAAATGGCCCAAGTAATTTGGATGAGTTATTTAATAAACTTTGCCTTGCTGTAATCCACGAACAATTTATGATGTTCTTGAATGTCCTCATAATTCAGTTATTTCTTGCTAGATAAGTTGGACGAATAAGTCGTGGCCTGTTGACTGCATGTAAGTGATTAATTAATTGCATATTTCTGGATGCTGGAGTTTAAGTGCATTGGTCAGTCTAATTGGATCAGTAGGCCACATGGTGTACTTATGTTCTCAGGTTGGATGGATGCTTCTCCTTGAAAGAATCCTCCAAGAATAAAAATTCCTGATCAAGCATTTAGAGCAGGCGTCCAGGCTGAAATGCCAGGATGCAGGCAGCCGCAAACTAAATCAATTACGAGAGTGATATTGGCATCCCGGCAAGCAAACTGCTGCATTGTGCAAGCCTTTTTCCAAAGGAGAATTCCAGCTCCAGAAGATATTCATAGAAGTATTACCTAATAATCACTTTGCCAAGCGCACTCCTGCCAGCAAGTTCAGTTGTTAAAACACATGTAAAGTACAAGCTCAACTGAAGCAAATTTCTATGAAAATTATGTACAGCACATGCTTTCATCCGCTCTTCTGAGCTCTCACAGTGCTGATATTAAAAGGATCAGCAACATCTCTCTTTGCACCATGTTTATTGCAGTTTTATGTAACCTGAATGCCACATACATCCTGGCTCTGTCATTAATTTTAAGCTAGGTCAAATTCATACATATTAGATAATAAGCATTTTTAGTCCCCAAATGTGTGCGTTAATTAATTTTATTTCATTCAGAGTAATTGTCCTTATAGCTCTGTGCTCATTAAAGGAAGAGGTTGAGAATCCTCCTTTGTGCTAGGCTTAATTTGGGTGGAAATCACAGAAGCTGCCTTACAACTTCTCTGTCAATGTAGATGAGTTCTGACTTGCAGGCAACCCCCCTCCTCCCCACCACTATTACTGGCTCAGGAGTCATTTCCAATTCCTCAGTGTAAGCACACATCACTCTAAGGAGACAGAAATTACATCCAAAGCAGTAGGAACAGCCAGGAAGACCTAGTTTTGTGTATTTTCCTCTAGAAAGATCTGAGCACGTTGTACTGAATGGAAATCCCCACAATGAAGCAGGTGCTGGAGGGCCACCTCCCCATCTCCTCGTTGCCAGTCAAGCTGTCCAGGGGCAAGCTGTCCTTCCAGGTGGCACTCAGGGTCCCTCACAGTGCACGTGCCCTGGGCAGGAGGTTTCTGATGTGTAACTGAAGCACAAACTACACTTTATATAGTTTATAAGCAGCTCATGGGAGATCAGGTAGGCTTGCTGAAGTTGGTACAGATTCTGAAACTATTTGTGTTGGTTTTGTTTTTTTCTTTTTTTTTTTTATTTTGTTGTCTTGTGTTTATTAGCAGGGCTTGTGTGCCCCAGACTTGTCTTTTCTCAGTGTCAACCACTTGAGCCTTGAGACTGCTGCTGCAGGTGCTGTTCATTAAAAACCCATTTGTCATTTATTAGGAATTTGTAAACGAACCCTGCACAGGCTGGTCTCTCCTGCAGCACTGGTGCTGCTGGACACCTTTGTGTCCCCTTGTGTTTCTCACTCAATTTTGCTGTGAGAGAAGGGCTCTTCAGGGGATTTGATGTGGAGCCAGTGTTTGAGCTGCTGGATTTAGAGGAGGTGTGGCTCAAGCTTATCTCTCAGAGATCACAGCAGAGGATGAAGATGCTCAGCACCTGCTGGGTTGGCAAATATTCCCTGGTGAAAGGCTGCTCTCAGCTTCTGCCTCCCATCTCCCCAATTTTCATTTGCAGTTGACATCTTTCCTGAGTCAACCAGACATGTAATACTGAATAACACATTTCAGCTCTGAGTTAGCTACTTGAGGTGTGTCTGAAAAATGTATGAAGCACCAGCCTGGGTCTTGGCTTCTTTGGTGACCTTCCGAAGATGTGGTGGGTGAGGAAGCCTGTGAGGAGGAGAGAGTCCCAGAGGGAATGTGTCCCTCCCAGGAGGAGATCCCTAGGGAACAGAGCAGCTTGACCTCTCCTATAAATACATCATTTCTCCTCAGCTGAAGAGGGCAATAAGATGTGCAGCATGTCCTGACCATCATCAGACATGCACGATTCCCTGGCCAAAGGAGAAAAGGCAGTTTAAAACCAAAGGGTCTGGAGGAGACTTCTCTTCCAGCTAAAAGGCTTTCACAGAAAGTGCCTCTGATGGCACTGCATGGGGAGCCTGCCTTTTCTCCAGCCCTCTTGAGGGGTTTTTTTGCACCATTTTTGCAATGCTGATCTTCTCAGCTAATGTCTTGAATTCCTCTGCCTGGTAATGCAGTGTGGTCCTCTGAGACCCCTGGGCCTATTTAATTTCATGCATGTGTAAGATACCTTTTCCCTTTTGGCACCATGATACCAGCTGCAGTCACTTTAAACACTGCCAGCTATCAGAATCTGTACAGGGGACAGGAGGAGGGAGAAGATAATGGATTTGCCTTGAGAGCTCATCTAGAAACCCAGCCCTACACAGCAGACTGCCTATGGAATGTATTACTTTTTAATAATGTAAATATATTAACGTTAGAGCGGTCTTCTCAATCTTCCATACCTAAACATTACATCACTATCAGGAGCAAACGTAATTAGATATCATAAATATGAAAAATATTGGGACATTAACATAAAGAGCACCAATAAGTTGCTGTGCTTGTCATGTAATTGAAAAGCATTAAGGGTTCACCGTGCTGCACGCGGCGAGCAGGGATCAAGCCTAATGCGAAGGGACAGCTCCGGTATGCAGAGCCTCACCCGAAATAACTTCACAGGGACACTGTCAAGGGGCTTTTAGGTCTGAAAGTTAACATTTCTGTGAAGTTGATTAGTGCTTGCAAACGCTCTGTGCTATTTTCTAATCAGTGACATTCGCTCTCTTGGTTATTTAACGGTATTAGCGGCAGCAAAAGTGGAACCATTTGTTTCAGGCCAAGCAATCATAATCCTGCTCGCTCTGGATGCTGGTATTTAAGTATGCGTGGGATGCTGTTTTCATCCCACACTCCTCTTCTATAAGATTTTTGCTTTGCAAAGTTTTCCAGTCTCTTGGTCTTCTGCTTAGCACCCTCCAGGTAAGCCTGGAATTGAAGAAATGTCAACCATTTTAAATAAGGTACAATGCCAAAATGACAGATGAAGATTTTAAACTTCCAAAGCAAAAAGGAATTATTTAGCATGGCTCTACTGGGAGTACAGACTCATGCTGAGAAAAAATGGGATGCTTTGAATGACTTTCTGGCGAGGAAATCTGTGGAATAGCCCAAGAGGGAAATGTCGAGTCCTTGTTGCTGGGGTAGATTAGATCTGCGCTAGAAGATCTCTAATCTTGGCTGGAAGACAGGTCAGTGGTGTTTTCCCAGCCAGCCACAAAAGGGATTTTCTAGGCTGGGCATGAGCTCCTTCGAGCCCCAGTTCCACATGATCCAGGTGCAGAGGGAAGGCTTGGCTCCTCGCTCAGGGAGGACGGGGTTCTGAGCTGAGAGGATTCTGTTCCTCACGGCACAGAGGGGGAATGGAGCAGTGCAGCGTGGCTGTGTGCAGCCAGCAACAGCGTCTGGGCTGAGAGGAGGCTGTCCCTCCTCTCCCCACCCTGTGCTGTCTCTCTGTGCCAGCTTCCTGAAGCATCCAATGTTCCCCTCCCTGCTACAGCCCGTGGGCACGCAGCAGGGATGGGACCAGGTGTGGGGTCAGCCTGGGTTTGCAGGGAGCACCTGCAGCATGGGGCTGAGCAGGGCCTGGGGGTTTCCCGATGCAGAACAGCCCTGAGCTCACCCTGCACTGAGCTCAGTGCAAGCAAAGCCAGCCAAGAGGGTGTTGGCTGGGCCTGGTGCTCGGGCTGGAGAGTCAGAGGTCTGCCAGGGGTGCTTCCCCGGGTGTAGGGTGGGAGGGGACCCTGAGCCTGTTGGCAGTGGCTGAACTGGCTGCCCCAACTTGTCACTGGCAGTTCTTCTTGTTTTGTCTCCTGAAATTATCCTTGTTCTAGGTTTGGATGCCAAATCCTCTTTCACCTACATCTCCTTTTCTTTCTCTACACACCTTGTTCTCTAATTAGTTGAATTTCTGTCTCTGCTTTGCTTCTCCTTTAGTCCTTTTCCCAGCTCTGCTCTCAGATCTCGTTTTTCTTTACTTTTTGTCTGCCCTCTCATGGCTGGATATTTATTTGCTTATTTTAATTTCTCCGGTGGGAAAGCCTTTTCCGCACCACATCTTGTAGACATCAGAGGATCTTCTCGGCCCCTTTCTGTCCTCCCCTTCCCTGTGCCGGCGTTTTCCCTTTGCTCTCTCCCCCTGTGCGAGTTGTGCTGTTGCTCTGCTCTCACTGCCATGGTAACTTCAAAAAGACAGGCCATTTGATAGAGCAGGCGAAGGAGAAGTCCGCAGGAGTGTGTGCGTGCGTGTGGATGTGCCAGGGGAGGAAAGGAACATCCTTTCCCTTTCTCCTTTCATTTTTAGGTTCAAAGCCTTTCATTACAGCAGCTGGGAGGAGGCAGGCCAGCTCGCCGTGGGACAGGAGCCCTGAGCCCCAGCCTGCTCCCCGTTTTGGGACTGGGGGTGCTCAGCTGCTCCCCGAAGCCAGCTCCTGGCTCTGCAGCAGTGGGGAGAGGAAAGAAAGAGGCAGCAACATCTTAAAAGTCTAAAGCATAGTAAGGAATAGCTCTGCTCCTGAGGGGAAGCATACGGGGCATTAGGGGCTCTTTCCCCAGCTCTCACATTTGTACTTGAGAGTCTGCAGTGGAGGAAAGCAAACACAACACTTCAAACCACAGCAGCCTCAGGGGATGTGGGGCTGCAGCAGCTGCCATCAGGTGGGACTGGACCCACGGGGAGGGCGAGTGTGGGGGAGCTCTGCCTGAGCTTTTGGGCTGGGAGGGGAGCAGCGAGGCAGAGGTTTCTCAGGGTATGGTCCCAGGTTAGCCTGCTGATTCCAGCTGGGAGTGCAGCACCCCGCAGCCAAAGCCTGGGGCTGTGGAAGGATGGTGGAGGCTGTGGCTGCAGCTTTCAGCTCCATCCCTGAAGACCAGGCAGCACCATTAGCCCATGGAATCATAAAAAAAGAATTGCAGAATCACAGGTTCATGAATGGTTTGGATTGGAAGGAACCTTAAAGATGACCTCATTCTAAACTCCCTGCCATGGGCAGGGACACTTTCCACTGGACCAGGCTGCTCACAGCCCCATCCAACCTGGCCTTGGGCACTTCCAGGGAGTTCCCAGCCCTGCCCTGCCCCACAGCAGGCAGTAGTGCCCTGGGTACTGACATGCTGTGTGCCCAGGGCTGGCTGGGGATGAGGAGCCAGAGCTGGAGCTGGGTTCATTGAGTATCTGGCAGCAAAGGGCTGCCCTGGGAAGTACAATTACTGTTTTGGACTGGTTGTATATTTTCTTTACAGTCTCATTTTGAAAGCAATAATGATCTTTTCGTCTCCCCTGAGTTCTGGGAAGCAGCTTGGGGAATTAGTTGCAGTGAGGGTTGTGGGAATGGCTCCTGCCTGGGAGCACAAGGGTGCCAGCAGTGAGGAGGAGGAGGAGACCTCAGCTTCTGCTTCCCCTAGTTTGTTACCAAAAGCTAAGAAAAAATTATAACTGGAGAAATGTCTGTGTGTTGAGATGTTTGTCTTGTCGAGCTGCTGGCAGGAATCAGTCCCAAAGCTGTGGAGAGAGGTGCAACCTCAAGCATCACGACAGGGTTGCAGGACCATGGGAATACCATGTGGCACCCAAAGCAGGGCTGGGACATGGCCAGGGTGGAGGCAATGCAGGCACAGAGTGATCCCTGGGCAGGCACGGGGTGATCCCTGTGCAGGCAGGAGCAGGCTGAGCACTGCTGGGGCTGCAGGCAATGCAGGCACAGAGTGATCCCTGGGCAGGCAGGAGCAGGCTGAGCACTGCTGGG
>VWZV01012899.1:809481-827780 GCA_013397155.1 Irena cyanogastra | reverse complement strand
GGCAGGTTTGTGGCAGCAGGAGCTCTGCAGGTTGGGGACAGCCGGGGAGGGATGAAGGATGAGCTCTGCTCTGCTCCCCTTCGACCTGAGCTGAGCAGCCAGCTCAGCTTGGCCTCTGGGTGCAGAGGTGGCACATATGGATTTTGGTAAGTTTCTTCTGCTTAGAGGTCACTGTCCACTTTAAATATTCATATTCCGAGGGACATTAAATAAATAATGCTGAACTTGTTAAGCTGAGTGGCTTGCAACTTTTGCATTTTGTGTCTTGTTTGCAATGGAGAAGGGATGTGAGGCTGCTAAATACAACTCACTCTTGGACTAGAGAAGGTTTTGCTGTTCAGACCCCATTATCTGCTTGTTGGCTTTGAAAAGCAGGACTGAAATGGTTTGCAGACAGGTGTCTCCAATACCTACAGGCTGGTTTCCATTTTGGGAGGGGAGAAAAGGATAAAAAGGGTCCTGCAAATGGATGGTTTTGTTTTGATCAACCTTCAGTGCGGGGCAGGGATTGTTGTGTGTGGTGATGGTCATTCCCTGCAGCCTCAGTGCTCCTCCAGGCCTCCTGACAGGGGTGTCAGGCACTGCCCCTGGACTCCCTTCGTGTGCATTCCCATGCACTGCCTGTAGTATTTGCAATAAAGGGCAATTTGCAAGGAATCCCCGTGCCATGAGATGGAAAACAAATGACCAGCACCTTATATGTTATTTTTCCATCCATTTGGTCGGTACCAGAATATCCCCTGGTGCCTTGGGACTTGCAGTTCAATTCAGCCACTCGCATTTGCAAAAGATGGTTAATGAATATGAGGTTTCAAGGTAGGAGCCTTTCAGTGACACGAGATTTATGCAGAGACAGTGATTATACTTTCTCCCTCCCCCCTGTCTGCCTCAGAAGGAATATGAATCACCAGTTGAAGGCCTCCTGTATTTGTAAATCAGCTGAAACATAACGGCAATGTTGGGAAGTTGTACGGAGTTAACTGAGCTACTTCTCAATCTCAGAGCTTTACATAACCCCTTCTTAACGCGCTGTTATTTCCTTCTCAGATAGACTCATAAATTACTGCCGGTACACAGAACACGTGGGAGGCTGCCTGTTTGCACAGCATGGGACCAGGACCTGCACATTCAGATACCGGCAGACAGCTGGAACACAATCTGGGAAAAGGCACTCGGAGCCTCCAGGTCTATTAAATACAAACTTAGAACATCTACCAGGAATTTTATATCTCGCACTACGCGGGTAATGCCAGAAAGAATAGGTGCAATACCTCCGGGACTTTGTCAATAAATGTCACAGCAGAGCTCCAAAAACCTTCTGTGGGTGGGTGGATGGGTGTGCACACAGAGCTGGGGACATATGTGTGCTTCTGCACGGACGTGACTTCGTGATAACTGAATATCCGAGCGAGGAGGATCAGCCTGGGATTGCTGTGTTTAGTTTGGAATCCCATTTTCTGCTGAACTCTAACCACAGCAAGAGAATTAGGAAATGTGCTACTTTGGGCTCTGCAGACGTTTTACTGCAGTCATATAAATGTATACAGAACCCAAATTGTCCTTTTCTGAAGTTATTTGCTTCCTCATGTGGGGGAAATTTCCATTATGGACAAAGTTGCCTTATTTGCTTCCAGCAGTACATCCAAATTATACCCACAGTTTTTACCAGATGAGTCTGGGAGATGCAGCCCTTAGACTGATGGACACAAAGGGAGGCAGGAATGAGACTACAGAGCCTCTGGTTCCACTTCCATTTCATTTATCCTACTGTCTGACCTCTTCAAACATCACCATCTGATTTTGAAATGTGTCCAAGGCTATCTCTTATCCCAAACCCTCCAGTGGTGTGTGGTAACATTTATACTGCTTTTACCTCACGTATCTCAGTTTCCTGTTATCCAGTAATCAAAATCTGGAAAAAATTGGATAAAACTTACTTTGGTAAAGTAAATTTTACTTTTTAATCCAAAGGACACCTCTTGGTTACACTGGTTTTGATACCTTTCCAGCTGTGAGTAAGGTGTAGGTATTCAGGCTGCTGAGATGTTGGATTTGATTAGTAGCATAATCTATTGGTCATTTCTGGGGTATTTTTGTTTCTTTGAGGAATAAGTTGTGGTCAGGAGGGAAGAGTAGAGATGTGGCTGGGTGGATGGTGGGCTGAATGAGGGAGCCCTGGCCGGACCTGCTGCCTGCTCGTGTGTGACACTGTTTAAGTTGTACCAAGTGTTGTCACATTGGTGCGTCTTTCAGTCTCCAAAGGATAAAAGCTGTTGCCTACAAGGCCTACCAGATGCAAGGAAGATGCTTTGGGATTTTGGAATAAGAATTGAATAAAAGCCCAAAGGACTATTTCTCATTACACTGCTAAGGAATTTTAATAAAATTTGATTTAAGAGGCAGGGATTAGGTATGGTGCCATGTGAAAACATGAATTAGCAGAAGAACAAAAAGCAGTCATACAGCCTGAGATTCTTAGAAACTCCTGCTAGAAAGACTTGGTGAAGAATTTCAGAGGCATAAGTTGCCATGAAGCCTACAATTCTCTTCTTGATTCCTCTGGTAGCTTTCTGGTTTTACAGCCATAGGGAAAAAAAAAAAAGATTAATGTATGTGGTTTTTAACAATCTATCCAGGGTGTGGAAAAAAGCCCTTCTTATGCTTTGCCTTTCAATTCTCCAACAATAAATTAACTATCACAGTTTAAGATGCAATTGTTGCTCTTTTATGTCTCCAGACTAATGCATTGTGACACCTCGATTACATGAAGTGTGGATGGCTCCTCCTGCCCTCTCTCTTCTAAGTGAAAGCCTGTGAACAAATCAAGGGAATGCTCACCTGCTGCCTGGGCTGGATCTGCCCCATCGCCGCCGCAGCAGCCACGCCCGCGGTCCCCAGCTGTCCCCTGTGCTGGGGGCAGGGAGGACACAGGGCACCCGTCCCCACGCTGCTGTCAGACCTGTCAGTGACATCTCTGAGGGACGACGCTTCTATTTGTGCTCCCGTGTACCTGCTGTCCTTAACGATTTTAAAAAGTCATAAGAAGAGGGGAATTGCACAGGCAGCAGACCGAAACCGCGGTGTGCAGGCAGCAGTCGCTGTGTCCGTGCTCCTGCCACGGGTGCTGAGTGAGACAGTGGGAGAATGAGGCCCACAGCTGTAGTGAGAGTAATGAAATGTTTGGTGACTGAGGCTGCTGGCCCTGTATCTGCAATAATCAAATCCTGGTAAGGCAATTTAGCAAGCTGTGGGGTTTTTTTTTCCCAAGAGAAAACAGTTGGTTGTTCTTTTATTCCATCAGCTGGGCTGTGCATTCCAGCCACTCCCCTCTGGCTGCTCTGCCTTGGCCAGGCTCTGCTCAGCAAGGCTGGACTGTCACTGAAGCCATCCTGGCTCTGGTGGCTGCCTGAGCCCAGGTTCCTGAGCAGAACTGCTCAGTTTGGACACTCCCAGGCAGTGTTCCTCAGCCCACCCCATGAAAACATTATTACTGTCATTAAGTTCATGCTGTGATGCCCTCATGGTGCCCTGACTGAAGCTCACAGCTGGAGCTGCACGCAGTACCCAGCTGTGGAGACACTGCTGTGTGCTGGGCTCCCACTGCTGATGAGTGTCTGTGGGGGCTTGAGGTCATTGTCACACCCTGAGAGCCACACACAAAATAAAGGGATCTGCTTTCTCTCCCCCCACTCCCTGCAGGGCTCGTTTTGCAAACTGCAGCTCCTGAGAATGGGAAGCAGCTAGAGCAGCATCACTCCAGCTGTGG
This sequence comes from Irena cyanogastra, assembly GCA_013397155.1. Lineage (NCBI taxonomy): Eukaryota > Metazoa > Chordata > Aves > Passeriformes > Irenidae > Irena > Irena cyanogastra. The sequence goes on along the minus strand of VWZV01012899.1, from coordinate 824,014 downwards.
AACTGGGATGCTGCAACAGAAACCTGCAGGAGGGACAAACACCCTGGGCTCCTGAAGTGCCGCGTTTTGATGGACTTGCTCTTCCATTTGGAGACAATAGACTGAGGAGCCAGTGGCACTGCATGGATCTGGTGACAATCTGCTGCCAGCACCACCAGAACACGTGTGGCCATGTCCTGCTGGTGCAGGTGAAGGCTGTCACCCTGCAGCTCCTTGGCTGTGTCCATCCCAGGCTCAGGACAGGGTGAGTAGCCAGTGGTCATTGGGTCAGCTTATAAATCCCCTCCTGCCCCATCCCAACTACTCCTTTGTTGTTTGGCCCTTTAGGAATCTTAATGGGACCCATAATATTTAATGGGTTTGCTAGTGATAATGTCATTTTAAGTGACATAGCTGTGACAAATCGCTTCCACACGTCATTGAATTCTATTTCTAAATTTTTATGTATTTTTGATAGGCCAATTTATCCCTGTTGCAGCTCCAGCCCGTGCAGTCAATGGCATTCCACTGGGGGTGAATTTTGTCTGCTGTTTACAGTGTGTGCTTTTAAGCAGTGATTGGTGTGACAGTGTGATCTGTACAGCTGTCTCTCTGTATTTATTCTTTTGCCTATAAGTTTGATTTATACTAGCTTCAAAAAAAAAAAGCTCATAGCTTTTCATGTGAATGACTTTAAATAACTGATTAACAATTACTATTAGCACAGCTGTAATGGAACCGGGCTCTCCAAGTTTATGGGCTTGGCTGAGCAATTGCAGGTAAAGCTGCTGCGTGCCCCTCTCCAACTCAAAACCTTTTCTGAGGTTTCCTTTATAATTGGACAGTGCCCTCTGGGTTCAATCTGACTTGATGTGTCTGACACGAGGCTCAGGCAGAGCCGCCTGCGAGGGATGTTTGATGTCTGCTGGCAGCGCGCGGGTACCGCCGGGAGCTGGGGTGCTCTGCACCAGCCTGCTCCTGCTGGGGACAGCCAGCTCCACGGCCCCAGCCCACCGTGGGGCTGGCAGGTGGGCAGCCAGTGCCCGATGCTCTGCTTGAACTCGTGCTGTAGTCGTCAGATTTGGTTTTGTGTGTTCTAAGAGCTTCAAACGGTGCCTGTGTGAGGCGGCGTCCTTTCGGGTTTGTGTCACACGAGGAGCCCCCAAAGCTGCTTGTGAAGCTGCCTCTCTGTGAGGGGCTGCAGTGAGCTGTCTGCTGCCCCTCTGGATGCTGCTTCTGCCTGATCCTGATTTATTGAGTACCACCCCAGAAACCTCCTGGAGACTTTTGAAGGCATGCAGTGCTGGGTTAACCCCCTCTGTCTGGCTTTGTGTTGGTTCTCTCCTCCTGGACCAATAATAGCAGAGTCTGGTGGCCAGGAGCACCTGGAAGCAGCAAAGCTCTGCTCCTGTGTGTCTGTGTGTCCTTGGGATAGCTCAGGGATAGGCTCCTTGCCCTCAAGGAGAGAGGCACAACCAGCCCCAGCTTACCCAAACCTGCCCCAAGGTGCCAGCCAGGATCAGTCAAGCAGCAAACTCCCTCCCAACAGAGCAGCCACTACACAGTTAACATTTTCCAGCACTGAGACCTCTGAGATGTTTATTCCAGCATTTTCCTGCTTGAGTTACCACCTGTGGTATCAAATAGGAGGAAGGATGGCTATGTCAGTGAGATGTTCATGTCCTGCAAAAGGAAAGGACTTGCAAGCCAGGAAATGTGTGTGTGTGTTTTCCTGAAAGTTTGAGTCCTGAATGTGCTTGTTTTGATGTGTTTGCAGAAGGGGAACCAGAAGCAGCAGCAGCAGAGGGGTTCCATTTTTCCCAGTGTTATACAGTGAAGCCATCCAGCTAGGAGCACCCTGGCTATTTAGTTGTCAGATTTGTTCCTGTCAAAGTCCTAAGAAGGGAATAATATGGGGATTTTTTCTCTTTTCTTTTAATAAGATGGCAATGCTTCAAAAGTAGTAAAGGATAAGGCAAAGTCTGTGAATACAAAGCTTTTTTTATTGTTGTTACTATTAATCACAGCTCAAGCAGACCTGCCTGAGAATTGCTCTTGTTATTTTGTCTGCTTTCCTCTGGTTTATGCTCCCTGAGAAGAGTTTGATTAAAAACTGTTGCATCTCATTTTGCTCACAAGGGTTGAGGTACTGTATTGCTGTCACCTGTCTGCAGCCAAAATTATACAACACATCATGGAAGGGGTTGAATATTTTCTACTGGTTTTGATCTTCTTCAAAATATCATTTTCACTTTGTGTAGCTAGAGAATAGTTGGCCTCCTGCCGTTCCCATTCACTTCTTACCCTTGAACAATGAGAATAAAATCTGCCTGCAGTAATGTTCAGTTTATGTTGGGGAATTTTTCCAATACAGAAAGGAAAATAAAGAAGCTTTATGAAATAGCGGTGCCATTCTCAGATAAGCAGATATTTTTGCTGTTGACTTCGTATTCAAGGGGTAGCAAGGAGGTCAAGTCTAGCTGAACTCACAGCAGAACTGTAGAACTGTGTGGCCATTCATTTGGCCTTTTGGACTTTTGGAGATTTTTTTGAAAATACATTTAACTCATGCAGATTTTATCTTCCTATGTGAAAAATGGGCAGGTTTATGACAAATGTAATGGTGTGTCTCTGGTGTTTCAGTGAATGTGGGGCTGAAGGATGCCATCTCCCTGCAAGCAGTGCAAGAACAGGGAATGTGAGCTGGGCAAGGCAAATCTCAGCTGGGAGTGCCTGTGGTTGTGTTTGTCACTGGTCTCAGTGGTGCCCAGGGAACTCTGATGTTCAGGAATTCTGCTCTTCCCAGCCCTGGGACTCTTTCCTGGCTCCCTGCCTGCCCTGGCACCGACGCTGTGCCAGCCCAGCAGTGGTTCCATGGAAATGGGGATGCCAGGCAGGTTTCTCAGGAGCACCAGGGCTGTGTGAAACACATGCATTTGCTAGCATGATTCTGCAACCAAACATCAGCTCAACTACTTTTTATTATTAATTTCAAGCTCCAGCTGCTGCCTCAAAGCATTTTGTATTGTCATTTTGAGAGTTGCTGCTCAGAACAAACAAAAGGGAAAGAAAAATGAAAGCAAGGCCCCCAAAACTCACTAGTAACGTAAAGTCTAGCAAGGATGGCTAGCCGTGACTAATAACCCATCAGGGTGGCTCATCTGTCAGCTGTAAAAGCATCATTCCTAGAAGTTTACTGAAGCTTTTTAAGGTCTAAGCTGAGTTTAGTGCTTGTGACAGCAGCAGGGTGATGGCAGAGTGTGGCCAAACGTCTGTCACTCACAGGACTGGGTCTCCTTCAGTCCTGGCCACAGAGAACAGTCAGTACCTGGGTATGTAGCTTTGGCCAGAGGAAACAAACAACTCCAGCAGTCTGAGGGATTGCCCAAGAGGGGCTTAAGAGTGGAGGGCCTGCTTTAGGAGGGTCCTTGTGCCTGTTTTCACACAGCACCTCTTGTTAGTCTCTTATTCTTGCAAAGCCTTGTTCAATCCTCTGCTCAGCTTCGGTGTCACAGGGGAGATGAGGCACCTGCTGGGGATGTGGGCAGGGCAGGGGCAGCTCTGCACAGAATTTTCCTCCCCAGCTGGGCTCTGCCTGGCCAGCTGTGGGACAGCTCTGTGAGAGATGGGCTGAGCACAGGGAGGGCACGAGGGCTCCCACCGAGCCCAGGAGCTGCTGAGGTTTGTCCATGCTCAGGGTTTCATGAGCAGCACGTGGCTATTTGTCACCAGCAGATATTTGCTCTGTGCCTCCTGCAATGTCTCAGTCACCTTCTCCAATCTCCCTTCCAGCGGCTTTCCCTTTGCCCTTAACTAATCCATCATTGGGAAGCAGCCCGTGGTGTGTTTGCTGTTTTACACTGCCGACCTTCAGGCTTTGCTCCCACCACGGCTCTCGGGCCACGCTGATCCCTTTTCCCTCCGGAGGCTGCCGACACGTTCTGGGTTTGAAACAGCTTCATATAAAACTGGAAGGAGGTCTCAAATCCAGATCAAGCTTAACATCCACTGCCGATCCCCCACGTACTCAGCCTCTTCCCTCCTGCAAGTTTTAAGCCATTCTTTTCACTCTGGTGCTTTGTGGGGCTAATGAATTTGCTGCTGCTATTCCCTCTGAGGAGGGGACGGGAACAGTCACACAATTGCTGTGAAAGGCTTAGAAATACATGTAAGTCGTTTGGGTTTCTCTGTGAAATCTGAATTCAAATCCCCACTCTCAGTAAAAAAGAAAAAAAATAATAAAAGGGAGAAACACCAACACTGAAGAGCAACAACTTAAAAAAAAAATGTTCATAGGGAGTGTGTGGTTTGGCTGCCTTTATCTCTAGACGGGAATGTTGTAGTGTTGCCTACAGAGCCTTTCTTGTCTGCATTAGGCGAGCGAGGAGATTTCATTTCATACATCATTTACAATGGAGTGCATCAAGAGCAGAGCTGGTGCATATTAACAGGGATGTGGGGAAAGAGTTGGGTTCTTTGAAAGTTTCAAAGCATCTCCACCAAAGAGGGAAGCCCAGGCTGCTGATTCCCTCTGACTCTGTCGTAGAAACTGTGCAAACCAAAAGCCCACGGAGTGGAAGGAGGGGAGAACAAAGGCACTGAAGGGCTGTAATGCACCAGCATCTCTGGGAGCTGGAGTGGCACAGGGATGCTGGAGCAGATGGGCCTTAAGCCCTGAGAGGCTCTGCTATCCCTTCTTGCTCTCCTAACTGCAGTGAGCACAGGGTCCTCACAGTACTTGGCAAGGATGGTCATGGGCTGGGAGAACACGAGGAAGACTTTGTCCTTCTTCCTGTCCAGCCCATCTGGCCTGCAGCTGCCCAAACCAAGCTTTCTTCAGTGCCTCACGCTGCACTTTGAGCCAGTCCTCAGATCACTGCAGAATTCACCCCATGTATTCATGACAAAATCTTGTAGATAATGACTTGGGCTAAGAATTGATGATCTTTGCTCATTGTATTTGGGTTGGCTTTGATTTCCTCCTGGAATTTGCATCCATAAGATATACTTGAGAAAACTGTAGCCCGTGATCAGCTGTAAAGCTACATCTAGGGATGCTGATGTTGTCTCGTCACAGAACTCAGGCTGCTGGAGCTCTCTGCAAAACAGCAGGCACCACAAAACGTGCTATAAAATTATGGAACTGGCAGTGGAATGGCAACATCTTCTCCCTCCCCTGTTCCCATGCTGTTTGCTCCTTTGGCAGGAACTGCACAGGCCACCCTGCAAGAGGGAACAGGAGAGTCCCCAGTGCCTTGTGACATCCGTGCCAACACCTTGCCACCTTCCTCGTGGCTGGAGAGAGCCTTTGGCTAGGGAAGCAGGGTACCTTGGGACTTCGTGTGTGGAAAAATCCTCTTTGCCTGCTGTCCCTTGCCTTTTCTACAGAAGGCCACCTAAGTGGTCTTGAATTGTGTCTGGAAGAGTCTGGCAGAGAGCCTTAGGAATAACTCCAGTATCAAGGGCATCTTCCAGGACTGTTTCTCTGGGAACACAATGATTACCTTATCTGCCTGATGCTGCTCTTCCATGTACAAATTTGTAGGTCAAGGGATTGGAAGAGATTTAAACAGGAGTTCCCATGGCTCCTGAAATTAATACAAAGTCTTATTTGGCAGACATTAATATAAAGCCTTTCCGGCTGTTATAAAACTCACCACATTCCATTCTGGTGGGTCACCTTAGCACTGTGATCTGAGGGAGGGCAGAAGCAGCAGCAGAAATTCCCACCACGTTTGGGAATGCCAAACACCTTTGGGTTTGTTCAGTAATTGATGTTGAACAGAGAGGTTTCCCTGGATTTACAACGTTTATTTTCAATTAAACTGTTGACTGGTACTTGCTCAGAGTCTGTTTCCAGAACTGGTGATGGATTTAAGTCACTAAGGAGACATTCAGCTTGCTCCAGGTGACATCTTCAAGGTTACAGGAGAAAAAAAACCAACCATGTTGGGCTTCTGTCTGCTGCAATTTTTGCCCTGTTAGAGTTAGGAAATGAGAACTTTACCCATCCCTCCCCCATGACTGTGCTCAAAACTCCACAATCTATTTTCTCTCACTCTTCACCTCTTCTCCTTTATATTGGCTGCTTTGCACCAAAAGCCCCACAGTTACATGCACTTTGACACTTGCATTTCAAAACGCCTGATTGTGGAGTTCTGCCAATACCAGCAATTGATCTGGTGCCACAGACCAGCTTAATTATTCAAGGTCAGTCTCTCTCTGTCTCTTCTTGTCCAGGGAGCAGCAGCTACGGGGAATAAAACTTGAACAGTCTTTAAATTTTAATCATAAACTTTAGTAAGTCACAGGTTTGTTTTGCTGTATGTGGGGTTTTCTCTGTTGTACTTGCTGCAACTTCTGCAGCCTCCCTGCTCAGAGCACAGCTTTCCTGCTCAGTACAACACTGGGCTTTTGTAAAGCACGGGATTTTACACTGCTATTTAAAATGCATAAGTTGTGTGATCTAAGCAGTTTCCAGTTCACTTTTGAGCTCCTGTAAAACGTATCCCTGAAGGCATTTCAGCTGAGCAACTAAGAAGGTGAGGGTATTAGAGGTTGTGAAATGGCTTGTCTGCTAATTCTTTCTATGTGCATCTCTTCAGATAAATCTCCTGTGACCTCCTGCTACAAGCAGAACATTAGTTAAGTATCTTCTTGCTAATGGAGTGTCCTGGACCAGATCCTGTACTATACTGAGGGCTCTTCACCGTGTCTGGGAAGGTGTTTGCCTGCAGGGGAGTGGCAGAGGTGTCCCTGAAAGCACACGAGGTGCAGGTAACTTCTCTGAGCAGTGCTGGGCTGGCTCAAGGGCCCCTGTCCAGCCTGTGGGGCAGCGAGGCAGGCTGGAGGCTCAGGGGGCTGCACTGCCCGAGGCTGGCTCACCGAGGGCTAAAGAGATCCACTTACAGCAGCCTTGGGCATGCCCTCACTTCACCTGCCCCGAGCTACGGGCAAACAAGGAAGCCTTTGCAGCCCTCAGTCCACCCCTGAAGCAACTGGGATAACTGACAGAGCCTGAGGAGTTTTAATTTTAATAATAAGTCATCAAAATAATGAGTCTGTATTTCAGAATAGTAATTATAAAATAGGAAATTCTGAAAAAAGAACAGCCAAATGGCTTATAAATTATTGTTATTGTTAATAATAATAATGACATGGAAGAGGGGGCAATATTGCAAGGATGCAGGAGGTACAGTTACCTTTGTCTGCTGGGATGGGACAAAGGGAAGGAGAGTTGTGGGAAAGCGAGGAAATGGGTTGCTGCACAGGGTTGCAGTCACACTGCTGATGGGAAATGGAGCCTCCTGCAGTCCCTGCCACGGCTCCTGTGCTGGGGAGAGCACCTGGGGACTGTGACCGCAGGGGCAGTGCCAGGGCTGCCTGGGCACAGCTCTGCAGAGGTGAAGGGGGCAGTGAAGGCACCTGGTCTGTCCCTGTTGGGGACACCCAGGTGTGCCAGCTGGCACCGGGCTGAGGGCTGGCACCCCTCACCTATCTTTTTTGGGGGGAAAAAAAGCCCAGCAATCACCGTTAATTTTCAAACTCAGCATGATGACAGCACCCCAGTTTTCCAGCACCCAGCCATGACAGAAAAGCACCGTGTGAGCCAGTTAATGACAATGTCTCTTTCCTGAGATAAAAGGTTCCCCTTGCAGCGGCCGCGCTGCCCTCGGAGTGCGCGGAGCCGCCGCCTTCCGCGGCCCTCGCTGCCTTTGTCACAGATTTAAAGCAGCACTGCTGGAAGCTTTGCCTCTAGAGCTGTGCAGTGCTGTCCTCCTTTGCAATGAAAACGTCTCCTTTTTCATCACTTTTAATTCCAAAGCCTTCAGGGGTTGGCTTCCTCAAGGCTAGCTCTCAGTCTGCGAGGAACTCGGGGGTGTCTGGCTCTGCTCTTCCTCAATGGCCAAGGCCAGTTGGCTTTCACCTTCCACAGCAAGTTTATAGCTCTTGGCTGGTGTTTACCCAGCACCTTGTCTCGCTTTAAAATGTATTTCTCGATGTGCAACATTTGTTCCCGAGCTGAAGCACTGGCTGTTAGTTTGGGGGAGGTTTGTTTGCTGCAGTAACCAGCTTGCTCTGTGTGTATTCCCGTCACTCTCCCTTGCTATAACCTACAAATCTCTTCAACTTATTCAGCTCAATACTGGAGATGGTTTTTGAAGTCTTCTTTAAAGTGTAGTGTGTGCCCTTAAAAATTTTCCCAGCTTTGAAAGATTCTACCTGTTCTAATGCAATTCCCAATTTTAAAGATAGGAAATAAATATCTTGGGGATGGTTGGCTCACATACAGCTCCTATCTCCTAAAACATTAATGGTCCATGCTGTTTGATTCTTTTTGAAAGTACTCAGTTCCTGCTTTGTTTATTTAAGTTCTTTTCTCTGTGCTGGGACTTGCCAAATGGAGTTGTCTCCCCCAAACCCCCACTGCCACCCTTTCATTCACAGAAATCAGTGAGATGTAAATACAGCTCATTTAGTTTTAGTACTGCCAACTTTTGTTTCAAAAATCAGACATAAGGTCCCTTGAATTTTGAAAAGGGTTTCAAAAACCTTTGTTGAAGAAATAAATTCTGAATAATTTTTGGTTTTGCTTTCTGCATTTTGTGCCTTTGAAGGTTCACACTTCTGAGCCTTCATGTACAACCATAAGAGATTGAAACTTGCTTTACTGTTAATAACTGCTGCATCCCCTGCAATCACACAGCTCTGAGAGGGAGCCACTGTAGGAAATGAGCCAAGTCAAATACTGCAGCTTAACAAACCCCTAAGACTTGACAACAACAAATTCTGCTGCTGAAAATCCCCCCTTGGTTTGCCCACAGGAGCTCTGATGCTGGGAGAACCTGGGGCAGGGAGCGCCGGGGCTGGGCAGGGATGGGAGCATCCCACACCCTGGGACTGGGGATTACAGAGGTCTGGTCTGAAGGTAGCAAAGAACTTGTGCCCTGAAGAGTGCACTGGCCCTGAAGGGGTTTATCAAAGCTCAGCACTGCTTTGTGTTAGAGCTGGTCCTTCAGCCCTGGGGCTGAGCTGGGGCTGGCTGAGCCTCCCAGTGACACCCCTCTGGTTCACCCAGACTGTAAATCACTGGCCTTATTAGCTGGAGCTGTCTCTCCTCTATTAGTGTCATTTTAGCTTCTCCTGTCCTGTGGCAGGTATCCACGGTTGTTTGGCTGGGTATGACTGATGTCTTCTCTAATTCATGTCATATGTCAAGAAGAGGAAAGCTGGGGGAAGAGAGAGCTGCCCTTGGCCAGCACAGGGGCTGGAGCCAGGGCACTGCTGCAGGCTGGGGAGAGCAGGGCTGGGGCAGACCCCTGGGCTCCTCTGAGGTGAGCACAGCAGCAACAGCTCTGCTGGGCACATCCTGATGGCATGGCTTTGCTGTGGGTTCTGTTCTAGCAGCTTCTTGTGCACAAGGTGAGCGGGGGCTGGACAGCAGATGAAGATGATTTGGTCTGTCAGAAATACGGACTGGTTTTTCCTCTGCTGCTGGGATGTGTTGATGACATTTCACAGACGGTCAGGACACAAGGCTCGGGACGGCTGTGGCTGCCATCTCTGCCCCATGTCTGGGTGATGCTGACAAAATCTTCGCCTGTGGAATCCTGCCTTACACACAGACCAGCAGTGACACCAGCAAGCGAGGGGGTCGAAAGCATGTGTGCAGTTTGGAACAGAGGTATGTGCAGGATTTCATTAATCAGATGTGATTTTTGAGCAGCCAGGTCACCTAACCCCCCAAACTTCAGCTGGGGCACCAAAATCCCCCTTTCTTTTCTGCCTTTTAAGTCTTTTATCTTTCCAGTCTGCAAGATGTGAGATAGCAGCACAGGCTTTCTGCTTTCTTCCTTTTTTCCTCACACATGATCTATATGTATAAAAGTATATATAATTTATAGATAACGTATACATAAAATAATATTCTGTCTAAATACATGCAGACACACACGAAGCATGTTGCAGAGCCTGTGGGAAATACTGTCTGCAATGGAGTTTGCTAATTACAGCAGCTCTAATGGCAACTTCCCCCCACCCTTCCCAACAGCAACAGAGATCAAAACCTTTTTTGTTTAAAATATTTACTGTACAGCTTGCAAAGCTTTAATCAACGTAACATGACGTTTCCTTGCAGCAGCCGAGTAATAAATATGCAATTAATAGGGAATTGAAATACCCCTATTAGCTGTTTGCAGAGCCTCCACTTCCCACTGTACAAACGCTTTCAGAGCACTTATTGCTCTGCCTGCAGCCAGCTGTGCCACTGGAGCACAGTGAGCCAGGCAATGCCCCCTCCTTTGGCAGGGGCACAAGGGGTTTCAGAGCAGCTCTGGGGCTTTTGGAGGGAGGATCACTCCTGCTCCTGCTCTGGCAGCCACCACAAGCCTGGGTGACACAGGCAGGCTGGGAGCAGGTCCTCCCACAGTTTATGTCTCTCCCGGCTGGGAATTGGGCTTTTGGGGCTGTTGGTTTTGTTTCAGTGAGTGTGACTCTGCACAGGGCCAGGCAGGCTCGTTGCAGGGGCTGTGTACTGCCTGGTGAGGCTGGCAGTGGGGAGCAGGGCTCTTACATCCCTGGTGCCCTGGAGCTGGGCTCACAGCAGGGCTGCTCCTGCCCTGGGGTACCCCTTGGGCAGCCTGGCACTTGCTGCATGGGCTACAGCCCTGCTGGGCTTGCTCTGACATGGCCCACTGGCCTAGTCAGCATGTGCTTCCTGCAATTTAAATGCTGCTTTTACAAAATTTAACCTCCCACCATGGGTGAAGCACCATCCTGGCTCTGCCTTAGCAGACAGCATGGCAGTGGCTTGAAGCCCCTTGGAAACCAAGTGGTGAAATGCACACAGCATCACCTTCAGAGCATTCTTCAGTCTTGTCCCACACCTAAAGCCACAGCATGTGAGAAAAGCCTGATCTGAAGGCACAGCCCTGGCAGCTTTGCCCAGCACCAACAAGCTCCTGGCTGGGCAGCTGACCACGTGCCCTGCAGCCACCCCCTCCAGGGCTGCCCAGAGTCAGGGTGGGGGTGAGTGCTGCCCAGGGTCAGGGTGTGTGAGTGCTGCCCAGGGTCAGGCTGAGTGCTGCCTGAGTCAGGCTGAGTGCTGCCCAGGGTCAGGCTGAGTGCTGCCCAGGGTCAGGGTGTGTGAGTGCTGCCAGAGTCAGGCTGAGTGCTGCCCAGGGTCAGGCTGAGTGCTGCCAGAGTCAGGGTGGGTGCTGCCCAGGGTCAGGGTGGGTGCTGCCCAGGGTCAAGTCAGGGTGGGTGCTGCCCAGGTGGGTGTCGGGGCACTGGGGCTGGTGAGCTGCTCTGTAACCAGCCAGAGCAGCAGGCAGATGCTGCTTCCCAGCAAAGGCTCCCCACTGCACGGGGAGGAGGCGGCGCAGAGCCCTGTGCCTCCCAGCTAAGCATTAGTGAAGCTTTTTAATCTCTCACTGTGGGATTTCTTTTTGCTTCAGCATCGCACCATAAAGTATTTCAGACAAGGTGACATTTTCCATCTGCATGAAGTGCTTGCAAACAGTGCGAATTTAACTTTTATTGGCCTGATTTAGGGGTATAGAACTGTGCATAAGTCTTGGTCTCTCAACCTATAGCCTTGCACTTTAAGTGATGAATTAGTCAGTAAAACAAACAGGGCATTATCTAGCTGTACACACGTCTGCATCTTCCAAAGAAAATTAAACTGTGTTTGAACATGCAAAAGCTAATGGTGAAATCAACTTGGCTGTAAATTAACCAAAACTCAAAACTAACCCAGAACTTTCTGAGAGCTTGGAAAAGCTCTTCTCCTGGAACAGAACGCTTTGCCTCTAGGAGGGCAGGGTGTGACCACGCTGAATGGCCTGTGCCACTGTCCCTCTGTGTGTCTGGGTGCCCAGCAGGGTCTGAGCAGAGCATGGGGTGGGATCCTGCTGTTCCCGCAGTTCCCACTGCCATCCCCACTGCCCAGGGAAGGAGTGATCCATCAGTTGCCATCTGCAGCCATCGACAAATGTTGATGTCTTAATGGCAAGCACCACACCTGCAGCTGGTGTGATGGAATACTGATAGAGACATTAGTGCCCAGGCTGGCCACGGGGTTTTATATTGCATTTAACCCAGAACACAGCACACTGCAATGTATACATTTGTAACTGCTCCCTTGATGGTCTCTCTGGAGTATTATAAAGATTTATCATGTAGTGTTTGGTCAATACTAAATACCGTGAAATGTCAGCAGAGCTGTTCTTGGGACTGCTTGGGCAGTAAATAACAGAATCCTACAATATCCAAAAAGAAATGAGCAGGTGAGCAAGTAACCTTAGAGAAACAAAATGAAACAAACCCAATTCCTAACCTTTAGAAAAAAACAAAGCAGGAAGGATTTTATTATTAAGGCCCCTTGAGTTTTAATGAGATATTTGAATATTTGTCATTTAGATGCATCAGTGTGGGAATGCTGCACCATGGATATTCGGGGTCAGGCATCATTCTCTCTCCTACCCCCACGAAATCCCTGCACCTCCTGCTCCATGACCCTGTGGCAGCAGCTGCGGCAGCAGCGAGCAGCAAGAGCATCCTCTGCATCCTCCCCTCCAGAAACCTGCCTGAGAAACAGCAGCTGCCTCGTGGGACGTGGGGGGGACAGCCCTTCCCATTGCTGACACGTTTCCTGCTAATCACTCCCCAGCTAATGGTGGGAAATGCTCTGAGAAAACCTTCCAGGATGTTTTCTTTACAGGTCAGAAGCTGGCTACTGCTTAAACATATGTTCCTCTTTCCCTGTCTCTGACTTGCAGAATAGCTGCTAACTAACCAAAAGACAACATGGTGAGCCAAGGCTATTAGTGAATAATAATGCCATTTGCAGGCAGCAGAGGCTGAAAGGCTTCCAGAGCAGTTAGCAGTCTGCAGGCATCTCCCAGAAATGCATGAGCAGAGCTCCTGTGCATCAGCCAAGGAGCAATTATTCTTGGAAAGCACGTCTGCCTCACGCTTTAAAATCTTTTCTAGTGTCTTGCGTTTAAAAAAAAAAAATTGACGTGCTGAAAGAAAGCAGAGAAACTGGAGTGAAGGACTCTGCAGGCTGTGAGTGAACACGGCTGCAGGTGTGGGCACCTCCTGGCACCTCCGGCTCCATGCTGGTGCCCCGTGGCAGCGAGAGCCAGCGGGGGTGAATCCAGGCTGGGCAGCCTGGAGGAGGAGGAGGAGGAGGAGGTGACCCCTGTCTGGCCTTTCCCAAGAGCAGAGATACAGGCAGCATGCAAAAAATTGCATTTTTAACTGCAATTACAGTGCACTTCAGCCAAGCAGTCTTGCTTGTTGCTGGTTTTTTGGTTTTTGTTTTTTCCTTTTGGCTTTCTTGTGGTTTTCTTTTCCCCAAACATCTCATTTGTAGCAGAAGATTATATTCCTGATGGGGTCTTTCTGAGTGCAGTATTGTACACAGTTCTGCTCTTTAAAGAACTAGCATGGATCCTAACAACTCTCCAGGCAGGAAATCTGGTGGGAACTCTGCTTTCCTGCTTACTGATCTATCGCTGAATTCTGGGATCCCACGGAGCCCATCAGTGCAGCGCCTTGGTAGCAAGTAATGACACGGGGAGCCACCAAAGGACTGTTTTATGGTCCACACTTGTTAACTTCCGAGAATAATTCTTTTGCAACATTATTATATTTTTTGGCAAATCACCGAGATGTTTGCTAGTTTATGCCACAATTTTATTTAACCACTGTAGTGCTATCTTTTTCCCTTTTTATTACATTTTTCAGTTCCTGTATGAGACTGACTGTCAACATTTGTGTGTGTATGTTGTAACATTTTTTTTGGTTCACTTATTTTAATTATGCATTTTATTTTAAGTGCATTGTTTTATGACATCACTTGTTAATTGTTCAATTATCACTCTGTTCCTCTGCAGTGTGCAGTAGCCTTGAAGTGCTGTAGAGGCGTGCCACAAACAGGGGAAACAAAAAAACGGCTTAAAGACCCGAAGATGCATCGCAGACAGTTCCGTGCTATTTAATTACATGTTGTTTGACAAGGAATTGGTAAGAGACGAGCTCCTTTGTCAGCGTTGTGGGGCTTTTGCAGCGTGCCAGAGGGCTGAGCCCGTGGCCATGGGCCTGGGAGCGGGGACAGTGGCTGTGACCTGTGGCTACCAGCTGTCGGGACATTGTCGGGACTGACGGCCCCTCCGGGCTCCACAGACACGGCCGGTGAAGGTTCGGGTTACGGGGAGCTGCATTCCCAGCCCTCTGCCCTTCCCCAGCTCTCTCACAAGTCACCGTCTCTAACTCACCTGTACCCCCCTGCCCGCCCCCATGTCCGCACCCCAGCGAGGAGACAGAGCCGGGGCTGCACCTGTGCCCGCAGCCCCCGAACCGCGGTAATTAGTGCGGTAATTAAGGGCAGGCGGCAGGGAGCGCGGGGCGAGCTCCAGGTGTGATGCGGGTGCTGGCAGCTGAGTGAGTTCGGGCTGCAGGTGAGTTCGGGCTGCAGGTGCTGCAGGTGAGTGAGTTCGGGCTGCAGGTGAGTTCGGGCTGCAGGTGAGTTCGGGCTGCAGGCGCTGGC
>VWZV01012899.1:764809-809400 GCA_013397155.1 Irena cyanogastra | reverse complement strand
GTGAGTTCGGGCTGCAGGTGCAGTGGGGAGCGGCTCGCTGCCACCTTGGGGGGTACAGGGCACAGCGAGGGCTGGCACAGCGGTGTGAGCAGGCTGGTTGGGACAGCCGGGTTCTGAGGAGCCCCCACTCGTTTTTGGGAGACCAAAGAGACAGATGAGAAGTGCCCAACTGCTCCCAGCCCGGAGCTGCGTGTGACACATCTCCCAGGAGCTGTGCGCATCTTCTCTCGTCGCTTTTATCAAACAGAGCCCAAACAGCCTGAAGCTGGTTTTTAACACTAAACTCTTCATTAGATAGCTCACACAAAGCACGCCGGGTGCACCGGGGCATGTCCAGGTACAAAACTTCTTCATTTGCAAACCCATACTGTTCACCAATTTGGGAGGGATGTCTGAGTTGATGGCTCGTGTTTCTGTGAGGAATGCAACAGTTTGCGACCCATTTATAACAAAAGCCTGAAAGAGCTGAAGATGCTGAGATTCCCCATATATTGCTGCGGTTTCTCACTTGTTTTACAGTAATTTGATGTTGCCTGAACACAGTAGTCGACCTTTTTTAAACTCCTGCTCGCAGGGTAGAACAGCAGGGATGATAAACCTTATGCTTTAGTTCAGAAATAGCACAGATCAGTGAGAGCAACCAGGGCTGCACCACGGGAGAGAGGGGTAGTGGCAGCACAAAGCACTACTGACTACTGAGGTTTAATACAGACACAAGAAAACCATATTGTCTGCCAGAGAAATTGCACGTTGGCCTAAAAGGCTGCTTAGGCTTAGCTTGCTCTTGAACCCTGGCTCGTGTCTGGTTTTACATCCTTTCTCCCCTTAAAGTGTGTTCACTTCAGAGCTCTGAATTACTCAGAGTCCTCAGAACCCGAAATGGAGATTTTCATCAGCACCATGATGGTCCTGCTCCACCTGGAGCTGGCAGTGGCAGAGTCTCCATCAGCTGAACACACGTTAAGGTTGCTGTTCTTTCCTAAAGGCAAAACTTGCATCTACAATATCCTGAAAAATCTCTGAAGTAGTTAATTAAGGTGGAAAGGCAAGCACAATAAGTGCATGGAGGGAAAATCCCACTCTGGCCAATCAAAATTTTATTTGTGCCCTAAACTGGGGAACAAAAGCAATGAAGAGTGGCAGTGACCTGGCATCCTGTGCAGCCTTGCTGTCCCTGAGCTGTGGAGGACCAGATTTGTTCTAAGGGCAACATGGTCGGGGGAAAGGTAAACCACAGCACAAGAAAAAATTAACAGAGAAACTAGCCGAGGATGAAAGCAGCACTCAGAGTCACCTGCGTGCTGGAGAGCATCTGCTGGTGTGTGTACAGAGGGAAAGAGAACAGGAGAAAGGGCTCTGAGGCAGCCACGCTGGCTGTTTATCGCACAGAGAGGACTGGGACAAAGGACAACATCTCCATGTTTTCAGCAGGCTGTGCACAACGTGTGTGACTCTCACAGTGACCACAGAGCTCAGGAACAGTGGGTAAGTGCCTTCCTTTGAGTAAACTGCATAATCTATTTCCAAAGCCGTGAAGCCCAACCTCAGAGATCACAGGGATTTTGCCTGATTAAAGACCAGAATAAATTCAGAGGCCAGGTTGTCTGGCTGTTGTAGCAGCAAATGTGGGAAGAAGGGCCTTGGGCTATTTTCCTTGACACGGAACACTTACATGACAGAACATTTGATGTGTTGATTCTATTTTTTAAACATTGCCTAGCACAGACATCAGAGCTGGCTGCAGCTCAGGAGCGTCTGCTCTGCCCTGCACAGCCCAACTCTGCTGCCCTGCAGGGCAGAGCTGTGCTCCCACGGGGCAGCACGAGTTCATAACAATCCCCGTGCTCCTGGTGAGCTATTCACAGGGCACAGGCAGCCTTTGGCACAGCTTGGTGCAGGGGCTGGAGCAGTGCTGGCTCTCCACAGTGACTGTGCTGCCACCAACCCAAAGTGCTCTCACCTGGCTGCAGTCACCACGTCTCCACGGGGACAGCTGAGGGGACAGCCCTGCAGGATCCATGGCCCCAGGTGACCCCAAAACCTCTGTGGCACGTTCCAGAGGGAGCACTGCATCCCCCTCTCTGGGAGATGGGAATGGGAGCTGTGCTACCATCAGTGTCTCACCACTGCTGAGTCCTCGTGGGGAGCACCCAGACAGACAGACAGACAGGTTCCACTGCAGCATCACTGCCCCTGGGCTCATTGTCGTGGCTGACACCTTGGGAGGGAAGTTTTCATGCTGGGGAACCTTGCTGAGGCCTTCCCACATCTCACATGTGTGAGAGGAGATATCCTGAGGGAGGAGGTTCTGGGGAGACTTGATGTGGCATTTGGCTAGTGGGATCTCTTTTACTGGTGCCAGTGTGTGACTAGGACAGAAACCACCTGACTGTCAGGTCCTGAGAAGAAATAGCCTCAGAAACAGGAAAAAAAGATTCAACTGTACTTTCTGCTTTGTTGTTGGTTTTGTAAATAGTTTTAAAAGCAAAAGCAATCTTAAATCTTCAAGGTTGAATCTTTGGTTTTGTCAAATTTTTTTTTCAACACCAGCACTTCAGAACCTGTGGACAGACCTTTAAAATTACACCAAAGGGTCGTGCTGAAGTGCAGAGACAGCTGAGACTCCTCCAGCTGGAAGGAATCTCCAATCCTCACTTCCTGACAGAGGCAATGGGAGATTGCAGATGGTAGGTGGCATTTGTTTATCAAAACAAGAACTGTGGCATCTCTTGGGGTGCTGGAAAAACTGTACAGCTGATGTGAGAAGTTGTGTGTGTGCACTTATCAGCTGCTTCCTCTGAACTAGAAAACTGCTCCTGTTTGGTGCAACCTGCAGAAAAAAATGAATTTAGCCAAGGAGAACCAATAGGAAGGGCATCAGTCTTGTGCTGGGTTTGAAGGTAAAGTCACCAGGGCTGCCACACCTCCCACCATTACCAGGAAGGCAAAGTTTTGGCTCCAGAAACAATCACTGAGGATTGGAAGGGCATCCACATCAGGAGGTAACACCAGGCCCATGGAGAACCTCAGCTCCAGCCACTCTAGGTCACAGTTTCCAGTGTGCTTTCCTTGTGCTCAGGTCTGTGGCATCCAGAAACTGATGTCATATTCTGTCTTTAATATCTAAAACATTCAGACTATTTGACTAGAGAGGCTGTAGACCTCTTGGGTTGGATTTTTCCACACATTAATATTGCCAAACTCTCTAATAATATTCAGGTTTTCCAGCCTTTTACCATCCCTGTTTTGTCCTAGAGAGAAAAATTAATCCAATTTACTCCTTGTATGCTCCAAACTCCCAAATAACCAGGGTAGCCACAGCAGAAAGATGAGGTGCTCAAGATGCAGCACAACTGTAACATCCTCATGGGAGGTACCTGAAAACTGAAGGTAAATGCCTCACAGGGAACAGTGAGAATTAGCAGGGGCTTCCCTTGGAGCTGTACAGCTCTTGGCTGCTTTCCTCAGTGGAAAACACTGCGATGGTTGGGCAAGAAGCAAAGTGCTCTGTGTACCAAGGCAGATGTGCATCCAAACAGATGTGGTCATTCTGTCACTGGGGCAGAGCCAGAGCAGCTTTAGGATGAGAATGGAGACAAATGGGAATAAAAAAAGGTATGGGAGGAGAACTGGAACCCTAATGTTGCTTTTTCTTTCAGACTGATCTGTACACATGTCACACAGTTGGATGTATGAATAGTAAATTATTCTATTCATTTCTTACTCTTGATGAACAGTAAATTAGTCTAATAACATTTACTGTTCAATTCATTGATTGTCAGAGGGAGATTAGAGGCAAATAGCTTTTAAGTCTTTCCAGCTGCAAATATCAGAGTTGTCTAAAGTTATGATTTTTGACTGTAATTAGCTGCAGCTCTGCAGCATCCCCCCTGCAGCCCTGCAGGCACTGCCCTGGCCCCTGCCCAGCTGTGCTCTGCCAGCCTGTGGCAGCAGGGATCCCACAGGTCACCTCAGCCAGGGCAACTCTTGACAGAGCAGGTAACGAAAATTCTGGTTTTAACAGCAAATGGCTTCATGGCGCTGCAGAGCAAGAACAGCTGGGCAGTGGGGAGCACTCCAGGGAGCTGTGAGCCTGGGGGTTTGTAGGGATGTGTTTGTGTGTGTGTGTGTGTGAGCAGCCAGGCTCTGCCATGGCAGGAGAAGCCTCACTCTCCATGTCTGCAGGGCCTGAGGTGCCCACATTCCCAGGAGGGCTCCCTGGAGCTGCAGCACTGACACCAGTGCAGTACAAGTGTCTGAGCAGGGAGAACAAAGCCCATAAAGCAGCAGAGGAGCCAGGCCATTTGCAGAGGGATGCCTGCCTTGTACCCGTGTGCTCCTCCTGCTCATCCTGCTGCCCCTGGCCCCGGCTCTGTGCTCTCAGCCCTGTCTGTGTGAAGGTGCTGCTGGCCATTTAGCAGACACAGAATTACTTGTAGCCAGGAGAAACCATAAACAGCAGAATCATTTCAAACCCTGCCACAGCTCGGAGGTGTTTATTACCTTTATCTACACCCTGCCCCCCTTTTCTTTCACAAGACTAGAGGAGTAAATGGAAGTAGCCTCCTCTTGCTATGCTAGTCAGGCTCTCCCTCTGCCAGAGCTGTGCTCACTGCCAGCTGTGGGGGGCTGAGACATTGGTGCTTTGGGGAATTCATCCCCTGCTGGACCACAGAGCCCAAGGATGGTTTGGATCACCTTAAAATCACCTTCCTCCAAGCCATGGGTGGGGACACTTCAACTCAACCAGGTTGTTCAAAGCTTCATCCAGCCTGGCCTTGGACACTTCCAGGGGTTGGGCATCCACAGCTTCTCTGGCAATCTGTGCCAGAGCCTCACCACCCTCACAGGGAAGAATTTCTGCCCAATATCTAATCTAAACCCCCACTTTCAGTTTAAGGAGGGTTACCCCTTGTTTGACCCCCACAGGGGTCTATATTCTACATACAGAATATATATATATTCTCTCTCTATATATAGAATATATATACTCTTGTCCTGTCACTCTAGCTCCCTGTAAAAGGTCCCTCTCCAGCTGTCCTGTAGCCCCTCCAGGTGCTGGGAGGGGGTGCCAGGTGTCTCTAAGGGACCAGCCTGGGTAGCCAGCAGTGCTGCTGTGGCTGGAGTGGCACGAGGAGCTGCTGGGGAAGCTCAGGTGAGGCTGCTGGCACGGGCAGGGATGGGTGGACAAGCCGTGGGCACGGGCAGCCCCTGGGACAGATGGGGCTGGTTCAGCTGTGGAGCTGCAGCTTCTGCTTCCTCAGCACGTGGGCTGGAAGCAGCAATAAACCACCACTCACCACATTTCAGGGGAATTCGTTTCCATCAGAAAATGGGAAACCCGTTAAAACTCTCTGTGTGCAAGCAGCTGATGTGTGGTGGAAGGTTCCAGTGGGAAATCTGAGGGGATGTTCCGCTGGCTGGAGCACGCTGGGGTTGGTCTGTAGTGTTCAGCTGGGCTCACCTGGGCTGGGGCAGCTTTGGGGCTGGCTCCCAGCCAGGGCAGGCACTGCCGGGGGAGCTCGGGAGGCGGGAGCTGAGCGGGAGAGAGGACCCGGCTCCAACAAAGGCAAACAATACCTCAGCTGCAGACAGGGATTAATGCCACAGCTAGATCTTATTAAAGACAAGGCTTCTAATTTAAATTTCTCGGGGTGTTTGCTCATTTCTTCTTTTTTGCTTCCTCTCCTTCCCATAGAGCGACCCACAGTAATGAAAAATGTCAGGACTTGGGGGAACTGGAGTTGTGACTGTTTGGATGGGGTTCATTTTCAAAGCTTTACTGTTCATGCCTTTCTTATCCTGAGGTTTTCAAATAGAAATATACACACACCTTAACAACAAAAGGCTATGATGACTGCATTGTCACCAGAAAAAAACTGTGCTAAAAATAAATAAATGCTGCAGTTTAGCATGATTCAGTAGGCAGGGTCCTTATTATTCTTGCACCATTCAAAGGAAGATTCAGTTTCAGCACGGTGCACTCCATCTCTGTAGCATCCCTTACTGGACTGGGGCTTCTAGCAGAGTTTCTCTCTGCTCACGAATGCAGAGGGTTGGGGGTAGCCACGGGTGAGTGTTGTGGTCACTGATGCATGTTTTTAAGTGGCAGGACACAGTGAAGAATCTTGGTTTAAGTGTAGTAAAAGTGAGGTCCCGATTTGTTAATGAGGAGCATTGTCTGCTGCAGACACTAATTTCACTACAGGGTGCAGTCTTCAAACTTTTCATTCTAATTAGAATGCATTTCCATATTCTTTATCAATTTCTTCCCTTATTGAAATCTTCTCAAATGACCTTTTTTTCTTCACTTATGACTCATCCCAAGATTTTTATTTTTCCCAAAACAATCATTCAGATGCAACTGCATTTTTCCAGTAAACACGTTGAAAAATAAATGACCTTGCCAGCTCATGCCTACACAGTGGGAGAAGGGCATTAGCAGTGCAGAGGCAGCTACTAATAATACATGGGAAAATTAAGTATGGGAGAAGACCATCTTCTTCTAATTCCTTGAGCATTTAATTTCCAAATGCCCTGCAGTCGAATGTGTCTGGAGTAGGAGCTTAATGGCTACCAATGGAGTTCCAGCAGAGGGAAAACAAGTCCTGACAGGACAAGGGGCATTTTATGCACATAGGAAAATAGGTTATCTGCTAAGAAGGTTTTTTTTTATTATTATTTATTTGCTTCAATCCTCCGCAGCTGTGTCCAGTTCCAATTTTTCTAATAAAGTAAATTATTAACTCAAGTTGACGAATTGGTTGGTGTTGGTAATAGGCTTTCAAAATGATTAGTGATATATACTCATTACCCAAATTAAAAAGCCATATTAAAAATAAGGAGAGGAAATGTAGCAGCATTATCAAAGTAATAATTTCTATTTAGTGCATATCTTTCCTGAACTTTGGCAAATGTTGAATTATGCAAGACAAACACTAATCTGAAAGCATTCTAATTAATGATGGTATTTCTTTGCTATCAAATTAAACCCAACACATTCACAGTGCATCTGACTTAAATGTTATCACAAATTCTTCACACTTTGAGGAAGATTGTTGATGTGTTTGGAAATATTACACCTATACACAAGTTACCAGGCTTGAGCCATGATTCTTCCCTTGCCTTAGGATAATTATTAATGGTAAAGACCCATATAACTGAAAGTTCACCCAAAATAATAATAATAATAGTAATAACGGTAATAATAATGGTAATAATGATAATAATTAATTATAATAAAAGTAATTTTTTAAATTTTTGGTTTTATTTATTATTATTATTATTAATAATAAAAAATCCCCAGAGATGAGTATCTTGACGTCAATTAATCACAGCGTTTGTAATCCAGGGTTTGCCATACTTTTACCAACTAAAAATATCAAACAGTTGTTTTCCCTTTAAAGACACTTAATAGATGAAAATATTTTCAGAATAAAACAATAATCGGGCAGGTAATTAAGCACAATGTAAGTGCTGAGCTTTTGAGTTAAAGACCTGTACAGGCTGCAGCATCATTTTTACTTTGTTATTATATGCAGAAAGCTAATAAAAATATAATTTTGAAAAAAGAAATCACATTAGTGATTTGCCAGAGTGAATGTAGATGTCAAAAATGCTAATGCAGAGAAGCTGTCAGGAGTTTAAATAGATTTTTCACTGACTTGCCGTTCTTAATTATAGCTCAGCACCCTGTACAGGTTAAAAAAATGCTGGGTTCCTTCGAAACAAACTATGAGCTCCTTACCATTTCATCAAATTCTCCTTCTCTTTCTTTCAAATGGATCAATCAGATGCCAACACATAACATTTTCCACTTACATCTTTTCTTAAGCTTCCTTATCCACTGCAATTATATTTTTACCCAAACCTATCCTGAAGGGGATAGAAGAGATTTCATGGAGGAAGCATAATTGGCAATTGAGCTTGCTCTTTTCGTGGGCTTCCTTTATGAGAAAAGATAACGTTTTGTGTGGTAGAAATTCAGCACTTAAATTAGGGGGTATGCTGGCTACTTAGTTAAATAATCTAGAATAATCAGGTCAGGAGGGAATAGCACATAGCTTTCACTTAATGTTTTGTATTAATTTTTCAGATAATGTAATTCCACGCACTAACCAAGCATTCAAGATTGCATCAAAAGAGCGCCAGGAACGGGAGGATTGACAAGCTGCTAATCCAATCCTCTACCAGTCACAGGCTGCCATGTAAAAGGGATCTTTTGTTCTTTAAGAGCTGATTGAGTTCCATTAGTATCCATATGCAGAGCCCTGGGCACAATATTAATGCTAATACCGTTGTTGCGGGGATGGAAGGCCGTTAAGAACGAACAATAATCAGCTCACAATATCATTGGACATATTCATGCAGCTTGTACTGGGGTGAGATCCGATGGCTCTGAACCCTTCTAAAGAGAGAAGGAAAATCCAATTAACACCTTCCGTGTAAACCTCTTCGGCTACTTTCACTGGAGATGACCTTGGGCAGCTGTGCTGCAATTTTGCCAAAACCCCAATTATGTCTTTAATTCAGCGGTGTTGTTGGGTTTTGCCCAAACAGAAGGCCTGGCTCTGCAGCCCACCTCTCACGCTGGGGAGGACTTGCTCACAGAAGTACCCTCAGCAGCCCTTGGCAGGCTCTGAGCTGAGCTGTGCCACAGATGGATTTTGGGATTCACATGTCCTTGGGGATGTCCGACCCAACTGGTGAGAAAACTCCTTTCCTCTCTCTCTCCCACCTCCTGCCAAAGTCCCAGCTCTCAGACNTTGTGGTCACTGATGCATGTTTTTAAGTGGCAGGACACAGTGAAGAATCTTGGTTTAAGTGTAGTAAAAGTGAGGTCCCGATTTGTTAATGAGGAGCATTGTCTGCTGCAGACACTAATTTCACTACAGGGTGCAGTCTTCAAACTTTTCATTCTAATTAGAATGCATTTCCATATTCTTTATCAATTTCTTCCCTTATTGAAATCTTCTCAAATGACCTTTTTTTCTTCACTTATGACTCATCCCAAGATTTTTATTTTTCCCAAAACAATCATTCAGATGCAACTGCATTTTTCCAGTAAACACGTTGAAAAATAAATGACCTTGCCAGCTCATGCCTACACAGTGGGAGAAGGGCATTAGCAGTGCAGAGGCAGCTACTAATAATACATGGGAAAATTAAGTATGGGAGAAGACCATCTTCTTCTAATTCCTTGAGCATTTAATTTCCAAATGCCCTGCAGTCGAATGTGTCTGGAGTAGGAGCTTAATGGCTACCAATGGAGTTCCAGCAGAGGGAAAACAAGTCCTGACAGGACAAGGGGCATTTTATGCACATAGGAAAATAGGTTATCTGCTAAGAAGGTTTTTTTTTATTATTATTTATTTGCTTCAATCCTCCGCAGCTGTGTCCAGTTCCAATTTTTCTAATAAAGTAAATTATTAACTCAAGTTGACGAATTGGTTGGTGTTGGTAATAGGCTTTCAAAATGATTAGTGATATATACTCATTACCCAAATTAAAAAGCCATATTAAAAATAAGGAGAGGAAATGTAGCAGCATTATCAAAGTAATAATTTCTATTTAGTGCATATCTTTCCTGAACTTTGGCAAATGTTGAATTATGCAAGACAAACACTAATCTGAAAGCATTCTAATTAATGATGGTATTTCTTTGCTATCAAATTAAACCCAACACATTCACAGTGCATCTGACTTAAATGTTATCACAAATTCTTCACACTTTGAGGAAGATTGTTGATGTGTTTGGAAATATTACACCTATACACAAGTTACCAGGCTTGAGCCATGATTCTTCCCTTGCCTTAGGATAATTATTAATGGTAAAGACCCATATAACTGA
Source organism: Irena cyanogastra (assembly GCA_013397155.1). Lineage (NCBI taxonomy): Eukaryota > Metazoa > Chordata > Aves > Passeriformes > Irenidae > Irena > Irena cyanogastra. Next base: position 799,550 of record VWZV01012899.1, on the reverse strand, counting down.
AAGTTCACCCAAAATAATAATAATAATAGTAATAACGGTAATAATAATGGTAATAATGATAATAATTAATTATAATAAAAGTAATTTTTTAAATTTTTGGTTTTATTTATTATTATTATTATTAATAATAAAAAATCCCCAGAGATGAGTATCTTGACGTCAATTAATCACAGCGTTTGTAATCCAGGGTTTGCCATACTTTTACCAACTAAAAATATCAAACAGTTGTTTTCCCTTTAAAGACACTTAATAGATGAAAATATTTTCAGAATAAAACAATAATCGGGCAGGTAATTAAGCACAATGTAAGTGCTGAGCTTTTGAGTTAAAGACCTGTACAGGCTGCAGCATCATTTTTACTTTGTTATTATATGCAGAAAGCTAATAAAAATATAATTTTGAAAAAAGAAATCACATTAGTGATTTGCCAGAGTGAATGTAGATGTCAAAAATGCTAATGCAGAGAAGCTGTCAGGAGTTTAAATAGATTTTTCACTGACTTGCCGTTCTTAATTATAGCTCAGCACCCTGTACAGGTTAAAAAAATGCTGGGTTCCTTCGAAACAAACTATGAGCTCCTTACCATTTCATCAAATTCTCCTTCTCTTTCTTTCAAATGGATCAATCAGATGCCAACACATAACATTTTCCACTTACATCTTTTCTTAAGCTTCCTTATCCACTGCAATTATATTTTTACCCAAACCTATCCTGAAGGGGATAGAAGAGATTTCATGGAGGAAGCATAATTGGCAATTGAGCTTGCTCTTTTCGTGGGCTTCCTTTATGAGAAAAGATAACGTTTTGTGTGGTAGAAATTCAGCACTTAAATTAGGGGGTATGCTGGCTACTTAGTTAAATAATCTAGAATAATCAGGTCAGGAGGGAATAGCACATAGCTTTCACTTAATGTTTTGTATTAATTTTTCAGATAATGTAATTCCACGCACTAACCAAGCATTCAAGATTGCATCAAAAGAGCGCCAGGAACGAGAGGATTGACAAGCTGCTAATCCAATCCTCTACCAGTCACAGGCTGCCATGTAAAAGGGATCTTTTGTTCTTTAAGAGCTGATTGAGTTCCATTAGTATCCATATGCAGAGCCCTGGGCACAATATTAATGCTAATACCGTTGTTGCGGGGATGGAAGGCCGTTAAGAACGAACAATAATCAGCTCACAATATCATTGGACATATTCATGCAGCTTGTACTGGGGTGAGATCCGATGGCTCTGAACCCTTCTAAAGAGAGAAGGAAAATCCAATTAACACCTTCCGTGTAAACCTCTTCGGCTACTTTCACTGGAGATGACCTTGGGCAGCTGTGCTGCAATTTTGCCAAAACCCCAATTATGTCTTTAATTCAGCGGTGTTGTTGGGTTTTGCCCAAACAGAAGGCCTGGCTCTGCAGCCCACCTCTCACGCTGGGGAGGACTTGCTCACAGAAGTACCCTCAGCAGCCCTTGGCAGGCTCTGAGCTGAGCTGTGCCACAGATGGATTTTGGGATTCACATGTCCTTGGGGATGTCCGACCCAACTGGTGAGAAAACTCCTTTCCTCTCTCTCTCCCACCTCCTGCCAAAGTCCCAGCTCTCAGACCACAGAATGGTTTAGGTTGGGAGGGACCTTAAAGGTCACCTAGCTCCAGCCCAAGGAGCTCCACGTGCCCTCACGGAGCCCTCTGCTCCAGCCCAAGGGCAGCCCAGTTCCCTGGACCCAAGAGTAGTCCAGCCTGTGCTCAAAGGAAAATCTGCTCCTTCAGAAAAAAGGCTCCTTGCAATCAGTTTCAATCAAACCTAGAAAAGCCCAAATTATAAGCAAAATTTAGCCTGATGGGACAAAAATAAGAAGTATTTTCATCTGGGGCAGGATAGGAATTTACCTGCATTCATTGCCCAGGGTAGGGTGAGGGAGCAACTGCTGTGGAAGAACTCACAAAGAATTTATTTTTAATGTATTTTACTGCACTGTCCACTCAATATTTTTCATTAAGCCGGGAAACAAGGATGAGTTTCCACAGCCTGCCCTCCACATCTCTGCTCCTCTGACAAGCAGCCTGCAATGAGACTGGCAGATATTGCAGGACAGTGAACCCTCCTCCTGGTGACCTCATGGCTCAAGGCTTCCGTGGGCAACACCATCCGCCAGGTCTGGTCCTAACCACCACGAGCAGGATTCTGGAGGGAGTGAGGCTCTTGATGGAAAGAAGTGCATTCATTCCCAGGCAGCATGGACAGCTTGTGGACACAAAGCCTTTCCTTTTCATGCTGTACAATCCACAGGGACAGAGGTAAAAGACTTGTTACTGCTGTGCTAATGCCACCAAGATGTTCAACATGAATTCCAAGTTGTCTTCTACCTGAATCTTTGTTGCAGCTGCTGTCAACACAAGGGAAGATCCCAAAATATAAAGCATTTTGAACTCCTTCTTTTCATTTCTTTTCCATTATAACAGGATGATACTGCCTTATCTCAAACACACACTCGCATACTTGCACTCTATAATGGAGAAACAGCACTACATACAGGTCCCTAAAAGTAAACACCAAACTCTGTAAATGTTGCATGTAATTAGGAAGATTCTTCTGGATTTATTATTTTTTCCCCCCAAAGCTGTTACTGCTTGATTGGGCTGTCATCTGTGCCACTTATATGGAAAGATTTTCTATGTTAGAAAGGGAAAATCAGAACAACAAATAACTTGTTACAACAGGGAGATTTAAGGTAGAAAAGAACGAAGCAAGAGCTGCTGACAGCACTGTGGTGGCCGTACCTCCTCCTTAAGTGGAACAGGTCAGGATCACCCTTTGTTTTAGAGGGTCTCTTTTGGGAAGAACCAGCACAAACCTCACACCTGAGGGACACAAACATCCTTCAGACTGCAAAGAAAACAGCTTCCCTCTAAATATCTCCAGCGCAAGACCAACAACTCAAATTCGGTCTCAGCTTTATAATTTAGATTTAATTTCCTGGTATATTAATTTTCACCATTTGATTTCACTGATCTGTTGAGTCCATCTCAGTTGTGGCCTTTATTCAATTGCTTAATTGGCTTAGCAAAGCCTGGATGCATCAGCTCTGCAATGGGCCTGCTTGCTTTCTGTGTGTGCCTGCTTGCTCTTTCTCGTAGGGTCTATAAAACATAAACAGAACTTATTTTACATTAAACAGCGGTCGAGCTTGGAAGTCCCAGGGCAAAGATAATCTCAGTTATACAGAGGGCAGTCTCTAGGCTGGTTTGATCTTACCTTGCTCTGCTCTGGCACTGCTGACACGTGCCCTTCAGCACAAGTGCCCAGTTTGAGATCAGGGTCCAGGCTCAGCTTGGCTGGGGCAGGAGCTCTCATTTGTGGGGCTGCTCCTGCTGGTAGGAGCAGAGGCAGGAGCAGCTGGTGGCAGTACCTTCTGCAGAGCCAGTGACACCTTTCCGTGTGCTTCCCTGCCATCAGCACACCTGAGCGAACCCAGCCTCGGCTGCCGCTGGGATTTTCAGCAGTGCACTGGCATTTCTGAGTTTGCTTCATTTGCATTTAAACAATCAAGTGTTTTAATTAAAATGCATAAATGAATCATCCGCTAGAAGCCCCATCTCCCATGTTATTTATTTTTTATATTAAACCTTCAATTTGATGGATAAGCACTGCCATTGGTCATTTCTGCTGAAATGATCCCATCAGCAGTGAAATATTTGACAAATCTGATGTTAAATTTTTCATCTCTAGCTTTCAGCACTTGTGGTCCATTGAGATAAATAGTACAACTCACACTTTTGATCTATTCTTTGAAGCTCTCTGGGACCAGCTCTCTGTTAAAGAGGGAGAGGCACAGGTCAAGGGATGTTTTGAGATGCAAACAGTGCTCTCCTGATGGCTCTCAGACGTGGCCCAGCACATCTGCAGTGACAAGAGTGTCCTCTCCTTCTTCAGTGTGTTCCATCTGTGACAACTCTCTCTTCTTTCTCTGTAGTGACAGAATTTGGGGGTTTGCCACTGATCTGTTGATAAAACAGAAGTAATGTGGACTTTCTCCTAAGTGAAGCCCATTTTCTTTATGCTTTTTCTTTTTTTAATTATTATTTTTACCCTGTGAAAGTGGTATCTGCAGTCATCACAGGAGATCCTCCTCCTACTGGAACTCACTACTTTGCAGTATGCCACTGCACATTTAACTCCAAGGAATGTAATTTGTCCTAAGAACTGCATCCTACAGAGAATAAAGCAGAAAACACACTCTGCTGGTAGCTTCTCTCAGAGGATTACTGTAAAACTAAGCTAATAACAATGCAACATTCCTTCAAAAACTGAAATCTTGCTCACATGCTAAGAAGCTGTAAGAGTAACAGCATCATCTGGTGGCTTCTGCCACAAAGAATGGATTAATTGATTTTTTTTGTTCTACTTTCATTTAAATTCCTCATCTCTCAGGTGAGACCAGGTCCTGAAGGAATGTGTGAGAGGAGAAACAGACGGAAAATGATAAAAATGAGAGAAGGTAATAATGAAATCCTCAGCTATACTGAAACATTAAACTGCATCTGATATCTCAGATCTTTTTAAAAGGATTTTTTAAAGAACATTGAAAAACACCATCCTCATTGAAGTCAAGCTTCATTTACAGCAATGCCAGATGGGTTGGGATTTTCGAAGCATACATTAAGAACAGGAATGATGCTGCTAAAGGCCTTGAACCTTAGATAAGGATTGGTGTAAACATCCACAAAATCTTAAGACAATTCCTTTTCATCATTTCTTTTGTAAGTGCCAGATCAAACCCTTCCAACTCCTCCTTCACCTTCCTTTCAGAATTCTTCTTGCTGATCTCAACACTTGGAGAGGTGGTGTGTAAAAAATGAGATGAACACATATTAGTTTGCAAAAGGGTTTTCACTGTGCAGAAGTGTGTTATGATTATGAGGGCAAAACAAGCTAATCCACAAAGCTGCCATCTGTGGTTAGTGCAGTACCAGGGGCTGAACCAGCCTGCCTGAGCTGTTAAACCTCCCCAGCCTAAAGGGGCTGGAGCATTCCCAGAAATGCCCGAGGTCCCCCGTAAGAAGTTCCCCACAGTCCAGATGAAGCACAAGGGCCGTACTATCCCAGAGAACCCGAAGACTTCAGGATTATTTGTTGCAAAAGCTTATTAACAAGGCAATAACATGAAAATTATTCCTTCTGGCTTTACTGGTGCGCAGTGTCTGTTTTACATTCATATAGTTTCTGTCCTATCCTTGGCAGTTGTCTTCTTTGTTGTATTCTTACAAAGAGAGAAATATCAAAACATTAATTTAAGCTGTCACAATGCAAAGGGCTGACAGTCATATAAAGAATTATCATTGTGGCAGAGAATGGAGACAAGTTAGTGAAGGAAAATTAAAGTGACTAGCTAAACAGAACCAAACTTCTTGAAAAATCCAGGATATTGCCATGACAATTCAGATAGCTCCAACTTTTTCTTTTTGTGTTTTTCAGCTCTTTCCTACACAGACTATTATCAATCTGATAGGGAAAAGAAAGAAAAAGAAATCACTTCATATGTAGTCTAGTTTTAGTGAAATATGTATTTCAAAAGAGAAGATTCATCCTGTACCAGTTTGTGAATAAGATAAATTACAACTAACATCAATCTTTGTAATTTTCCATAATTGTAGAAGTCAGACTGACCAAGATTACAGCCTGTCTAATCATTCTTGCCAATGCACACAATATAGAAATGTTTCTTTGTCCTGTCCAGGTCTCTTATGGAAAACAAAAATGATTCCTTTTTACCAAACAATAAGATTCCTGCAGGTGGTGACTCAGGTTATCAAATTGCCTAAGAATAATTTTAATTAGTTTACAAATAAGAAGAGACTGGTTAAAAGAAGAAAATAACCACTTCACTCTTGTGTTCTGCTTTCCAACTGTAGCTCTTGGGACATTTTGCTCTGCCTCTGAAGACAGCAGGAGCATGAGAGCCTCAAGGTGCACGTCCATGCCCAGCAAGCCAGACCACTGCGCTCTAACTTGCTTTCTCTGGGAAAGAAAATCAATGGAATCTTTTTCATAGAACAACTTTTCAGCTGGGAGAACAACACTTATCCCGCGCTCTGGCCTCTCATCATAAGCTGCCCTCCTCATAAGAGGAGTATGGTAAGAATTGAATGCAAAGAGTTGGTGAAATATCCCAAATTGCAGACGAAGGTCCGCTCCTTGCAGCGATGCTATCTGCAGTGGGAACTGAGGCCCTCAGCAGTGCAGGGCTAACAGACCAGATTACTAATGAAGCAGGAGTCCACAAGATTGCTTTATACAGTCTAAACTCATAATTAATTCCCATGCATACGAGCAATCACGGAGTTCTCTCAGCTAGCACATCAAAACCTGAGCAAAACACCGAAGGCTGAGCAAATCAGTCTTCCCAAGGTGGATGAGTGAGAGGCTTACACGACTAATGCCAGCAGGACAGAGCATGGGACTCCCTGTGGATGTAAGGACATAAGATCCTTTCCACCTGCTCATCATCCTTACCTGTCCTTAAGCGCTGTAATCCTGGAATTAGGCAGGCAGGCTGCTTGGGAGCTCCCCGGCAGGCCGTGGGTATTTGCAGCAGCAGCAGCCACTCAATGCAGTCCACGCCAAGCCCAAGGTGCCAGCTCTGCCTGCCAGAGCAGCCTGGCCAAGGCCTGGTGTGTCCCTGCAGGGCTGGACCCTCTGCACTGTGAAGCCACACCTAGAACACTGCAGGGAAAAACCCAACAAATCTAGGGAAGGACTGCAATCACTACAATCACTATTGTTCTCCAAATAAATCTGATGTACATTATGAGTTGGGACAGCAGACAAGAAAACACTTAGAAATGTAATAAATGTGAATAGCTGCAGTTACACGAAATGTAGTGTCATACCTCTAATTGTATCAATTATTTTTTACGATTGTGATCTCAAAGATGTTAAGTTTTGCTAAGAAGATATATTTGCAAGTTACTTTGATTACTGTGAATAGTGGGAATGTATTTAAAAGCTTCTGCATATTCACTTTGGCCCTCTGATCCCCCTTTGCAGCATCCTCAATCAGCTGGCAGAACATTAGGCACTTTAGACACTTCTACTTGAAGCATTCAATCCTGGAATTATTTGGGCTACTAAAATGGAGAGCCTTTGTCCAAGCTGTCTTTTCACTGATCCCAAGGCTCTTATGACTGATTTTGCTTTTCACATTTTTCTCTCTCTTTCATTTTTTAATCAGATATGTTTTACTGTGAGGAAGAATTTGACCATTTTCTATTGTATTCTAAGAAATAAGCCTACTACACCCAAGCATTCAAGGTAATTTCATTTCTGCAATAGAAGGCATAATTGAAGAACCATATTTTCAATGTAAGATACTGTCTAAAACTAGGCCCTGGCATGAACCCTGGTCAACTATATACAATCCTCTTTAATATGGCCTTTGATAGCATTCATTTAACAGTCTAGTGCAAAGCCTTCAAAAGGGCATTGAATGAAATTAAGTTTCCAAAAGAGCCATAATAGTAACAGAAGTGTCTTTCTCTGAATTAATGGCAATCTTAAAATCTCCACTGCTTTGAAACAGTTTATTAATCCACAATGAAAATGTTTACATAGCATTTAAAACTACAAACAGGATTAGCAAAGACCTTTCCAAGGACAAGATATGTTCAGTTTGATTTTAAGAATGAAAGGAAAGTAGGAGGGCTAAAATTAGCCTGGGGGAATCCTATGCAAAACATATTTGGCCTTGGTCTTCAGCTAACCTATGTAGAGCCAGTCCACTCCCCTGATGAAGCGTGTGCTGCTTTCCCCAGGGAAAGTTCTGGCCTTTACAATGCACAGAGATTCTGGATCCAGAAAGGAACAAGAAAAAAGCTTCTCTGCTGGGCAGAGAACAAAAGAGAAGTGCCTTGACTGTACCTCCATGAGAACCCTGGTCCCAGCTGGAGAGCATATTTCTCCTAGAGACTTTGATGCCTTAAGTTTTATCTTTGTTATTTTCCACATTCTGTACTGCATTAGTATAAAACTCTGAACTTCATATAGAGTGTCAGCAGCTCTCCTCACAGCTCAGTCACACAGAACAATCCTTTTCCAACCCAGAACCAAGGACACTGTTCGGCTTCAGGCCCAAAAAGTACAAACAGCAGGAATTGAGGAATTGAGCAATGTGGGAGGGTGGGACTGCATCACCTGGAGCTGGAATTGGACATTTAACCCCAATGTGGAAATGGACCAAAACTTATCAAAGTGTGAGAACTTGTGACTCATTGTCCATCTTGGGTGTAGCCACGACCAGGCTCTTGCACTGCCCAAGGTGAATCCTTTAAGGCCTTTTAATAAATCCCTGCTTTATTCTTTAACTCTGCCCAGCCTCTGTTCCAGGGAGCCTCTCCAGGCATCACCTTCACCAGCTTCTTACTCCTCCCTGACGTTCTCTTGTGGGCTGAGCAGAGCTGCAGCTCCACACTTGCCCTCCCCACCCCTGCTCTCAGAACTGGGCAGGGTGAGAGGGACAAAGGCAGCCTGGGGTGGAGGAGAGCTCAGGAGGATGGAACAACATCATCCACAAATGATCTGTCTGAAGGGTGTGGTTTTGGAAGGCTCATCCTCACACAGCACCAACAATTTCCTACCCTGGTGCAGTCTCTGGCTTCATTCCTGCAGCAAGGCTGGGCTGGGCTGCTGCTCACCCAGCTGGGTGTGAGGTGCAGCCTCCCCAGCCTCCCTGTCCTGCTCCTCACTTTTAAACTGCACATCTGCACACGCATCTGCGCAGGGGGACCCTCTTTCTAAAAGTGAATTTAGAATGAGATGAGCAGGAATCATTTTGGGAGCTAAGAGCAAACCTCTGTGAAGCCTTAAAACCTGTTCTTAGTAGACTTTTTGATTGCTCCAGGGTGTATATGCCCACATGTATGTACTTCTGCAGCAAAAAAAAGTGCAGCAAAAATGATTAAACACATGAGGAAAGAGGCTTCCATCTAAAAAGTGATTAAAAAGACTAGCATTGTTTAGTTTACAAAACACAAGAGTAAAAGATGATATAACAGAAGCAGAGAGAAGGGGCTATTTATTCTGTTTTCTCTGAAGCACAAATATGCATGGAAAGGTGAAGGAAAAATGCTGAAAACATTCGTGCAGTGTATAATCAACCCTGCAACTCATTGCTGCAGGATATTAGGCAAATTTTTCAGAAATACTTCTAAATGTGTTTGATGTGACAAATAACAAGGCTCAGTTCCTGAGGTGAAGGAAAAGCAAAAACAAACCATCTCCCCAAACTGGAAGGACACTTAGTCCCCGTCCTTGTGCTGGAGATGGAATTCTTGTCTCCAGAGGGGTGGCATTATTTATTTATCAAGTGCATGATATGGAAGCAATCGTTTCCTTCAAGCAGGAGGTTCTGTGGCAGGCAATTAAAAGGGTCAGCAAATGCAGCTGTGTGGAGCCATTGCTTCCAGATTTCTCCCCAAATGGGTGAACTTAGGAATGCTGAAGTGGCTCAGGTTTAGTTACTTTGTTCTCAGCCCGTTATTCTCCCCAGAGATTGTTAACAGCATCTTGGTAACAGTCAAGGCTGAGAATGAAAATGGAATTAAATATATTCATGTCCTTGGAAAATTCTTGTTTTTACACACTTACAGAGGCCAAACAAACATTTTCGCTGTGGATCCCACCTGTCCTGGGTATAGAAGGGAAACTGCTGTATCTCCAATATTACCCCAAGTTAGCAGTGAGGGGAATTGCAGTTTCAGTGGTCCCCTGTGCCTGGGGCAGTGGTGGCAGCAGCCAGGAGGGTGCAGGTCTGGGTGCTGCTGGATTGGGGAAGGTGCTGCCACAGACAGAATTAGTACCTGCTTAAAATGTACACGGAGAACAAACTGTCTTTTTTTTTAAAAAAAAAATTTTTTTGAATGCTTCTTCTGGCTTATGAATAGTTTCCTTGCAACTGTCAGGCCATCTGCTTGGAGAGGGGTCTGTGCAGTCATGAAGGGGATCTTAAAATATACTCTCCTCATAAACATCTTTTGTTTGGAAAATCCACATGCATCACATAATGCAGTAAATGGCAGCACAGGCTGAAGTGAAGCATTTTTAAATGCCGAGGATGCAGCCTTGGATACAGCTCCCCCTGCCCCCTCCCCTCTATTAATAAGCTCTCTTTAAATGCAGCCTCAGACACATTCTCCCACAGCCCCAGACTGGCAGCACCCACCTGCTGGGAAACATGCTACGAGAACTTCCTTGGGTACATCCAAAATACCAAACTGCCTTGTGGGCAGAGGAGAAACAGGCTCCTGCAAAGCAGCTCTCAGAGATTACATCATTCTCACAGCCAGTTTTCTGCCTACACTGCACCATTTTCTGTGGGGGGTGTGTGTGGAAAAAAACCCCAGCATACGTTCGTGTGTACACAGCCAAAAAGGCCAAATTAAGGGCGTGCAAGCACATCTAATTCTAGCTTTTCCTAACTTTCATCAGCTTAGGTTTTCAGAACTGCTTGGTACGTGAATATATACAATAAATACATATGCACACAAACATTTATTTGGTTTGCATGCTTAGAATACGAAACTGTGCGTATGGGAACAGTGTTGCGCTCTCCTTACATTTTTTTTTTCTGTTTATTTTCATCATTTTTTGGTCATTTTTTGTTTACTCACTTCTTTGTTATTCTAATGTAAGTTCAAATATACAAAATGCTAATTTTCTTTTACATAAAAATGTAATAAAACTTTCTGGCTTCCTTTATAAACAAATTTCAGCAGGAAGGTTGATGGGATGCTGTATACCAAGTAAAGAAGAAATACTGTTTAATTATCTTCCATATAAAATCCAATAAAACGTTCTGGCTTTTCTTATTTTTCTGTACTGGGGATTAACATCAGTGTCTTTGTGATGAGAAATCTGCATTCATGGCTCCTCTATTTAGATTTAAATAGGAATTATAGTTCTTGGCAAAAAGGGATCTGTCAAATATCACAGCATTTGTGGCAGGTGGTCACTGCATTGCTTAGTACAGACACTGCCTGCTTAACCATAGCCTGAAGTAAACATCAAAAGTCAATTATTCTCTTTGTAAATATTTTATTTATATTTTGGAGGCTAACAAACATCTTTTCAGAGCTTGGCTGAGGCCTTCCTCCACAGATCATAATCCTACTGAACCTGCATTGGGGTGGCTGAGAACGTGCTTAGCAAGGCAGGGATACCAGCGTGGCTCCCAGTGAATATTGGGTTTCATAACCCAATTCTCTGCCTGGAAACCCTTAATGACTTGGCTGGGTGCAAGTGGACAGAGCTGAAACTTGTCACGGTTGTTACCCAGAGCAGCTGCCAATTAGCACGACAACCATGTATTATTTTGCCTTTCCTCAGTTAAAATGTATTTTGAATATAAATAATGAAAAAGAAAAAAAAAAAAAAGCCCAGGCAGGTTCTAATTCCTTGGATTTAACACTTTGGGGGTGGGAAAGCAGGAGGTCTGCTTTAATAGCCAGACAATGTGTGCAGAGCAGCCCTGCACTGGAAACCTGGATGCATTCTGAGTAGCAAATGCAGAACAGGAGCTGAACTCTGAGGGTCAGTGCCTTGAAGAAATGTCTTATTGCAGGGTGAACCTGCTAAAACAACATGACAGTATCTGGCAAGTTATGCATAGATGGCAGAATCTCTCCCAAAACCACCATGGTGTGGAAAACGTCTGAAGATGCTGCTGCACATTTTAGATCCTTATCTGAACTCTGTCTGAACTCTTTGGGCCATTAACTAATCAGATCATCTCATTTAAACAATGTTATAAAAATAATCAACTACTTCTGCCTACATAAATGCAGTTGGAATATATTTACCTTAAAGAAGCACAGGGTTTTCTTGGGTATTTACTCCTGACATTCAGGGAACAGAAGGAGCACAAAATGTTAGGGAGGAGCAGAATTCTCTGAGATGGGGCTGTGGGTAATTTTCCCTGTAAGCCTGTTTGGTGGCAAGTTAATTGACTCCCACATTACCCAAACTGCAATGTACTAAAGCACTGGGTGCTCGTTTTCCTGCACTATTTGCCTGGCAAAGGCCATCTGTTCTACCCCATCCATGCACAGGCACAGCCTCTATTGCTGTAACAGGATTTACATCCACGTGGATCAAGGCGAGCGTGTGCCTCTAACTGTTTTGATCCCTAGAACATGGATTTTTCATTTTCTTTGTTTCTTTGTGCTCACCCAGTAATAATACTTGTCATCTGAGAATTCATATTGATCTTGTCATTGCCTTAAAATTGGATGACAATTACTATCTTTGTCAAAATTCGATCTGATGAAATGGCTCCAATTAGGAAGGAAAAAGAAGGAATCCATCACAGCAGGGAACATTGCATTTGCCTTTGGAGTAGGGAAGCTTCTCTTAAAGGAAAACTGAGAAGAAAATGGAAACAAGCATGACAGAGATTAGGATGCCAGTCTCAAAATCCACAGAAATTAGGTATACATACGAAATGAACAGCCATTTAATTTTTGCAGTTCATATCTGTCTGCAAATCTGAGTTGAAGCTCCCCTGACAATAAATGCCAGTAACTGCTGTTTTCCTTTTCTGATCTGGTCAGACACACAGTGGCAGTTGGCACCAGGCTTCCTACATTTTCACATCCAGTTCTGATTACCAGTATAATTACAGTACATTATCAGGAGTAGATTTGCTGAAGTTCATAAAATGAAAACAGCATAAATTACATCATGTTTCCAGATACTGATCTCACCTTGAAACTAAACATAAAGAGGTAGTGAAAGAGTTGAAAACAAAAGAGCAAGTGCGCTTTCATTGATACTGATATTGGCACTATAGCAAACAATTTATCCCTGCTAATTAGTAACAAAATTGTGCTAATTACAGGTTTTTTGGTTATAAATCAGCCCTAAAAATTAGGGTGTGTGCATCTGTGTGTGTGTGTGTAGGGGTGGGGAAATCTTTTTCCAAAACAAAGATGTTTGTTTCATATTGAGCAGATGTTTTATTTGACTAGAAAAGCCCTGCCAGTGTTTTGTTTCAGAGGAGGATTGAGGGTTAGGTTTGCCTCTAATTCTGGCTATGCCTTACCTGGGAGCTGGAAGATGGCTGTTGGTGTTTGGCTCTATCTGAAGGACTGGAAGCCTCCACCTACCCCAAAAAATTATCTCAGCTCAAGGCCATTCTTACATGGATTTTACTGGATCAGGCCAGTAAATCTTCACAAATAATCATGTTTTTGGATTTGTGCAGTCACATGAGCTTCTGAACAGGAGACTGCACAGTTTACCTCCTGGGAAAATCACATTTCCTCCAATACATGGAGGGGCTCCTCAAGACACTGAGGGAACCCAAGGGAGCACAGCAGGACCTCAGCAGGTGGTGACTTTCCAAGCTGAAACTGTGGGATTCGTGTGATGCAGAGATGAGTCACCACACTTCACCCAGCTCTGCTGAAGGAAGGTGGGCGAGCTGGTGCTCCTCTAGCAAGCTGGGTAGACAGAATTTCCCTTTCCCCACATCTTTCTCCCCCCGCCTCTGTTTTCATTAGCTAAGCATGCTGACTGACTCTGACCTACATTTGAAACAGTTCCAGAATGCAACACAACTCTGTTCCTGGGGAATTTGGTATTTGCTAAAAATTCTAATCCAACCCATTTAAAAACGTTATGTGTTAACTGAGCAAATACAGCCATCAGAAAAGTCTACAAACCCCAAGCAATTGTCCTGGATTGTTTACAACACACTGCTATTAATGAGCAGCTGGGATGAGTATGGGATCTCGTACTATGGATCTCATGATCTGTACAATAATGGCTGATTTTAATTGACTTTTGCTTCATATAGCAAATCCCAATTGGAGAAGTTCCAGGATGCTGCTAGTGAAGAACTGTGGGCGGGTGCATGTTTTGAAGTGATGGTAAACATTGTGACATATACTGTGTGTGCCACATATTCTCGTATGCACATTTTGACTTTTGTTGCCTTGGCTTTCACACAGCATTTCGAACATAGACATCCCTATTTGCCAGTTTGAGTGGAAATCTGTTAATATGTGAACACTGCTCGCCAGCACGGCCCACCACGGCCTGACTCTCAGCTCCTCTCCTCTCTCACGGACACCCAGCCCTGCACTCGTGGCATCTGCCACAGGACTGTGCAACACAGGGGTGCTGAGAGCGCCACGAGAAACCACAGCTCTGGGAACGTGCAGCTCAGCTCAGGAGGAGCCACTGATTTCCCATGGAAGTCACACCACTGAGAAGGCCTCTCTCTTCTGCTGCTGTGAGCTCTATTTTCCTTTCAGGAGATGCTGGATGCCAAATTTGGCCAAGCTGTTTCAGCACTTGGAGTACCGTGGGTATTAAAACACCTCTAAAGGTCTGGGACTGTGAGCCAGATTACCTGTATGATGTATTTTAATGATTAGCCAGCCCTTCTGATTGAACTAAAATTTGTCCTGAATCCACATCAGCTCTTTGGGAACCTGAACTCAGCCAAGATTCGCACAGGTTTTTTAATCTGACACATTAAAGTGTCCCTTGCCACATATCCCATCCTGCCTGGCTGCAATATCGTGGCCAATATTAGACTAACAATTTGGGTTTAGGCTCTTTCTACAAAAACGTTTGCATCACACAGAGCAAAGCTGTGAGGTATTTACAGGCTCTGGAGCTCTGTGTATCCTCTCCCTGGCAATGAGGTGCCCCAAGCACAGGGAGGCTGCTCTGCTGCTGCCCACACCCTGCCCATTTCCCCAGAGATGGGACACCACTGCAGCAGCTCTGCCACTTCAGCCCTGAAATCTTTTTTTTTTGGGAAAAGGAAGGAAAAAAAAAATAAAAAAAAAAGAGATACCTTTTCCTCACTGCAGCAGAAGCACTTCTCCCAGAGCCCACCTGGCTGTTAGACCAGATTCCTGCAAGAGAGAGTTGCATGTGAGAGGAGAGCAGCGCGAAGTAGCTGCTCCAGCCTCCTCTGCTGCACACAATGAAATAAATGCTGGTGAATGGCTGTTCCTGCCAGGTATGCTTCCACACATCTGTGATGGCAGCTAACCTGGGAAGGGAGCAGGATTCCCAAGGAGGTGCCTTGGAAGCGCTCCCCTCCAGCACAGCTGCCATCATCATCATCATCTTCATCCTCATCACCATCAGCAGCTCTGAAGGTGGGGAAGGCCCTGCCTGCCCAGCCCCAGGACTGCCCAAAGGGATGCTGCCTCTCACCTGCTGCTCCTGTAGTGGTTCCACCCACTCTCCATGCCTGGAGCCCACCTGGGCTTGCCTGTGACCAGGAATTGCCACGGGGATGCTGGGAGGGCCGACGGATCCTTCTGAACACGTTATCTACAGCCCTGCTTTCAGTCTTTTTAATGCACCTCCTGGCCCATTGTTTCCATTGATCTCCGCTGCTTCTGGGTTTATTTTTCTATCTCGTGTCCCTTTCCCTGCCAAACTATTCATTTGCTGCTGAACAATCATGTGCTTGTGTTTCAGGGACTTTCCTGTTTTGTGCATCTTTCCGTTCTATTGGCCATATACATTTTTCTCTGCAGATTTTTCCTTATTGTGCAGTGGCATGTGGCTATCTGCTAATGCCAATATTACTTCCTGAGAATTCTTTTTCCTTGCATCATCAAGGATTTAAGTGGAAAGCCTTCAGCACAGTGCAAATTTCACTCCTGAGAAAATCCATCTTTTGAGGTAGCTGATTTTAATTAAAGAACACTCTCTCTCCCTCTCTCTCTGGATTATACTTTAATTTCAGTTTCTATCACAACATTAGATACTTCTTAGATAAAATGTATTTTTGTCTCTTTTCATCAATGATTATCTGTAGTTCTTAAACACTTGGGGTCAGCAGCTGGTCCCCAGTCGATGTAGACCACGAATAATTCTATTCAAAGGAATTAATTCAGAACAAAATTGGTTTTAAGTTCAAAATCAGGCAAAATGTTCATAATATTTTGCCCTTATTACATACATGAGAGTGACTCTCAGAAATATCAGTAATAGCAATCGAGGTAATAAACAATAATCTCTGAAGTGTACAACACCTTCCACCTGAGCATTTCAGACATGAACACTTTAAGCTACTGTCATATGAAGAAATGTCATTATCCTAATTTTACACAAGGGGAAAAGAGGTGACAAGAAGTTAAGAAAGCAGCTGGCAATCTCATAACAAGAACTGAACCTGCACCTCCTGATCTCCTGCTTCTAACACCCTAAGCACAGAGGGAATCTGTTCCCAAGGGATATCAAATTGAGGTCTTGGAAGTTAATGGTTATGAAAGAATCAACACTATTCAAACACAAGTGCAGTTTGAGTTTCTGCCTCCATCATTTTGCCAAATTAAGAATGAAATATTATCAATATCATAACTGAAATTGTTTATGCATGATAAATTTGCACAGTTAAACAATTTCCAGACTTCTCACAGAAATGGCTGAGTATAATCCCGGGCAGGGAGAGCCTTGCTGCAGATTTAAAGCTTTACTGCTGTGAAGGAAGCTGGAGTAAAACCCTGCCACTTCTGAAGCCGAAGTCAAAACTTCCTGTTATGGCAGAAGTGGGATTTTGGCCAAGGGCCCCGTGGCCATGAGGACTCCTCCACACCCAGCCAGTGCTTCTGCGTGTGCAGCACTGAGGGATGGGTGTGCATGTACATATGTCCACGTATGTGTGACAGAATGCAGGCAGATGCATGTAAACCCACACAGAAGCGATGGGATGAGAGAGTTCAAGCTGGCAAGATGGGGTTGTTCTATTTTCTGTGTGCTGAACGACATGCAGCAAGTTGTAAAGTCATTGCACCAGCCATTACAGCTCTCCCCCTTTCCTTTTCTCTGCTTTTTGCCTCTTTTAATGCCCCCTCCAGCCTATGCACGATGCAGATATGTATCTCTGCTTAGTCATGCATTTCTGTGCTGAACAGAATTAAAGGAAAAAAAAAAATCTATGTAGGATAAGGGTAGGAATAAAATGTGCTTTGGCAAAGTGCTTTAAACTGCCTTTCTGCCAGTAAGCCATTAATTTGTGCTTCTTTGTTTTCTCCAAGCTCAGAATAATTCCCATCTGCCTTGACTCACTATCTAGCTCAGAAAGGAAGAGGTCCTTTTTGAGCATGGATGAAATAGGAAACTTTGTGTATAAATGAAGAATGGAGCTTGGAATTCTGGTGTTTCTACCACTGGGACCTAAAATAACTTGAGGTCCTGCTCTTTTAATTAATTTCATTCTGATGAGCCTGCCTCTCCTGGTCTTGTATTTTTTCCAAGCTTTTGTGTTCCTGGCCTGCCTGCAATACATATGCATTCCCCTTCTTTCTTCCTGCTGAAGCTGAAGACGCAATCACATCTTCGAACCATCTGGTTTTTAATTTATCATTCTCCCCCACTGCATTGATGGGCTCTCTCGTTTTTCTGTCAGGGTAACAACTTGGCTCCTGTTTATCTAAGATATGTTAACATGCTGTTCCTCTTCTGGGCACTCACTCGGTCTATTGTATTTCCTGAAATTAAACACCAGGGAGTTTTTAATATTATTTTCTTCATCAGACCAGGGAGTACCCCCCTACCTTTACAGCCTCTCTTCCTCCTTTTGTTGCTCCAGTGAACATTTTATGACTCTTGCTAAATTCAGGCTAATATCTTATTTTTCTGACCTCTCCACATCATTCCCAGGGTGATTCACTGGAGCCTGCCTGGACATGCTCCTGTGTGAGGAACCCACTCATGTGAGGCCAGAGAGTGCCCAGGATTCCCTGAAGGAGGCACAGGAGTCCCTGCAGCAGAGCTCCTGCTGTGTCCCCACGGGGCACGACACAAGAGTTGGGAAAATCCTTCCATGTGCTGGTTCACTCATCCACAAAATGAGCAGCTGGGAGCAGTGGGGCCCTGGCAGTGGCACGGCCAGCTCCTGTCCCTGCCAGGTGTCCCCCAGAGCTGTGCACCCCTAGGGTGGCCGGGAAGCTCCAGGTAATCACAGGATGGAGAATAATGTGGATTTATATTTGTTACTTTACTTCTCTGTAGTACCTCCCGAGAGCCTTCTGAGGCATTCCATTCTTTAATAAGCTGAAAGTGCTCCAAGATTTTTCTAATGAAAATGATATAGGAGCACACAGTGTTATTATTAAAACCTCTCTCTTTTTCTCTAGGAACTGCTAAAATACATTTACAGTTTATATCCTTTTTGGTGAGCATTAAAGTTTCTAATTTAAAATAATAAAGCCTGGTTTGCTCACTTTCTTTCCCTTCTATTTCAAAAATATAAAAACCTGACAGTTTTCTAACTATTCTTATTTTGCTGAGTGATTTTTGGATTTCAATAAAAGTAACACTGTAGTTACAACACTTTGTGAGATAAGCAAAGAGTTTTTTTTTTTACAGCACAATTATGGAAATTTCAAAGAATCTTATAAATATCCTGCTATTTGCATATATGAGATAAGCATATTTTAGTAATGGTGGTGACAGGCTAGCAAGGAAAACGAGTGGGACAGCCATCCAGCCAGTACATGCAGACACGAGGGGGTGTCTGTGCACTGCTCCTGTGAAACCCGTGCTCAGGGGGCATAGGATCCTGGGGAACACCTGGAGCTCCCCAAGGAAGGCACCACCCCAGCCTGTGCCTCAGTTTCCCTGTGCAGGGCCAAGACCAGCACTGTTTCCTTATGCCACCAGGCAGTTTGGTCAGCCCAGGTGGCAGACAGGAGTTAATTCTCCAGCTCTGGGTTTGGTTTTGTGTGCCCTCAGCAGGGTACAGAGGCTCCTTGCAGGGATTCCTGTGCCTCCTTTGGGGATCCTGGGTGCTCTCTGGCCTCACCTCAGTGGGTTCCTCAGCAGGTTTCTCTCAAAGGAGCATGTCCAGGCAGGCTCCAGTGAATCACCCTGGGAATGATGTGGAGAGGTCAGAAAAATAAGATATTAGCCTGAATTTAGCAAGGTACAAAGACATGGAAGGTCTGCCAGGCCCCGGGGGCAGTGGGGCTGGGGACATGGGGACACCTGTGCCCTGTGCTGCCACTGCCTCCCTCTGGCACAGCCCTCACACCTCGGGGACAAGGAGCCTCTCTCAGGAGGGTCACCACTGCCAAAAGGCCAGCACAGCCCCCAGTGCCCCTGGAAAACCAGCTGAGGCCAGCCTGGTCTTCAACACATACCCACGTCTCCGTGAAAACTCCCTGAGAAGGGAGGCACAGCTGCTTTTGGAACTGAACTGTGCTTTTCTTCTGTTGTTTGTCTTTGTATTTTTGAGTTGGAAATCGCTCTTCTGGTAATGCCTCAGAGCTGCTGGGAAGCTCCTAGAATTAGTGTGGCAATTTTCTCAGTCCTTTGTTGAAAAGGGAGAGTCCACATGAAAATGCACTGGCATTCCAGCTGCCTAAATAGTGCAAATTGCTGTCAAACAAAAAGGCAATTTAGCTAAAAGAAACCCCAAACAAACAACCCCTTCCCCACACACTTCTGTGTCCCCATTAGAACTGCAGGTTTCCATTCTGCAGATCTCCCAGCCATCTGCTTGGCCCTTGAAAGGGTCCTTGAGAAGCCGAAAAATGAAAACCACTTACTTTCTGAAAACTAATCTTGGCTTCCCGGTGTCTGGCTTTCAGGGGAGCTCCACTCGAGGCTTGATTTCTGTAAGTGCAGATACTCAGTATGTCCTGAACAATTAGGTGCCTTTGAGGATGTTGAAAGCTAGACATAAAAAACCAAATCAATCTGGAGTAGTGTTTGACAACTGACACGATTTCTAATGTTTAAAAAAAAAAAAAATCCAACCACCAAATAAAATAATAAAATAACCCCCAGAAAGCTCAAAACTTAAAAGAAAATCTACCAAATAGACCCTTGGCTCTTTAGGTTTTAAACGATATATTTTTTCTATCAAGTTTTCTTTAGCCTGCCTTGGAAAGAAATTACAGAGGTACAGATCCATCTTTTTTCATTCCCTGCTGAGGTAGGTGACCTTCTCCAGAAGCCAAAGTCCCCTGGCTTGTGCAGCACAGCCAGGGACCCTCAGGAGGTTCACTGAGGGGTGGTAATGGATTTCTTATGGTCCCTGGTGTCTGCACATCTTTCTTCTTTGCCAAGAATCTGGGAAGAGATGGGCTGACAGCATTACCCAGACCCTACAGATTCCCTGGGGCCTGCTGGCTCAGGGCAGGAAAGGAGTTATGGCATGAGGAGTCTGCAAACTGCAGCAATTCTGCTAGAACTTGTTCCCAAGCTCCACAGAAGCCTGTCCTGGACACAGGAACGGATTACGAGCAACCACTGCCTCCCAAGCAGCTGATACTCACAGGAAAAATAGAAGCACAAGGCAGTTTTGCCTCGTCAGCTAATGATCCTTGACTCTGTGACTTTGTGTTTTTGGTAGCAAACAGAAAGAGGTCACAACACGAGGCCGTGGAAGTGTGAGGTGTCTCTATTGAAGCCCTCAGTGGGGTTTATGGAATGGAAGGTGCAGCAATGTGAGCTGGATGGGCCCGGGGTCATGCCGGCCTCCTGCCCATGTCACTGGCGCTGGCCCAGGGCCACCGGCCCTCAGCGTGGGCCTGATTAGAGGGCCGGGTCCCAGCGGGTTTTAACTCGGCCCAGCTTTGTCTGCGGCCTGAGCAGGGAGCTTTTCCCAGCTGGTTTTACCTCAGCCCAGCTTTGTCTGCAGTGTGAGCAGGGAGCTTTTCCCAGCTGGTTTTACCTCTGCCCTCTGCCCAGCTTTGTCTGCAGCTTTTCCCAGCTGGTTTTACCTCTGCCCTCTGCCCAGCTTTGTCTGCGGCCTGAGCAGGGAGCTTTTGAGCTCATCACCCAGGCCAGGGCCCAGCACCGAGAGCAGAGCTGCAATCCTCATCTCCTATTGTCCCACTGATTGTTTGGGCTCTGGAAGAGTCTTCCTTTTTGAAAAACTTTTTCTTTTCTTTATTTTTTTTAATCTTCCCCCCTCACACCCTTTTTTTCTCATTTTCAACTGGCGCCAGGAGGGCAGAACAGAAGAGGCTGCTCAAAGACAGTTTTAGCTTGCTTTCTCTCAAGAGATTCTCGCTCATGGCAGAAGAAATAAGTTCCTCTGACAGGAAAAAAGCCCTCCACCATGTGACAGGAAAAAGACCCTCCACCATAAGCAGGCTGCTCTCCCTTTTCAGCTGCTGGATTGCTTGCACAGCCGGGGAGGGCAGGGGATGGAGAAACAGCAGAGGGGTGAGGGAGGACGGGTGAGATCCCGAGGAATGCAGATGGGAGAAGGGATTTAGCACGGTGGTGATGGCTGTGTGATTAGAGGCGACAGGAACAATAGTGCATGGCTGTGTCTACACTGCCTGTTAGACACACGCTGGCCTCTCAGGAAAGGAGGAACACAGTACTTTTAGATTAAAGTGGATGGGAAGGCAAAATGGAGGGAAGAGGAAAGGAAATAAAACATAAGGGCTTGCAAACTGTTGGGCGAGCCGGTGTTTTCCTTCCAGCCACAGCAAAGCATGACTGGCTCTGGGAAAGTGGGGCTGATGTGGCTTTAGGCCATCCCTGTACACATCCAGCTGTGGATGGCCGGGGTGCTCAGACACCTCAGACGTGCTG
This sequence comes from Irena cyanogastra, assembly GCA_013397155.1. Lineage (NCBI taxonomy): Eukaryota > Metazoa > Chordata > Aves > Passeriformes > Irenidae > Irena > Irena cyanogastra. Next base: position 777,974 of record VWZV01012899.1, on the reverse strand, counting down.
GCCACAGAGCTCTAGCCCAGCACCCACTGCACCAAGGCTGCAAACTGCTTTATCCCCCTGAGCAGGCACCCTGCCTGCAGGAGGGGCTGTGCCCTGAGGAGAGGATGTGAGCATCCCTGGGAACACCCTGACAGCTCCAGTGGGAAACACAGGCAACACCACACTGCGTGCAGGCTGCCACGGTGGGCAGAGACCCCAGCACCACTCAACCACGTGCCCAGCTTCAGTAAAACTCATGTACAATACAGCTGAAAGAGCTGTTCTTACCCACCACAGCAGATCCACGTTTCTGTGCTGATCCAGCTCTGGTGGTGGTTAACACTCACTCCCTTCTGTCACCTGGAAAGTAAAGACAACATTTCTTATGGCTTAGTGTTTTTCTCCTTTCCAAAGCTTTGGCTGTGATTGATGAAGCTGCCTGACATTGTCAGAACTTACCTGAACTAATAAAGAATGGAAATGCCTTTATTTGTGCTAGTGCCAGATCCATCCCACTTTCAGCCCCAGGTGTGCTCTTTGCTGGGAGCCCATGATATACTACCTGAACCCCTACTCACCATTCTTCACGTTGATTATTTACCATTTTCTGCCTTTTATCTATTCTATGAACATTTTGCCCTAATTGCTCAGCTATTTGTTGATTATCCTGCAGTCGTTTGTCAGATCCTTTTGTTCATTAATCTGTGAGACCCTTCAGTTGCTATTCATCTGATAAGGAAGTTTTTAACCACCAATTCTCTCAGAGTCATATCTCACTTCATGTCAAGGTCTTACAAGGAATCACAGCTGACTGTAGCTGCTTGTGGAGTCATTCAGATGGGAACACCACATCCTACTTTTTGCCATTCACCTGTACTAACCTCCTTAAAGCTTCCTTTAGAAGCTAAATTCTCCACATCCTGAGGTTTGTGGGCATTCTGCTCTGTGCAGTTGCTGCTTTGTAACTAGACGGGCAAAAAACTTGTTCAGCAAAATGAAATCCTTCCTGCTCGTTTGCTCAGCCCGTGGGGAAGCACACCTGACAATGCCTGTGGGATTGCTGCCACTTGTAGTGAGCGAGGCGAGCCCTGCCCCGCTGCCTCCTGCTCCTCTCTGCACGCACCGGAGCACATCTTGTGCCAGCCTCGCTCTGCACCAGCCCGAGCCACCTGTAAAGCACATTTCTGCTTTATGTGGATGCATTCTGACAGAGGCAATTAAACCCGCACAGGCCACTGCACATCAGGAGGCTGCAATACCTGACTCTTGTTCAGCACCCTGCACCACTGAAGCACAGAGCTGCTCGTGCCTCGTGTCCTGTTCCAACCCTCCCTTTCCCAGTCACCTGTCACGGGCTGTGCTGCCAGCCCAGAGCTCGACAGGCACCATCCTGTGCTGTATTGAACACATTGTATTTCAAGGAAGCATGACTAGGGTGTTGTGCCACTGGCCGCCCTCCAACAAGATAATCCAATTTTTCTGATTTCCAGACTAAATATACTCATTCCTTTTGACAAGGAGCTGCGGTGTCAATAAGATTTGAGATGCACAGACAATAGCCTGGAACACGGTATCTTTCTTTTTGTGCCAAATTGGCACTTTTTTTCCTGGCTGACAGAGGCAAACCACACATGAGGAGGCTTCCTGGGTCCAGACAGCCCAGCACTGCAGTTCGGGCTGGGCTGGCTTCAGCTTGACTGAGCTGCCTGCTTTCCTATATCCTACTCCCATTGCCTGGTTTTCTCTAAAAGCTTAGCTGGAGGATGACTCACTTCAGTGAACATCAGAATAAAATCCTGCATACAATTAAATGTGCTGTACAGTGCTCTTAGCTAGGCAGAGCAGTGGGGCTGGGCAGCTTTGGAATTAATTCCACACTCTGTTTATCAGGAGCCTGGCCTTCAATACCTCGTATTGCTCCTAAATATTTTACCTCTTGTTGCACTAATTGAACCTTTTGTCTGTTGACTTTCAATCCTTCCTCCTGGATTGCAGCCAAATCTTCCAGTCTGCTGACACACTTGTTCTTCAGAATCTACCCAGTTCAGGTGTGAGGCACATCTGATGTCACACACTTCCTGCAGGCTAATTTCTCTCACATTTGGGTGATGCGTATGTGACAGATCACAGCAGTTCCTGAAATCCTTGAGGAACTCAAGTGAAATATTTTTTCCCCCTCCTGAACTGTAACCCCCAAACTTTTACCAACATTTCTCTGCTAAAGAGCTAAAGAAAAACGCATTTGCTAGATCTATGGCCAAAAACCACTTAGCTCCTTGTGCTACTGCAGCCGTAATTTCTGGCATTTTAACAAGAAGAGGTGATGTTTGCAGAGTTACAGCATTTAATGCTCTGAAATCCACAGTCAGATGCATCTTTCTATTTCCCTTTAATACCAGCCCCACCGGGGAATTACACACACTGGGTCATTGCACTGGCACTCCTTGATCCACCAGGCTTTCTGGGCTCGCTTGGGTACTTACAGCCTTTCTGCAGTCTTGGATCAAGCCCTGCTATTAAAGCAAAGGCATTAATCTTCCCATACTCCAACTTATCTCAAGCTTATACTTGCAGAAAGGTAACTGACCCTCATCCCGAGCTCTTCTGACTATTTCAGGAGCCTTTACAGGAAAACATCATTTTGTAGGTAAGGTAATTATGAGTCTTTCTATTTGTGTATTATGCTTGCACAGTTAGTCAGATTTAAACTCACCTATTTTGTTTAAGAAACAGGCTGCTGAAAAGCCCATTTTTTATCCTGTACATGATGCTGAATACAAAACCCCTCAGGCACACTCTCCAGTGAGCAGTTTGCACTGAAATATGCGTGGGGGCAGAGCTGAGACTCTCCCTGCACCAGAGGAGACCCCTGTACACTTGTGTCTGTTGGGCACCTTATGGGCACCCTGACTCTTGCAGAATACTAATTTCAATAGTCACTGAGGCACCAGAACCTAATAACAGTTTGGGCTCCCAGTAGCTTGTTTTTCATTGCTGTTGTACAGTTCTGCCAATTTATGCATTAAGACACTAATGGATTTTACATTCCATCTAGCCAGATCTTCTCCCAGGCTCTAGCTCCCTCCAAACCCTATTTCATGTCTACTTCAAATGCCATTTCCAAGATTTATCCAGTCCAGACAGGATACCCTCTGTGGGCAGAGAGCCACAAACTGCAGGACAGTCAAGGGTCCTGTCCTCCTCCACGGCTTTGGATTCATTTGTCCTCTGGACCCTGACCCATGAAAGCAATTATTGCTGGTACCAATCACTTTGCCTAAGAACTTCTAAGTTCCTTTTTTTTTTCCAGAGAATTCTTCCACTCCTCCTGGCACGTCCTTCCACCCCTGCCCCTAATTTATGCCAGCAGCATTCCCAGGTCCCCCAGTCATGCCTAACATCCAGCAAACTTTGAATGCCAGTTCATTATCCCCCAGCAACAGTGCAGCAGATACACCAGAAGCCATTTTCTAGGAACAGGTTTTTTCTTCTTTTTTTCTCCCAGTTTAGGCTCAAAACCAGCCTTCACTGGTAGCCAGCTGCAGTTAACTGAGTCTCTCAGTGGTCTCTCTGGTCCCTGTCTCCCTGAACTAACAGCTTGCTTTACCATGGGGGCATCCTCCTTGCCTGGATCCTTACCACACGAAGGAGCACAGGGGTCCAGTGTGTTCTGGGTGAAACAGGACCGTTCCAAATATCTCCATCCCAGCCACCAGGATCACTTCTCCTCCTCCAGTTTGTCCTGTAGTCAATATATCCAGTTCAGCTGACAGCTTCTGTTTATTTTTCTCACTTGCTTTCTCACTGGAGTCTCAGAATTCGAGTGTTCCTGTTCACTCTATGTGGCAATGATTTGATTTCTGTTCCTGCCCACTCAGCCTCTCACAGCCTCGCTCTCCTGGACCTGACTGCTGGGTTACCACCAATCTGCCAGAGGTGAAACGCAGCCTGTGATGCATTCAGACACCCCTTCCCCACCAGCACAGCAGGATAAAAAAGGCTTGGCTAATATCTCTTCTACTAAAGGCAACTAGAGAAGCTGACAAGTGCTCATGCTGCCCTTGCACCAGAGCATTTTGGGGCATTTAAACATGCATTAAGGTACCCAAACTCAAGACCAAGCCTGCCAGTGGTGGGTCCTTTTCAGATCTCTGGATGGTAGGTGGCACCTTCTGGCTACTGAGGAGGATTGTTCATGATCTATTACAGCCTTGGTTTTTTTCTTATTTTGCCTGGTTTCAAAGGCAAACACTCCTGATCTGCCAGTCTAAGCCCCTTCATACCAGGGCTAACTTTGCAGATATCATTATGTTACAATATTATGTACAATGAAAGGATCATCCTGTGAACCAGATCCCAGTTCCCAACAGTTTTCCAGCCTACTCACTCCAGATCTACCCAGTAACTCTGAGCTGGCAAGAGACTGTGTGACTCAACACCCCCAGAAGTGTTGCAGCCAAGATCACTCTCTGTGCCACGACCCTTCTCACCCATGATGTCCTCACCTTAACCCTTCCTTGCCCACTCGACTCACAGCTCCTTACAGACGTGCTGTTGCTCACATGAAGTGCCCAGGAACAGATCCTCCTGCCCTTCCACAGCACAGCCCAGGGCTCACGCTGCCCGGCCCTGGCTGTCAGCCAGGGGCTGGTGGCTGAAGGACCGTGCAGAGGAACAGCTAGCTGTGATAATGTTTCCCTGCCCATGGTGTCTCTTGTGCAGTTTGGGGGTCCCTGATGGCACTGCTCCCTCTGCCAGCCTGCGAGGGGAAGCCGTGATGGCCCGTGCTACGCTGTGGCGGCGATGCCGCGTGTACGGAGAAGGACTCCGTGATTTGTGGTGCTATAAAAGCTGAAAACCTCCATCATTGCCTTTTATATATAATTGAAAACACAATAATTGACTGCAGTGCCAAGTGAAGAAGGCAGCAGCCCCTTGGAAGCACACTCAGGCGTCGGTGCGCACGCAGCCGCCAGCCAGCCGCTGCTGCGTGACTGGTCTTAATAGAAGGCTTAAAATAAATCAGAATTATTTCCAGATTAGAGGGGAAAAAATCCTGTGAAGATGTTTCAGTCAAGCACAAAGAACACAAAGACAGCAGTCTCTTTGCCATCAGAACAGCATTTGCTTTCCTCTGGTCCTTTGCTCTCCTGATCTCCTCCTGTTCTCAGAAACAAACTGGCTTCATCTTTTTTTGCTGTCTGAGACAGGTGAGCACGCAAGATTGTAAAGCACCGCATCCACACTGGTGGAAGCTATGTGTCTCCTGGAGTCTCCTTTTTAATTTTGTTGTCAGAGGTCCCAGCCAAACTCACCAAATCAATGTGGTTCCTCCCCGAACTCAGTTTCACCACAGAGAATACCCGCCTACAGCCACAGATAAGATAATAAACACCCAAGATAATAAACTCTGCTCCTCCTGGCATCACCTATCCAAATCCCAACCCTACAGAGCCCTTAAGCCATGCCCACGTCACATGAGAGAGGTCAGAGCAGGGCTCAGAACAGCTGGGAGTGCTGTTTGCACCTCTGCCAGCCCCAGAGTCCCTGCAGGCTCACACGGAGCTGCTGCCCTGCCTGTCTGATGCTCTGACTGCTGCCACCTCAGAGCAGTGGGGAAGCTTCTCTCTTCTCCAGAGGTGTGGAACTGCAGGCAACTCACTGATTCCAGCCTTGAGGCACATGGGGATCTTGCACGACTTCCTCAGTGCTCCTGCTGGAGGACAAAGCCTGGAAGATCTGCTGTATGGCACATGGGGAACAGGAGATGGGGAAGGGGAGGGAAGAAGGACAAAGGCTGGAAGAAAAGCAAAAGCCCCTCCCAGAATGCCACCAGCATCCTCCAGTTCAGGTGTTTACATTAGGAGAATATTTCAGTTTTGACTGCTCAAGTGCGTTGTTTTGTTTACCTCAGGGATTTTAGGGCAAATTATAGAAACAGGCCAGTTTACTTCACTCGCATTTTTAGACAGTTTCACTTTCAGCTTCTTCTGCACAAAAAACATGCTACAATTTGGAGGCTGCAAAGGCTGCAGGGAAATATTGATTTCCTCACAATAACACTAAAACAGTTCGACCCAACATTTTCTGAAGGCTTTTACAAAACATACATTTTGAGGGACAAGTTTGGCTTGACAGACTTCTTTTAAAGGGAGCTGCCTTTCTTGCAGCCACCTTAGAACCCTTAGAATTGTCATGAGCAATTGACTACTTTATATTACAAAAAAAGACAATTATGGATGCAAGAAATTTCTCAGGTAAATTCCTCTAAAGTTTCAGATTATCTGGCTGTGTGAAAACCTGCATCGTAGTGCAAGAAAAATTCCAATTATTCAGCTAATTAAAAAAGACTTAATTATAATATAGAATAATTAATTTCTTTTGATACTTACAACTCAGACACTCCCTTGTATACCTTAGGGGCCCAGAAGTTTTAGTGAACGCAACAATGGGAATTGCTTCTCAGAACAGCCAGCTTTCTCCGAGGCTTTCCTGAGCCTGGCACTAGTTCTGTATGTGAGAGTAGGGACTGATGGCCAATATTACTGCTGGAGATCCCCGAGCCATCAGATCTCACATGCAGAAGGTCAGATGCCACCTCGACTATCAAAAACGTTCCAAAAAAAGACACCAAAGTTCCCCCGACTGTGACACTGCTCCTGCACTCCTGCTCTGTGTGAAGTGCAGCTCATCTCATCTCTCCATCACAGCCCCAAGCCCAGCCCCTGTGGAGTGCCACTGCACTAGGAACTCCAGAGCCAGTCTCTCTTCAATCCCCTCTGTCCCACAGTTTCAGCACAGACCTCCAGCCCCTCCTGCCCTGTGAAGCTGCTCTGTGTCATCCCTCCAGCTGCCACTCTGGGAGCAGAGCTGCTCCTGTGCCTTCACTGGAGCTTCAGTGTGATCTCCAGAGCTGCAGGGGCAGGGCCCTGCTGGGCACAGCTCAGCCCTGCAGAGAGGGCTGCCTCAGATGGACGCACAAGGTCAGGAGATGCCCAGGTGCAAAGGAGGCTGGTGCCTCTGCTCAGAGCCATCACAGTGACCTTTTCCTCATTGTGTGCCCTTTGCCTCAACTACAGAGCCCTCCCTAATTTAATTTCCTCCCCAGTTTAATTGGAGGAAACAGATCTTAGCTTCTGTCCTCCCAGCCCATTTAGCCCAGGGAGCTGGGTGGTGGCTGCCAGCAGCTCCACTTGGCCAGACAAAGAGCCCGTGAAGGATGGGGGCTCTGACTGCACACTGGTCCCCATGGGTGGAGGGGAAGCTGAGGGGGAGGCAGACACCCTAAAGACAGCTGCCAAGTACTGAATCCACTCATGCTGCACACCTGGAGAGTCAGGTGTGGGAAAAGGCAGTGCAGGGCCTCTGGCTCTGCCAGGACAGAGGTGCTTCTCGAGACAGCTGCATTTTTCCAGAGGTAGCTAAGAGCAAGGACTTGGTTTGGTGAAGGCCTGCAGAGGATTGCTCTGTGAGGTCAGTACCACCTGGCAGACTGCTCCAGCACTCCGTACACCCTCACTCAGTACACCTGGTGTGCTCTCCCTTCCCAGGTCCAAGCCTCAGGGGAAAGCAGCCCCTGGGCAGTGTGCTGTGCCCAGGGAGAGCCTGCAGCCAGCTAAAGGTCTGTGCTTTGCTGACTCCTTTCTCCCAGAAAGCAGTGGAGAGATTTCTGAGAGCTTTGGGGGCTCTCAGGTCCAGCACCTCAGCCTGGGGCTCTGTGACACCCCAGCAGCACCTCTCTCTCCCTGGGTCTCTCCCAGCACATCACCTAATGGAATCTTCTCCCATCCCTTCATCCTCCTGGACATTTCTGGAGATGAAGGCAGGCCAAGAACACATCACACAGCCAGGCACACTGGTGGACACTCAGTGGAACACACAGTTAATGCTACTCACACAGAAGGATGGGTTTGCCCCATTTCTGCTCTTGGTGGAGCACTAAATCCCAGCAGAAGTTATTGTGCCATCTTATTTCTTGCTGAAGGCTCTAAATCTGCTCTCCACCCCTTCATGTGGCACAGATAAGAGCTGCATTTACATCCCTCCAGTCACACCCTGCCGCACAGGAAGGAAAAGCCACTTTGCACAGGTTTGTTAGCAATGCAAGACCCTTTCCCACAATGCTAAATGTCTTTCTGCCATCTTTGATGGCAAAATAGGAAAAGGAAAATTCAATTATATTTCAATCCCTAATAAAATTCACTTATCTTTCATCTTTTTCTATTTTTAAATTATACCTGCATTTGCTACTTTTACTGGATCTTCTCCCTCTTAATATTCAGTAAACCGTGTGTGCATCTTCACTCATCTCCTCCTCTGTGAAGAATTAGAAAGAATTAATAAGCTGGGATATTTGAATAAAATCCTTTTTATTGCATGGCCTGATTTTACTTCCATAAAATCTGCATTTATAGCAACCTCATAAATTACCAACGTATACAGAAAATAAATACTCCTTGTCTCTCCTACTAAGCCTGCAGACTTAGCAAACAGATCTCTCAAAATCGCAGGAAAAGGAAAGGATATTTTCTTTTCAACTCATTCAACTGGAAATACAATTTTGAGAAAAGCAAAGCAGTGTTTCCCTTTCGCTGTTTCCATTTCATTTGGGCTGATAAATGCCTCTGGGACATTGCATTTCTGGTTTCACCTCTTCTCAGCTGTCTGTCTTTTTCTGTTCCCTTCTCTCTCCCTCTCCCCTGCTTTTCCAAGGGGCCTGAAAAACAAGAGGCACCTGGCAGCTGCAGAGTGGTGGCTGTCACTGGCTGTTGGTTTGTGACCTCCTGTCCACGGCAGGAGTGGTTTCCTCCAGACCAGCACGGAGCAGGCTGGGAAGGGGCTGAGCTCTTCACTGCTGACAAGAGCCAAAGGATGTTCCAGGAGATGTCAAAGCCCCACGGTTCAGCAGGCACCAGATGTGAGTGACGGGACTGCACTGCAAACAGCCCCATCCAACAAAAGCGTGTGACAACTCCGAGAGAAGAAAGCCACTGTGAATTCATGTCCTTCTTTGTGCTTCTGCTGGCAGCAAGGCACTGAATTAGTGTGAAAATTGAGCAAAAATTAATCTTTGCCTCATAATCCATTATTTAAAAAGGGAACACTCACTCACTATAATTTTCAAGCCACTGCTACAGCAAAGTCATTGTGAAATCTGTAAGTTTGCCATAGGGGAAAAATAGCAACATAAGACTAGGTCTTGAGATTTGCCAGAGTGCCAGACTCTTAATCTGCTTACTGCATTCACCATTTGCAATTTTGCATTGCAGTTAGAGCCTCCCCAAGGTCACCCCAAACATCTCAGAGCTCTTAACCATCTGTCTCTGACTCCTAAAAAGTGACATGGAGATGGGAGGACTCATTAGGGTCACTCAGTTAGCACTAATAACGAGCTCCTGGCATCACTGGGAGCAGAGCCCTGGGCAGCCAGGGCAGCACAGCAAAACCTCTGGGTCCTCACAGCCAAGGCCACACCTCACCTGTGTGCCCGGAGTGTCTGGCTGCACTCACCTGTAAGGAAAGGCAGGCAAGCTGGGAGCCCACACGCCAGCTCCACTGGCCCTGTTAGCCCCAAAGCCCCTGCAGGCAGAGCTGTGGGTCAGAACTCTCCATGGCCAGAGTGGCCAGCAGGTCACGGGCTCAGCTGGCCTAGCCAGGGCTTCCCTTCATCCCAGCTGCCCTGGCACAGCCAGCCCTTGCTCTGTGCCACAGAAACTCCAAAGTGGGCAGAGCTGTGGCACAGAAACCCCAGGGCTGTGTGTCCCTTGTCACACCGCTGCTCTCCAGCCTTCCCTGGGATCCTGGGGAGCGTTGAGCTCGAGAGGACAACTCAAAGAGTCTTGTGGCTACAGGAACCATCTCCAGGACTTTGGGAAGGCTGGAAGCAGGTCCCTGAACCCCTCTGTGTCCCTCTTCCTCCTGAAGCACGGCACTCACACATTTCTTGCCCTTGTCTGTGCAGGTTTTGATGCTCTTTGGGCTCCTGTGAGTTGTTTTGTAGCCTGGGATGCCAGGCTCTGTTGGAATCCCTAAGATTTAATGCAATATCACAACACTGCTAACAACAAAATACATATGTTACTGAGCATGACACACACACAAATCCAGCTCCTGCTACCACACAAGAAAGGACTAGCAGGGAAATTTGTATTTTGTTTCTGCTTGTAGGAAAATGCAAAGGAAACAAACAATAATGGCAGACTATAAAACAGCAATAAAAAGAATGGAGATTAGACTGCAGCATGCAGGCACTTAAAAAGAAATAAATAGAAAAATATGCCTAAATTTGTTTCAACTGGGTCTGAAAAACAAACCTGAGACAAAAAAAAACCTGCCCCCCTCCCCAAAGGCCACAGGCTGCCTAAAAAAAGATTTTATGGGAAGAAAAGACTGAAGAATACTTTGAGAATGTGTTAACTTTTGAACAGCTTGAATATTCAAATTGGAATAAAAATATTCCTTCAATTAAAAATTATTAAAATTAGCTCAAAGTATTTTTTGGTGTGTTCACTGCGAGAATTTAATAGGATCTAGTACTCAGCAAAGCTTTGAAGCAAAAATAACGTCTCAGGAGCTCATTACGCATTAAATCCTATCAAAAAGCAGAATCCCACTATGAAATTAACACAATTTGCAAATCATTATTGCAGGATACTCCTTCCCCTGCTCTTTTGGTCACTCTTAGCTAGAATCTGTGATGTTGTCAAAAGCAACTCTAACAAAAAGCACTCTCAGAGAAACGAGGATTGCATGTGAAACACCCTGAGCTGCAAACAGCACGGTACAACAGCCACACAGAACAACAAACACAGCAGAGGCTGTCAGGAAAGCCGAGAGGTAGAAAGTGAAGTGAATCAGGGGATGTGGATGGAAATAATGTTTGGGAACTTTTCATACAGGAGGAAATGTTAAGCCTTGTGCCTCCCCAGGCTTCTGTTAATGCAGTGGTGTAGTTTTCAGTCTGAGTGTTAGCATGGCTGAATTAATTGGTTATTTTATGGGATGTGCTCACTCACAAGTATTCATGAAATATGAAACACTGGACAAAGTCTCCTTTTAATGAAATGCTGGCTCTTGTTTCCTCTTGCTGAATTGGAGGAAGAGGCAAAAAAAAAAAAAGGCCAATCAATATGGTCTGAAACAGCAATAGCTCATTAAAATTGGAGGCTGTCAACACAGAATGTGTCCATCACTTGGGGGTACTGAAGTGGTGCTGGTAACGGCACTTTATTCTGTGTTTAAAAGTACTTGTGGTGTCTGCTAAAACTGATCAGGTGTTGGCTGCCTTCAGCATTTCTGGGGGCCAGAGGGAGGTGACAATGAGGGACAGTCACCAACCTGAGCTTGGGCAGTGTGGGAGCCAGCATAGCTGAGTTAGGGGATTCATCTCCACAGAGCCCAGCTGCTATTTTTAATGCACTATGTGGAATATTAAACTGTTTATCTTGTTATTGAAGCCATAAGAAGGCTCTTTCATGTCATCATTTCTATTTTATTTTGTTTAGAGTCCTTCATTAACTTTTCATATGAAAGATCTGTAATTTAGATCTTCAAAGAACTTTCAAAATGTAAGTTTTAGGGACGACAAGTGCTGTGTGTGTGCAGTTCTATTCTAAAGGCAAAGTCAAATTGCAAAAATACCATCAAGAATGTTTCTTCCTTTCCTTTTTATTTATGAGTAAAACACAGGGGATTTCTCTGGGGAAAAAGGAATTTTTCTGACTTAATACTAATCAGCACATGCAGAAGGCTGAACCAGTGCTACCTCTGAAAGGCTAAAGAGGGCATTATGATCTGTGGGCCAGGGCAAAAAGCCCTAAATTAATTAGAGGCAGTTTAACACCAGGAATACTCTGCATATAAGCATGGGGTTTGTTTTGCAATCCTAATTCTCAGCAATCAAAACCCCGAAGTCCCTCGAACCTGCAGGGGTTTCATCCTCCTGTTGGGTCAGTGAGCACAGCCTGATTTTTGGGCACCTGGGAGCAGAGCAAGCCCTGGCCTGGCTGTTAAGCTTTATTTCTCTGTTGCAGTGTGCAGCCCTGATAAGAAGTGCAGCCTGGAAGACCATTGCACTGGGACATTTCATCAGCAGCCCCAGCAGGGCTCAGAGGCTGCAGACCAAATCCCTGCCCCACACAAGCCCGTACTGACATCCTGACAAATCCAAAAAGATTTATTTTACTACATCCGAGGCTGATAACCCCTCTTGGGTCAAGTCCCTTATTATAAATCAGTCGATCAATCCCCAAGATTGCTAAAGCATTCGGTTTCACGTTGCGATGGTGAAGCAATTAAAAGCTCAGCCCTAAACAAATTAGATTTTGTATGTTTCGTTTTACAAACATCCAGAAAGGGGTCAGATCTTTTATCACTGTTGTCAAGGGGGAGGGAGAGAATCCATCAAGTCACACAGAACTAATTTACACCACTTAGTGAAAAAATTGGAGCTATAAATGGTGATCCAAGTAGAAAGGTTTCTTTCAGGACAGAAATGCACCAGGCTCTGCTGTAGCCTCAGATCATGAGCTGGTACTAGCTGAGGAATCAAAAGAATTAGGGACATGCTGGAGAAAAGGGACCTCTAACAGTGACTGGAAAAATGCTGGAATCTGGAGTTGTCTGGCCTTGTTTGTACACATGTCCTGTTATCTCCAGGTGGTGTCTCCCCATTGTGCCCTGCAGCTTTGTGTCCCTGGCTGAGCTCAGAGGATCAGATCACTCTGCTGCACTCCCCTGCAGATGTGCCCAGCTGTGCTCCCCTGGCACCCCCCATGGCTGGCTGTGATCTCACAGGGGCTCTCAGGTCCCTGTTCCTCACATCCACCCCATGCTGCTGTCAGCTCCTGCTGCAGCACACACCACAGCACAGGCCACAGCTGAGACAGCCGTGATACACAGAATATTGGCACACAAACAGAGGAACACCTCACCTCACCAGAAGGCTTCAGGAGTCTGCCCAGACAAACACCACTCCACCTCAGAGGGCTGCAAGCATCTGCTGTCCTTGCTCTGCAGCCCAACCTTTTATCCCCTCATGGTTCATGCCCTGCACCTGTGTGCCCTCTGCTCCCTTTGGTGATTGCTCAGCACACCTGGGCACTGCCTGGCTCATTGCTGTCAGTGCTGCTCACCTGCTGCTCACAGCTGTGCCCATGGGGATGAGGCTGGGCCAGCCCCACTGCCA
>VWZV01012899.1:594464-764633 GCA_013397155.1 Irena cyanogastra | reverse complement strand
CATCCTGCTGCCAGCTCTCAGTCCCTGTTGCTCACATCCACCCCATCCTGCTGTCTCTCTTGCCTGTCAGGCACTGAGACACAAACAGCAGCTAGGGCAGGCACAGCTGGGCAACTCTGGCAAAACTTGGGGGCTGTATTCAGCCCTGAGTGATGCCAACACGTGTTTGGTTTAAATTTCTCCTTAAATTCTGCCAGCAAGTCCACCCAGGCTGAGGAGTGCAAACTGCTCAGAGTAGGGACCATCATTCACTGTGCCTTTGCTCATCAAGGCACAAGGCTAATGCCTTATCTTTAATGAAAGTCTCCACATGTTCCTGTACTATAAATAATAATTTAAATATTGTATGTCTCAGCTCCAGTGGCTGAGCTTGAAGTGATCATTTTGGAAAGATGGAGCAGCTCTCATCTAAAAATACGTATCTGAAAAACTATTCTGGAAGGAGCGAGACTTATAAATTGATAAATGAGTTGAAGCTGGGATGGAGACCGTGATGACAGGAAAAATTCAGCTCTCAGAAGGAAGGAAATGAAAGGAAAGCAAGAACCGTTCCAAGACTTTCATTGTTTGGAATTAAGGATTTGAGGCGTAGCGATGTAACAACTGGGAAACTGGCACTCTGAAAATGCTGACCTAGATGAGGAGCTTCTGAATCCAAAAAAACATCATTAAGGAGACTTTCCACTTAACAAAAATAAGCAGGAAAAATGGAATTTTTTTTTTTATGGAAATGTAACTTGGTAGGAGATTAAAGAAGCATGACAGAAACCCAAAATGAGGATTCAGAGGAAGCACATCTCAGCCAGCTAGGTGGCTTTGATCCTAATTGATAGGAAGCCCAGACACTATCACTCTCCTTCCAGTCCCTCCACATGAGCAGCAAGGCCAGACACCAGAGCCTGGAGAGTGTAAGAGTCCATCCCTGCACTGCATTTACCTGCTACACCCAGCCTGCTGCCACTGGGCGAGGGCCCTTCCATGGCTGAGGCTTGGGGTTGGACAAAATTATACACTTTTCATAAATAAACAGTATTTTATAAGCCTGCTTTTTTCATTGAAAAAATGTGATATTGCACGTTTTCCTGACACTCAAAAGCACAGAGTAAGAACAGTCCCTCTGACATATTTCCTTTAATAAACCAGTAAAATTCTAGCGTATTTTTCTCCACATTCCATGTAAAGAGCAGAAAACATTTCCTATTTCCATCTGAATTTTATCGCTTCAGTAATACAAAAGACATGTACTTCTAAGCATGACCTACCAAAGGTCTTCGAATTTCATAGCGCACAGACCAAATTAATTGCTTTATTAATGATTATGATAAAACCAGAGCTCTGCTTCCTACTTGGGGAAACCTTTTTCTCTGAGAGTCTTTATGATGTAAACACATGAAGGTGAAAGCACCGAGCAACACGGGCACTAGGGATGGTGAAATCTGGGGGAGGGGGATGCAGAGGGGCTGGGAAGTAAAGAAGAGAAGAAAACAGCAGAACATGGGGCAGGATCCACTTCTGTGGCCAGAATGAATGGGCAGCTTTTACTTCCAGGAATAAAACAAGCTCCCCACAGTCCTACTTCAACCCAGTTACAGAAGAACCTCACGGTGAGGTGAATGTCTTGGACAGAGACTCATTAGAGGCACACAGAAATCAGTGGGAAGCTCCAGCCCTGCAGTAGGTTTTGCTCTAGCCCTAAAAACTCACAGCACCCACCTAAGTGTCAGTGAAAGCTGCAGCTTTACTGGGATGGTGAGCAAAACCTGCAGAAAACCACTTGGTTGAAATTCCCCGCTTGCAACTGGAGAGAAAGAACAGCAGATGATGGAGAGCTTGAGCAGCTCAGGCTGAGGCAGGGAGACAGAAAATGAGTGTCTGCCTTGGCATGGGGTGTGGAGAGCTGGGAACTGGGGAAGGGTTAAGTCTGCACTTACCCTGCACTGCAGTTCAACAGGAGACTTTTATGCTGACAGAATGCAGGCTGGAAAGGGAGAAGGAAGCTGATTGATAGGAAAGAATCAAGCAAGTGAGAGTGAATAATAGAGGAGCAGACAGTAATTGTTGAAGGAGATTTGATAAACTGTTTCAGAGCAAGACAAGGAGCAAAGAGTCAAATACTGTGCTGCCATAAAGCCAAAAGTCAGAAAAAAATAATAAAAGTGATGATTTTTTTTCTTCCCTCTCGGAAAACGCTTAATGGGGCTA
The DNA here is from genome assembly GCA_013397155.1 of Irena cyanogastra. NCBI lineage: Eukaryota > Metazoa > Chordata > Aves > Passeriformes > Irenidae > Irena > Irena cyanogastra. The sequence goes on along the minus strand of VWZV01012899.1, from coordinate 762,431 downwards.
CATGAGAGAACAATCAATTGGGCTGATTTAAACTGTGTTAAAAATTATTTTTAAAATAATCCACACTATTCCGCTCGATTTAATTGGTGAATCAGCAAGATCTACCTTGTCATGTTCGAGACCAGGGTGGAGGATTAGAAATGAAGCACAGAGAGGAGCAGGGTTCCCACAGGAGCCCTTTGCAAGAAACCTGAGAAGGAAAACATTAGGAAGGTTTGCACAAGAACCTTTTAGCAGGCACTAAAAACATGACCAAAATGTCAGCCTTGAGGAGATCCCAAAACAGTGAAGAAAGGGAAGACAAGAGATAATTAAAGGGGCCCAGATTGGAGGAGACAGGACACCTCTGTAAGCTGGATGCCACAGCAGGAGGGACCAAGGGACAGGGGCTGGATGCCAGGCCTTGAGACCACCCCTGGCTGATGGAGGCACTGCACACCTGCAGCTGGGCTGGAGATTTTCAGCCCTTCCACCCCTGGCTGGTGGGAGCACTGCACACCTGCAGCAGGGCTGGAGGGGCTGGGGGTTTTCAGCCCTTCTTGCCACAGGGAACTGAGGGAACAATGAGACCTCGGGCAGTCTGGATTCTGAAGGAGGAAGTCAGCAGCAGCACCGGGGCTTTTTAATTAAAGAGATTAAAAATTGTTTGACCCATTGTTTGTAGTCCTTGTGCATGATCTTCTGAGAAAGAACAGAGGCAAGGAGTGCCCTGCAGCCTGGCAGGGTGGGCCGAGGGTGCACACACATACACACAGAGGTGTTCCATCACCAGGCTCCCTGTTTGTGCTCCCAGGGACATCACTGTGGTGTTGAGCTGGCACTTTGTGCTGTGTGGCTGCACTTGCAGCTGGCATTTGCACTTTAACAGCTGCTGGGTGTTGGTTTAGAGCTGGAGCTGGGCTGCAGGTCGAGACAGCAAGCGGGAGGTGGGCTGGCACTGCGAGGGGATCGCCGAGGCTGCCTTGGGAGGATCCCTGCTGGCCTCCCCAGCACACTGATCTCCCCTTGTCCACAGGTCAGACAGGGTCTTAGAGCTGCAGTGAGCTCAGATGTAATGCTGCAGCTGGCCCCTTCCCAGAGAAAGACGAATTTCTTTAAGGCTGGCTTTACTAAGCTAAGCAAGGCTGTGCTGCCTTCCCCATCCCAAACACTGCTGGGAAAGCCCAGATCATCTCCAGCCCTGGATAATCCCATGCTTTAACAACAGTAGAACAACGCTAGCATGGAAGACAGGGTTAAGAAAGAGCTGTTGTCTCCTTTAGAGCACAGATCACCTCTAAAGGTAGAAAATCAGCTCCAGAAAGAGTCTCAGGAATGTAAGGAAGCAGCAGTCTGAGAGAGTGCAGGCTGGAGCCTCACACCTCCCAGCATGCCTGAAACACAAGCAAGTGTAAAAGCAATCACTGATTAAAGTTTGTCTTTTCACTGTTTGACTGGCCTAAGGGAGACAATAGCAGGATAAAAAAGAATAATAACAGCAATCAGCCTGTGGGGGTAATTTTTAATAAGAATGCTGTGCTGAGGAGGAAGCTCTGCCCATACCTGTCTGTGCCCAGGCTCCCAAGGGCGGCTGCTGCTGCTCTGGGATCAAAAGAAGCTCTGGAGGGGACAGGGACAGTGTGGGGTCAGGGCTGGGGGAGTGCAGCACACGTGGGCAGGGCAGGCTGGTCTCAGGCACTGCTCTGGGAGTGCAGCAGAGCAGGGACTCAGTGGGGTGAGGCGCGGGGGGTGATGAAAGCGCTGACAGCACACAGGCGCTAATGAAGGCATGAACTGTGTGCTGGGGCTTTTTTTAAGGACTGCTTAATGAACTCCACTTTTAGATACATCAAGTAAAATATGTAAAATATTCACTACAGGGGTGAATCTCTCAGAGACCGGGAATAGACACCACTGGGAAAACACAGCTGCACCTGAGCCTGCAGAACTGCTCAAAGGGGCCATCAGACATCCCCCAGCTGCCTTGCTGGGCTGTGGCGGGCTGACACCTCAGAAGAGTTGACACCAGTGGTACATATGCCACAGTGGGGGAATCATCTCACTTCAGTGTCTCGTTTTGCCAGTCTAATAATGGAACTAATCATATTTACCCACCTTACAATAGAGCAGTGGAACTTAATGGGGTGCTTTGAATTCTTGGACAATACGCCCTATAGAATTACAAAATTGTAACAGACTCCTTCTCAAAGATCCTACAGTGTTTTATCTTACTGCAACTGCCATGGTAACTTGCTGCCCTGAAAACCTTTGATAAAAACCTCAGTTTTCTGTTGCACATCTGCTTCCAAAGCAGTGGTAACCCTGAGTGGCCACTGCTGTGATCAGAGACATCTCTTACGTGATGCTTTTTGATGAATGCCCTGCCAGAGCTCTGACCAGGCCCTTCTGTGGCCATTCCAGAACTGCAAATAGATTTACATCCCCAAAACACACTGATGAATTAATGTGACTCCAGGGCTGATGGGCCAAGGAAACTCAAGAGATGAAAACCAAAAAGTGCCAAACTGCCCCCAAGTTAAGTATCATATTTAGGGATTGCTAGTTCTTTTCCCCTGCAGGAAAAATTTGCCAAGGAGTTGCAACAGAACAATATCATGAGTATGCATTCCTCTTTCAGGTGTTGGATGTTTCCTCATGGAAAACACTGCCCTGCCTTTTAAACTTTTTCATACTAATTTTTCAGACTTTCAACCAGTACGTGCCAACACCTTCATGGGCTTACACCTTCTTCAAAGGAAAATAATGCTAAAATGGCAGAAACAAAAAACCTGACCCCTCACGTTTCACTCACGCCACCATCAGTTCAGTCTTTATTCCCCACACAAAGGTGGAAAAAGTATGAGGGAAACTTATTTCATCAAGTTCAAATGAAACTTATTTTATCTTTGTTCCACAGCAACAAAGGTAACCTCCAAGCCCTTAATTGTGGGTGTTTTGGAGTGATAGCTTTTCCTGTACACTAGTTTGTGGTGTCAGACCCTTCAAAAGGGGCTGAAAATGAAGCAGATTTCTCCACTTGCCTAAAACTCACTAGAGAAAGGGATGGAACTTAATGAGCTGATTAAAAAGCTGCTGAGCTGATCCAAAGCTGATCCCACCCTGGCTGAGGAGTGACCATCAGACAGACCATCAGATGCTGCTGAGAAGGAACAGCCTCTGCAGACAGGGCTGAGGGCAGGCCTGGCAGGCTGCTGCAGTGACCTCAGCACTCACAACCTGCCCAAACCCTCCCACTCCAGCACACTGTGACAGCTGGGGCAGTGCTGGTGACAGAGGGGACACTGCCCAGGGTTCCATCAGCACGTGAGGACAAGAGGGCTCTGCAGGGAAAATTCCTTCTTGCATCAAAGCTGCTACTTCTGTCCACTGAAACACACTTGGAGGTAAACCAGCAGAAAGCTCCATTCAAGATAAAGCCAGTGAAGTTTGTTCCAAGTGCTCACAGATGGGGAGAAACCTGCAAAGCCACCTTTCCCAGCGCAGGTGACGTGGAGGGGGCTCTGCGAGGTGGCAGATATGGCTGGGCCTGTCCCCCGTGTGCCCAGCCTCCCTCCCGGGCTCAGGGATGGGGGATGCTCAAGGAAACCCTGCTCAGCATCAGCACAGGGCTGTGGCAGCTGGGCCTTGGCCCTCAGCACAGGGGCTGGCACGCAGCAATAAAAATCCTGGCCGGCTCTGCTGACAACACCTGCTCCTGTGTCCTGATAAGCTGGGCTACACAAGGACAATTATAAATGTCTCCAAGACATGTTAGAATGCATGTTTTAATTTAATCAGAGAGAACAAAAAAGCACATTAATCACTGCTCTCTTAACAGCAAAGATGTCCAGATATTTGCCAAGATAGCGGTGTTTTTCCCAAACACGTCAGGTACAAAAGGACAACAACAACAAAAAATCTCAGCCTTACAGGGGCAGGTACAAGGCCAAGCTGCACCTCGTGCTCTGCTGAGCTGCTGCCAGCACAGACAGCTGCGGCAGGGCAGGAGCCTGGCAGAGCTGCTGGGAAGGAAGGTCTGGGACAGACCTGCAGCCCCGTGCACAGCAAAGCCACCAGGAGCTCTGGCACCCCGCACACCTGGCCTGGGGACACCTCTGCAGGACACGTTTGCCTCCTGGTTCTCCTGTATGGGGAACTGAAAACTAACGAAACACTCCTCAAAATGACACTGCACGCTGAGGTACCACTCACAGGGCTGATCAAGGAGCTTTCTGACGTGTGATGGAAGGATCAAGGAGCTCTCTGATGTCAGAGTTTAGATATGTCCTTTCCCTACCATTCCCACAAGAGAAAACAGCTCTCATCATAATAACTCCTTTGTTTTTGCTTTCTGTGCTCTGCTTGACTCACAGCTGCCCCTTTACAGCACCCACCATTTTAAATGAGACCCTTGGGGCTCGTTCCTGACTCTGCTGAGGGGGTTTTCAGTGGGACCTGGGGGGGCAGCTGCCTGTTTGCCTCAAGGAGATGCATCTGGGTTGGAACCTCACCTGTGAATCCATATCAGGAGGTGCAGGTGCCCAGGGGCAGCCAGGGTGCTGTGTATTAATAACACCAGAGCATGAAACATCGTCTCAAGCCTAAAATAGAGAAGGATCAGCTCAGAGACCTGAACACCACAGAGGTAGCCCAGCTGAAGAGGCACTTTCCCAAAGACAAGGCTGAGCCCCAGAGTTATGGTACCCCATGCAGAAAGAAGCAAGCACAGCTACTGTTTTTTAAATCCTAAAAAACATCTCTAAAAGTTGCACTGGGCCCAGCTACAGTCTAGCAGGACCTGGCTGGACTGAGCACATAGTGTAAAACCAGGCACCTCAAAAACATTCCAAGTTTAATGCTGTAGGCGAGCACGTAGACAGGTTTGTACTTCCCAACTCTCTGTAGGAAGTTAAACTTCTCAAACTGAGCTTCTTGTGACATGAGGTTTTCTTTCTTTCTACTCTTGTTATGTTTTCCTCTTTTAAATTAATGTGTGGAGCTGAGTTTGGAGGAGCAGGGAGTAAAGAGGCACTAGGTAATAATCACCTTCCCGAACTGTCAAAGGATTGTTTTTGTTGATGCAAAATGCAGGCAGTTTATTGACAGAGACACACTGCAGAGGGATGGTTTTACGTGCCTCTCATAGGCTAAGAAAGTACACAGAGAAGCTGGATGGATGCATGGGTTTGATCTCAAATGGACAGCAAGTCCTAAGGAAATGTTCAACAGAGGGGCTCAACAGCTGGGGACGTTTGGCAGGAGAGAAAAGTGATAATGATCTCCATCAGGCATTTCCACTGCACCTTCTCATTCCAAACCTCAAGGGGCTCTTTCCTTTTCCCTTCTTACTCTGGGTACAGCTCTTGTGAGGAGAGGGGAGCAGGGAGGAGAGGGGCTGGGCTGTCAAACACAGGGACAGGAGAAGTGCTGGGTGGCCATGAAGGAGCCAGGGGCTGTGCTTTGGTAGCCACGCTCAGGTGCCGCCCCTGAAGTGTGCCCTGGGAGAAGTCCAGCTGAAGGCAGTGAGACTGTTCATGTGAGCAATGATGAGAAGGATTAGGTGGAGCTGGAACACACTGATAGCATTGCTGGAGCCTTTTCCCAGCCTCGTAGCTGGGCATCGCTTGCTTGGGTGATTTAACAGAATTACTCGAAATGTAAATTCCAAAAGGCACAAGGCCTGTGTGTCCTTCAGGGCCCTTGACTGCAGAAATTTATACTGGTTTTTGTTTTTTCTGACCACACCCACAAATCCCTGAGAAATAAAGAACAATTTCCCTAAGAGTTAGCTTAGAGACGCTGCTCAACACTCATCCAGTGTGACACAGTTGTGCTGTGCTATGTGTTAGCACCATCCAACCTCATCTGACAGGAACTAAAAAACATCTTTTTCTTCTGAAGCCACAAGGGAATTTAAAGAGAGAAAGCACAGAGTACAGAAAAAATGCAGAAAGTACAAAATCAATTCATCTGTGGCATTTGGCAATTCAAATTAACCTCAGCTTATTAGCACATGGCTATTCATTAATTTTCTCTTTTTACTCTTTAGGTTGGCAAACGAATGATTACTGCTTAGTCATATTTGATCAAATAAGCCACTATTGTTCCCATTCCACTTCCTCCAAAAGTCTGAGGAGAAACAGTAAATACCAACAGGAGAGGAGCTCTCTGGAAACACGATCAGAGGAAAAGCCTGGCGGATGTTCTTGTACATTTCTTTTCTGGAATCGCACGTGACAGGAGGTTACCAAAATGGGAATTTATTGGAACAACCTCTGTCAAAAGTGCAGATACTGTATGACAGCGTGTGCTCAGAGGCTGGGTTTATGTGCCACGGCAAAGGCTGCATTGCTGTGGCACCAGTGTGCCATTACTCACCGACTGAACCCCCAGGGACTGCTCCTCAGCAGCCTGGCTGTTCCTTGGAAGCCCCATCTGAGCACCCAGACCCTGTGTGAGCTGGCAATATCCCAGGGGAAGGTGGATGGAGAAGAGCTGTGGAAGAGACCCTTCCTTCATCAGGAGGAAGCTGAAGTGGCCACGCAGCTCTCGGCTCTCTCTGGCCTTTGCTCCTGTAACAAGTGGAGCTGGGAGCTCACGACAAATATCCCTGCCCAAAGATGAGTATCAGAGTACTGGAGAGCACAGAACAGCACTTGATCATCTATGGAAGAGCTGGTTACACGAACAGAAACTCACATGCAGAAGCTTTTGCAAGCTGTACCCGTGTGTCTGAAGGCTGTGCAGTGCTTTGCCAGCTGCTGGCTCATGTCAGGGATGTGCTGGCACACCTTGACACAGCCTCCAGAGAAGGCAACTGGGTTCCAGGTCTGTAACTAGACCTCCTAACTTGCCAATTACATCTGGAGGCATGAATTAAAATGTAATTGCTGAATATCAGGAACAGTAGGGGAATGGCCTTAGCAGTATTTACTTATTATTCTTATTAAGAATAATAAGAATATTACATGAAGTATTTATTTATAGGACATCAGGTAGCCCTCTTTAAACTGAGAAAGGGCAGGTTTAGCTAAAATATTAAGAAGAAATTCTTCTCTGGCAGGGTGGGCAGCCCTGGCACAGGTGCCCAGAGCAGCTGGGGCTGCCCCTGGATCCCTGGCAGTGCCCAAGGCCAGGCTGGACATTGGGGCTGGGAGCAGCCTGGGACAGGGCAAGGTGTCCCTGCCATGGCAGGGGAGCTGGAATGAAACAATCTTTAAGGTCCCTGCCAACCCAAACCATTTTATGATGATTCTGTAATTTTAGAGGAAGATTTTACTGCTGTCTGAAACCAGATTATTAAGGGGAGAAAACAAAGCAGGTCTTCTGCAGAAACTGGGGACAAGCAATGGAGAAGACCCTGAGTCTGTACTCTGCTGGCTACAACTGAGCAATTTCTTAAGTGCATAAGTGTTTCTAAAATTCCAAGTGATTACCTGTGAGGCAATGAAAGCTGTCACTGCTGACACCCAGCTCTCCTCCTCCTGAGGGAGTGGCAGAGCTCTGCTCCTGCTGCCCTTCAACCTGAGGGATATTTTGGGAGCCAGCCCTGCCTCCAAGCCCTCTTTAGGCACAGCTCAGGGAGAGTCCCAGCAGAGGAGAGCAGGGGATCTGTGCCTGCAGCAGGCTCTGCAGCAGCAGCACGGGTGTTGACAGCAGGAAGGAGCAGCAGCTGTGCCTGCAGCAGCCACGGCGTCCCAGGATGTCACAGAGCATCAGGGGTGGCAGCAGGCTCCTGCCAGCACCTTTCCCTTCAGACCCTCCGTGTGCTCCTGTGCTCGGAGCATATGCCTGCACATTGCAGGCAATAACGAGGTGGGAAGATGTGCTTTCTTCTCCTTTGGTGCCACACGAAAAGCTGTGTGTCTGCAGTCTGACAGGCTTTACTGGGGCAGCCAGAATAGCTCTGGTGTGTTCAATCAGGGCTTGCACAAGGACTGCACTGGTGGTTCCAACCCGTGGGGCCCCTGGCTGGGCGCTGCCCTGAGCACAGGGACTCTGTAGCTGCTCCACCCATCCAGGCTGCAGGGGCACAGTGAAGAACAGAGGCTGCAGCTTTCTCTGGGCTGTTCCCTTGGATTATTCCAAGGTTAATACCTAGGCACTGCTAATGAGCAGGCTGAGCACTGCAGCTGCAGGAGAGATGGGAAGGAAAAGGTCAGATGCTTGCTCTCATAGCAAAAGCATTTGTCACGTGTGAAGCTGAATCTAGAGACAGAAAGATGCTGCCTCCAAAATTCCTTAATTTCTTTGAGGAGTTCATTACTAAGGCCCTGTTTCCTGCTTCACCAGGAGCTCTTCAATACAGGGGATTTTTGTTCTCTTCGCTTTCTGCTCCAGACTCTCCTCACTGCACACCTTTCAAAGATATTAAAAATCTCCTGTTCCGTCTTTAACTGGCGGGTCATCATCACCCTCCTCCCACATCACCTGATCCAGGCAGCTTGAAAACTGCTTGCTGCTCTTTGTGCATCATCTCCCAAACCTGCCTGAACTCTCTTTTGAGGGGTTAAGCACCTGCCAGAGACCTTCAAGAACAGCAGACACGAGCTCTCCACCCCCGGAGGCAGGAGGCCTTTGGCCCTGGCAGCGCCCAGGTACAGAGGTAATTTCCTGGATGAGGAGCTGTACCAACCCCTGCTTCCTTTTCCATGCACTGAATTCTGGGGAACCATCCATTTCTACCCAAACCTTGGAGCCTGGAACATGTAAGAAGAGGGAACAGGGAGGCACCACATCAGTTTGGGGCTGGGGTAAGGGGTGCACGAGGAAAGGCTGAGAAAACTGAGTGTGGCCAGCGTTGAAAAGAGAAGGGGGAGGATCCCACTGCAGTGCAGCTGCTGCCTGGCAGAGTGCAGAAACTCAGAGCTGGGCCCTTGCACGTGAAGAGGTGACAGAATGAGAGGCAGAGGACAAGAGCTGTGATAAAAAAATTCTGAGCAGACACTTGGAAAAAAGAATTACCAGTCCAACACTGGAGGCTCCCAGTGAGGCTGTGACATTTCCACCCTGGACTCACAGGTGCTGTGAGTGAGCTGTCCCACCCTTGGCACTCCCTTCCCTTGGGGCCTCCTGCTCTGTCAGAGCACTCAGAGCAGTCAGGCAAGGCCAGGTACACAGCCCAGGTGCTCCAGCCCAGCCCCAGCAGCTCCACATTAACCAGATCCATTTCCTTGATGAAACCTCCCATGGAAAGTGCCCTGTCAGCAGTGAGGGGCTGCAGAGCCTTTCAGGACTCTTTCTGCAGGGGTGCCATGATTATGATCCTAAGTTTGCAATAATGATAATGGAGCTAACCACAATTCCATTTCCAACTGAGGTAAGCTATGGATTTGTATAAAATACGTATCAAATTATTTCTAGATTTTTTAAGTTCAGAGGCGACAGGAATTTTTATTATAATGATTTTGTATTGACAGAACAACGACTCTAAGCTAAGCTGTTAGGACTATATATTTCCCTCATGGCCTCCAAAAGCACTGTAAATTGAAATGTACATTAAAAACAGTCAATCTTTGTTTGCTGGCAACATTGAAGGAGAATTGACTGTGTTTTTATTAAAAAGGCTCATATCTTATAGTGACTGGACTGCAATGAGAAGGGGTATTAAAGTGCTCATTAAAGACAAAAAATATAAGTTCTCTGTTTGACTAAATCCATAGAAGCATCATTGTGCTCAACAGAAGTGTAAAGATGCTCATTAATGTCTCCTCAGCTCTGTGACTCGATACAAGCACTGCTGAAACAAGGACTGCTGCTCTGTCCCACACTGCCCACCCAGAAATGTGTCCCCTGCAGCTGCTCCAGCAAACAGGACAGCCAGCTCTGGGCTGGTTCTGGGCAGATCAGACACTCACTGAATAGCCTGGGCTGGAATGCACCTCTGAAGGTCCTGCCATGGGCAGGGACACCTTCCACTAGAGCAGCTCCTCAGAGTCCCTCCAGCCTGACCTCAAATGTTCCCAGGGATGTGGCACCCTCTGGAAATGCAGCGTTTCACCATCCAGAAAACTTCTTCCTTTTGCTTAATCTAAACCCACCCTCCTTCAGTTTAAGTCCATCACCCCGTGTCTCACTGCCCTGGTAAATGCTTTGTTCCCATCTCTGTTCAGGCACTTCAGCACAAAATCAGGCTCGTGGACACAGTTCAGTCCTAACCTGGTGGTAAACAGAGCAGGAAAAAGCTGGGATTGCTAATGAAAGATCCCCCTGGACCCTGAAAACTTCACTCAGGTAAAGCAAGAAAACAATATGTGAAAGCTAGGAGTGCTGAATGCCAGGACTGGGGCAGGCCCTAAGGCTGTCTTCTGCAAACAAAGTCAGCCGTGCAGAAGTGCTAGGTGCTAATTAATAAATAGTGCTGCTTTTCCTTTGCCAATTACTTATTGATACACCCGATACTCCTCTTTGATAAGCCACTCTAAGTTGGTAATAGCTTTTATCACAGCTGCGAGCAGGCAGAATCAAGCATCCAGTGCCTTCCCTTTTAAGTTGTTTATCTTCTGCTGTTACAGAATTCTCTGCAGAATTGGTCTGGAATTGGAGTGAATTAAACACCTTATTTTTTAATTATTATTATTTGTATTGTAGTAATGCCTGGAAATCCCACTGTGGACGAGGGCTTTGCTGCTGTGTGAATCCAGCTCTGAAGACAGGAAAAGCTGTGTCCCAGAGAGCTTACCCCTGAGCTTTGTGATTGATTGCTTATTCGTATTCCTTCCAAATGTTATCTCGGAGCGGGTGTTGGCTGTAATTTATGTCATATTCTATCTCCTGCCTCAGTTTGTGTCTGTATTTGGGGATGCAGCTGCAGACACAAAGCTGGATTGCACGGGCCAGCAGACACCCTCCAGTGAGTACTGAGCTCTGCCTGCTCTGCAGAATAAAACCAAATCCAGAGCAGAAGAACAGAAGATTTTTAACCATGCCATGGAAGTTCATGAGGGAAAGATGACAGGAGAAAAAAATAAAGGGGAGACAAGAAGATCCTTAACAGGTAGGCTGGCATTGATTTGGAAAACTCAAACACACTGTCACTTAATGTGATCATTCCACTTTGTTTTCTTCAGGGAAAAGCCCAAACCTGAAACCCAACACGCAGCTGGAGCAGATTGCTGGCCTTGCAGCACTGTGCCTCCAGAGCAGGGATTAAAGGCACTCACCCTCCAACACACACAGCTCCTCCAAGAACTAAAGACATAATGAATGCCCTCACAACCTATTAGCAGGCTCCATATTCTGAACAAGAGAACCCCCGGGCCCAGCCCTGAAAGGTCAGGAAGTTTTTTCAGCTCAAACTAGACCTAATCAAGGTTTTCCCAATAGCAAATGCAGGAAAATACTGATTTGTAAGGGAAAAAATTTAAAGAAAGAACATAATTCTCCCATTCTTTAGAGTCTCTGAGCAGAGTTGCAAATGATACGGGACTCTGAAGAGGAAAAAAAGTTGAAATTTGGTCTGGAAAAAGACAGAGGGACTTGTTTCTACAACGGGGGAGACAGTGATGGAGCCAACACCCACCAAGCTGTGCTTCAGTGATGTAGCAAAGTTCGAACAAATCCTGAATGGTGTTCTCCACCATGAATGGTGATTTGTTATCCTTGGCGAATTTCTGTGTTATTCTTGGAGGAAAGAACCTTTTCTTTGTTACAGAGAGGGTTTCTTTTCTTTCTCTTTGACTGCAGATAAAGTCTCACACCCAAACTGTCCTCTCACACACAGCGCTTTCTCAAGAACACAGAACACCTTTTCAGACACCTCCTAAACTGTCACTGGTGAAATTACCCACATCTTTTGTTAATGATAAAGAATTGAGTTGGGCTCACAGTACCAAACAGGACAAGCTAGAAAGTTTGATGGTCTGTGCAAGAAAATACATTAAGTGACAAAACCGAGTTTACCACACATATTTTGACCTTCTCTCCCCTTCTTTTAATATTCCAAAACACCCCATAAGGACTATTAGCTGCAAAAGAAAAGCATTTGCTAATGATACAGCTTTAAAAGCAAAATCAAAAGGTACAGCTGTCTGCCTCAAACATGCCCTCCTACCGTTCATTTATGGGTTTTCAGAGTGAAGGATTTTAGAAATGTAAAGAATAACTGACACTTTTTATATCCATAATGCATTCCTCCCTAGGCACATTCACAGCCCATATAGTCTGTGGTGTTTAAAAAAAACCCCTGAGATATAAACCCAGTGCCTTACATACAGAATCACTTTCTGAGGCTAATGCAGTTTTATCAGTGGCGAGGATCCTGTGCTGTCTCTCCGACTGTGACCTCTGCTTCACTTTTATTAATCTGTGTGTTGGCCAGCCCTGCTTATCAGGGATTTGGTATTTGAGGTGAAGTTCTTTCTCAGACTCCTTCCACTGCACCATTTGTCTTCAGCGCACAGATTCTCTTTTCTCTCCACTGTTGCACTGACATCTTTGCTTGACTTCGTGTTCTCCTCTGCACCCCCCAGGCTATGGCTGCCTGCTTATTTATGCTGTCGGCTTAATTTCTTGATTGATATTCTCACATTCCCCTTGCTACTTACTTATTTACATCCTCTGCTTGTTTCCAAGTCCTGCTCCTTTAAGACCTCAGTGCTATTTTATTTATAGAAAAGAATCACTGTTTTCCACAGCATGTTCTTTATGCTGCTGCCACGACCTTCTACAGCACCAGTTAATCATCCCAAATATTGCCACGCTCCAAGTGCCATGCTTCTCAATCCTCTGAGCCTCTCGGGTGGAATTCTCTTCCTGGGGACACCTCTCCAGCTGAAGCTGTGCATCTTTTTTATTATATTCATTATTTAGCACCTAAACAGCCCTACATTCTCTAGGTAAATAGAAGGGAAGGTGCTCACGCTACGTTACTCATGACCTGTGGTTCTGGCTTCCCCTTCTCCAGGATAAAACTGCAACAGTCCCCACAGCCAAGGGGTTTATTCTGGGTGAAACAAACTGGCAAAGAACAAAGCACCACAAGAGCTTGTGTGGTGGTCTGATGGCAAAAGACACACCATCCTGCAGGAGAGGGAGAGAAAGGCTCCTCTCATCTGCCCAGCAAATATTCTGAGAGTCTGCGAGCACAGGGGGGTAAAATGCTGGCTCAGGAAAGGCAAGAGCTGCTCTCAGCAGTGCCACAGTCTCACTGGGCTTTTGGTTGCTGGAGGATGAATTAGGGTGTGAGTATCAGGGCAGGAATCTCAAAGGACTCTTTAGGATGAAAGAAAGGGTGAGAGAAAGGGAGACTTATCCTGGCCAGCAACTCAGAGAGTTTCACCTTGGCTGAGGAGGCAGAAATCATCCTACCCGAGGTGCACTGCTCCTTCCAGCTACTGCCAGAACATTTCCACTGCTCCAGCCAAAGCTTTGTCATGAGAAAGGCAGCACTAAGATTTCCTTGTAGGTAACAAAATGTTCTGTGGGCTTCTCCTGCTGAATGCTGCTGATTTCTGTGAAAGTGATGACCTTGCACCTCCCAGCCAGCACAGAGGGGACAAAGCTCAGCTCTGGTGCTGAGGATCATCCTGCTGCTGCTGGGCCGTGTCCCTGGGAGCAATGCTGGGACAAGAGTGTCGAGGAGGAGGACAGCAGGTGAGGAGAACGAGCTGGAGTGTGGCTGTTTAGGTGAATTCCCAAATGCACCATACATGCCACAGAGATTCTCCTCAGAACTGTCAATCCCAGCCCCCTTAGAGCCATGCCTGAGAGGTATCTGGGCCTGGTTGTAGCCAAAGCTCTCCTCAACATACTGCAGCCACAGTCTGGGCTCCAATGTGATATTTATGAAGTATAAGTGCAGGGCTTTGAGATGGACACACTGAGCTGAGGGAGGGGAGCCTGCCTCTCCTTTTCAGATGTAAAATGGGGGATGCTCTAATAACCCAAGATGCAGTTAGTGGGTAAAACAGGCTAATTTGTGGCCATATTTAACTGCCTTGCTTAATTTGTTAGCTGCTAAGAAGTTGGAGTGTCTTGCTCTGAGGTGCAGAGCAGAGCCCATCCTGTGTTTGTAGTGTGCAGCAGGGGAAGGAACGAGCAGAAGCTTTTCATTTAACAAGTGGCAAAGTGATGCCACAGGGGGAAAAAATAGATGCAGCTGTGCCTGCAGCATTACTTAATCTTTCTCCTTCCATTTCCTTCCATGAAGATTGAGCCCCAGCCAGCAGAGAAATAGCTGCTGGTGGTTATAGAGAATATAATGCCCAAGTCCAGCCTGTGGCTGGGAGATACGTGTTTGGTATTCTGCAGAGTGCCTTCTGTATTCAAAGGTTCTCAAAACTGTCCTCACTGCCTGCCCCAGGACTGGGGCAGTGCTGGGCAATGCAGAAGGGAGACTGGGTTTGGAGCACAGTGCAGGCAGCAGGGCAGCCCTGGGGCAGCAGCAGGGCTGACAGCACTGCCCTGGCTGCCCTGCACACCCCCAGTGCCCGGCAGGGATCTCAGTGAAACCTCAAAGCTCTGTCCCCTGTCTGTGCCACCACAGAGCTGCATCCAGCCACAATGCTGGGTCCTGCTGCTGGGGGAAGGCAGGACTGGAAAGGCCTTCTGGTGACACCCTGCTCCTGCAGGCAGGCGTTTAATCACAAAGCCATCAGGAAACAAAAAGGCATAAATACCTGGCTTTAATTCTGTTATGCAAAGGCACATCCAAATATAAATCACAATGGAAACTTCAAAGAGAAGGAAATTGCCTGATCCGGTGAATCGGATCCAAAGCAGCCTACCATCGGAACACAGCCCACAAGACATTAATTAATACAGGAGCAGAAGGGGAGACTGGTGCCAGATTTAAATAGGTGTATTTCAAATCACAATCTGGTCCAAAGCATCTTGAGTTACATTCCTGAATTACACGATTCGTGGTGGGTGGTAGGGAGTGTCCTGCCCAACTGCAACATGGTCCCTGTTGTTCTGGCTACATCAAACCCCAGAGCACTGAGATTTCAGTGGCCTGGTTTCACTCATTTACCCGTGACCTCATCCTCTCACACAGAACAGAAAACTTCATCCTTCCATTATTTGATGTAAAACAAAAATGATGAAAATTGACGGAAAAATTCAGCTATCAAGAGTCTGACAGAAGATGCAAAAAGAAGAGAAACAGAGATTAATGGATCCCAGCACCCCGTATCCATTTTCTGTCCTGTTTGCAGAGGGACAGTGGAGATACCACAGCTGTGGCTGCCCCTGGATCCCTGGAAGTGCCCAAGGCCAGCTTAGATGGGGCTTGGAGCAGCCTGGGATAGTGGAAGCTGTCCCTGCCCATGGCAAGGGATCTGGAATATCAATATTCAATATCCTTTCCAACCCAGACCATTCCAAGGTTCTGAAATCTCCTTCAGAAAGGGCTGCTTTAGCCCCTCAGAGCTAGGTGAGGTTCACACCTCACCTTTAATTCCTGCAGCAGCGTCTTCTGCCAGGGAGAGAGCTCCCAGAGGAGCCTCCCTCGGCAGGGCTAGCACGCTGCCCTGCACCTCAGCACCTTAGCTGGCCTTGCATGTGTGCAGAGCAGCCAGGGTGTGACAGTGCCAGAGCTGTGAGCAGCCCAGCTCCGAGCCTGGCACGTCCTGCTCAGCCGAGGAGACATCTATTAAAGTGCCTGCTGTCTCCCCTAAGGGCAGAGCACGCTGCTCAGCACACAGACCTCCCAGAAACCCTGCAGGCTGCTGGGGCACCTCACACACTGAGCCCTGGCAAACTGCACAGCAGCGACAGCCTGCCTCAAGTCCTGGCTTAAGTGGAGTGAGGATGAACACGGGGGCGTACGGGCAACGCGCTCCTGAGACTTCAGCGGTTCATGAAAGAAAACCTGGCTTGGAAAGAAAACAAGCAGTTGGTTTAGTCAGATGCTTATTAAAAGCTTGTGCATTACCTCTTGACCATGCTATTTTTAAGATCTCACCCTACAAAGCACTGGTACCTTCTCAAAGGTAATGAATGTTCATACCTGAGAGCAAAGCTGGACAAAGGGAACGCTCGGCGACTCTCACAATAAAACTCACAGAGAGGATGGAGGAATTAGAAAAGCAAAGCCTCAGGCTTGGATGATCAGAAAATCCTGAAGGAGTTCAGATGCTTTTCTGAACCTGCTCTGCCTAGAAATCACAAAGGATTTGCTTCTCTCATGTGAATCACAATACTGTTCTGGTTTCAGCTGGAAACTACACCATATTTCAGCAGATTTTTCTGCTTTCAGCCTAAAAGCAAAAATTGCAAGAGCACAATAAACATTCTGTTAAGTCTGACCAAACTTCTAGCCTCAGAAAAAATACTTATCCTTGCTTTATTAGACCCAATTTGGATCACCCATCTGTTGTCTGAGGGAGTTTGAAAGCTCATGGGTGGAATAAAAAAAACCTTTCCATCTTCTTAACTATTCCACTGGCATTTGCTTACGAGTTTGCTGCCAACCAAGAAGTGTCTGAAGGGGACAGCACCTGAAGCTTTTTGGAACTGGCTTAGTTCAAGCTCTACCTAACAAGCAAGTGACAAGTGTATTGTGTATTGTCACGGGCATCTTTCCTCATAAAGCAAGAAAGGCATGTATAGATCTGGAGTTATTTTCCCCACTCCTCTTTATTACTTTTCCTTTGTTCTCTTGCTTATCTATTCCTTTTTAATGCAGAAGATAATACAATTCCTATTCTCCTGGCTTGTGATGTTCAATGCATTTTGACATGTGATGCTGGTTGATGAAATTGGAAGAGAAAAGCTGCATGATGATTTAAAGTGTTATTTTCATGATTGTGCCACTCTTGAGTATGGCACAAAGGCAAACATGACACATGAGTCTCCCGAAGAAAATAATCAGGATGACAGAATGTTAAATTAAAAATTAGACTGTCCTGGTTAAACCAGGATGTCTGGACATCTAACCTTATAGGATTATATCTAACATCCTTTTACCAGAGACAGTTAATGCTTGAAGGGATTTTATTCTCATGTAATCCCTGCATTGCTTTCAAATCTGCTTGTTTGGGGAAGATATAATTAAAACTTATTATTCCTCCTTTCTCTGCCAACCAACTGTCAGAGAGCAGGAACAGAGAAAACAAGATTTCTTTACCAGTGAAAACCCTTGTTATTTTATAACTAAACCCTTCTATTTCTACTTAATTTTAAATCAAAGGATCAGCACAGCCTTTTTCACTGGCAAAATGTAGTGGACATGTATCAAATTTTCTTTAAGGAAAAATAAAATAAAATGAAATGTTGACAAATCCTTGGGGAAATAGAGTTTCAGAAACAATCTCTTTCTCATCCTCCCCTCTCCTTGTTCTGCATCTTTGCATGTATCAGCTGACTTTTGCATATGATACAGTAAAATCACTAGACAATTACATTTTTCCATGGCATTCTATCTGTCTTGTCTATTTAGTGGCAAAAAGTAAAATATCCATTGTGTACAGGATTCACACACCAGTGGATGAAAGAGGAAACCCCCCATGAAATTTTGGAGGAGCTCTAACGTACACACAGCACACATGAACAGCATTGTGCTGTTTAGATCCCTGAAGGAGTTTCAGAGATTTGACAACCTTAAACCCAGGGATTCAGGACTTTTTCATTGCTGATACACTCTCTCATGTCAGTTCAGGTTGATCTTAACAGCACAAATCCAGGATATGAAGGATGGCATCTCTGCAGGCTTCAGAGAGGACAGAGAAACCTGCAAGGAAAGCCTTGCATACTACCTGGCCAGAAGAAATTAAAGCTTTTTATGTTTTAGGCATTTAAATAAACTTATAATGGCAAAACTCAGCGTAGAATAAAGAGCTGGGAAGTCCCTGGTGTCTATTAGCTGCATTAGAGGAAACAGACTTTTATTTCTCCTCTCGGCAGACGTTTGCCTTCTCGGTAGTGAAGGAAACAAATGTCTCCCTCTCTTCCAGCCCCCTCCTGACAATCTTCCCTGTTCCACACTCACTGGCTCTTCCTCCAGACGCAGACTGAGCACTGGGCTCTGCTCCTGCCAGAGCACAAACTCTCCCACCCCGAGCCAGCCCTGCTCTGCCCCTCCTGTGCCACTTCTGGCTGCCCCAGCGAGGGGCCACAGGAGCTGTGGCTTCACAGAGCCGTGCCATCTCCCCTTGCCAAGGCTGACACACTGCACAAAGCTGGCTGTGCTGCTCTCCTGGCTCCCCTCCAGCCCCAGGGCTGCTCCCAGCTTGGCTGTCAGTGTGATGTTGGTGCTGGCCATCCCTGTGTGAGGAACCCCTGCCGAAAGCCCTCGCCCATCCCCAGCCCCCAGCACCCCCATGAGCTCACAGCTGCCTGCAGAGAGGCCAAACGACCTTTCTGGAAGAAAATAAGAGCAGTCCCCAGTGCTGAGACACATCTGCAGATTGGGCATGGCCATCCCAGTGTGCCCAGCAGGATCCCAGCCAGGGCAGCTCTGACCCCCCAGGCTGGGCACAGCGGGGCCCTGGAGAGGGAGCTGCACCTGCCTGGCACTGCTGCTGGGCACATTTCAAAGGACAAGCCACTCCATTACTCCTGTAGTAAGAAAGCCACAGTAGCAAACAATCCTAAGTTTGGTGCTCAACTCGGTGCTGAAGCTGAGAACCAGAGAGGTTCAATCAATGAAGGAAGGGTGTGAGGCAGTGCTGGGCTCTCAGGGCAGCACCAGCAGCTCCCACATGGCACTGGGGGCTGGCAGCTGGGGGGGATGCAGGCTGAGTGGTACCTGACAGGTGTGGAGGGATGCAGGCTGCAGTTCTCACTGAGGGGTACCTGGGAGCTGAGGGGATGCAGGCTGCAGTTCTCACTGAGGGGTACCTGACAGGTGTGGGGGGATGCAGGCTGCAGGTACCACCCAGTGCTCCCTGGCCAGTGCCATATCCATCACCCAGCAGGTTCTGCACTCAAACCTGAGCTCCAGCAATGAGGGGAGGGCAGGGCAGAGGCAGGGCCAGGGAACCTGCCTCATTGTTTTTTTTGAGATGAGATTTTCTGAACAGCAGAAGAATAAAAATACTCAAAGCAGTCCTCCCTGCAAAAGTGTGGGTGTGATTATCTCATGGTGTGGATCACTCAGCTCAGCCCTGTGATAATTGATGGGGCTGTACTCATTTAATGCCAGCTCGGGTCTGATGCATAAACATCCAGCATTCCCTTTAGCAATCAAAATTAAACAGGACTCTGGGCTTTTGGAAAGCTGGGACTGAATGCACTGACTTCTTCTTCTTCTTTTTTTTTTTTTTTTTTTAGAGAACGCCATTGATTACGTAAGTAAAGAAATTCCAAAAGAAGTAAACTTCCTTACAGCTGTTCCTTCAAAAAAGGAAAACATGCAGGTTTTTATTTACCTGGGAGATGCTCTAACTAGCAATTCTCAGTCACCCAGAGGTGGCTGATTGAAATATTGATTAAGGTCTATTTCCTGCATTCTGCTCCAGTGGCAGCTTTGATGCAGCTCATTTTTGCATGCTAAAGGAATGCATTGTTTGGGAAAAAATGCAGTAACTAGCCCAAGTTTTTAAGTCATTTTAAGATGAACTAAATTCAGCCTGACTTTTAAAATTCAGTAAACTTCAGTTTGGACTAAATTCAGTTAGACTTCTAACTCTCTAGCAGACATAAGGAATACAGGTCTTAGTCTCGAGGTGGAGAGTTTCTATTTATAAAGGATGAGAAGATCTGAGTGAAGGATGAGAAGAGCTGGAAAAAGGAGAAGCATTTGGACCACGCTCTGAGGCACATGGTGCCATTCTCAGGGCGGGTCCTGTGCAGAGCCAGGAGCTGCAGTTGATGATTCTCATGTGCTCCTTCCAGCTCAGGAGATTTTGGGATTCTCAGATTGCTCAGTCTCAATGTGTTAAATAGCTGGCCCAGAGATTAATGCTACAGCAGTCCCAGCTATTTATACTGGTGGTGCAGAACTTGGCTGCAGTCCTGGATATGACACATCTCACTCTTCTTTGCTCCTTCCTGTTTCTTGTTCTTCCCTCCTAGATCCCAAAACTCAATCCTGTGTTCAAATACATCCCTATGCAGAACAGAGAATGAATCATAAAATTCCTTTTGACCGCTCAGTTTTAGTCTGAATAAGGAGCTTAGCAGCAAACCAAACTTTCTGATATCTTTAAGGAAAATTCAACCTTCTGGGCACAGCCCAAAACATGAGTGATGAGAGCCAGGAGCAGCTGGCAAAAGTGCTGCAGAGCTTCCTGATGCAGACAGTCTCTTCCTTAAAGCAGCTCGAAGGAGCTGCAGCTTTCAGAAAAGTCTAGGCAAGCCTTCAATAACCCAGTAAGTTCATAGCACTTTTCCTAAGCCATCAAACAGGTATCTGACTGTAAAAGTGAACAGCTGAAAAAACAATCCCTTTCATCCAAGTAAAAGCTCTTTGGATGGGGGTCTATGAAAAATAATCAATTTTTAATTGGTTTGTGACTATAAAAATAAGCAGAATTTGGACAGATATTGTATCCAGTCATGATTTTTCTACCGGTGCACAGCAATGAATTTAAGTCCTCACTGAGACAGGGCCAAATTCTACCAACCAAGGTCGATGGTGTTAAATAAGAGATTTGTATCAGGGCAGAACCTGCCCTGTGGTCTGGATTTGAACCAGGTGATCTATTCAGAAAAAGCTCCATCACCTTTCTGGAGCCCCTGTTAACCTGTCAGGGTTGTGGTACTGATTTCTCCACACTTGTTGCATCCTTTCACCCCAGAGTCACTGAGAGGGCACCTATGTATCACTCCTATTTTTTCTATGTTATTTTATCTGCTTTTAAGCAGTAGATACAGACCATATCAACCCTGCTGGAATCCTTCTTGTACAAGGACATGTAATTCTTTTTATTACACAGCACTTGAATAACTTTGTAAACAGCCCATTCATTTCAGATGCTTTGACATGGCATTCCCATTTGGATTTAGTCATCAGCAAAAAGCTGTGTTATCTTTCCAGAAATGCAAATATATTATTTCATTCCTATGTGGTGATCCAGATTCTAACCTAACCTATGGTTAAGGTAATGTGAGCATCTTTTAGCAGCAATGTGCTTTTCCAAAATGCAGGCTGAGTTAAGACCAGAGCTGGGGAATCTGTGACTTCTGCTGAAGAAAGCAAGGAAATGTCCCACGGCAGCAGCAGGGATGAGGGAGGGGGAAGTTCATGGTAATGAAAGCACCAGAGGAACTCAAGGAAGCAGCTAAAGGCAGACTCTGGAATTTGGCCAGCAGATCCAGGTTAATGGATAAAGTTCACAGCCAGTGCTCAGCACTGGGTTTTACCACTCCTGGTTAGGTGCTCAAGTGCCCTGTAAGGATGGCTGTGGTTCAGGGACAGAGTCTGAGGAGGAGACAAGGACAGGAGCCCTGAGCAGCACTGCCAGCTTTCTCTGTAAGCCTGCACTGATCCTCAGAT
This sequence comes from Irena cyanogastra, assembly GCA_013397155.1. NCBI lineage: Eukaryota > Metazoa > Chordata > Aves > Passeriformes > Irenidae > Irena > Irena cyanogastra. The sequence continues at coordinate 741,073 of VWZV01012899.1, read as the reverse complement.
ACTAACACTCAGCTGTAGGCCAGGATCAAAATGTGTAGCCCAAAATATAGCTTGAGGTCTTCAAACCACTCAATTTAAACACAAAGCAGAACAGCAGAGTGTGCTACGTCTGGGTTGGTCACTGCCATAGGGCCCAAATAATTACCTAAATACAACACTCAATATATATTCAATTAAAACTTTGTAAGCCACAAAAGCTTGGAAACACAAATCTATCCCAGTCTACATTCAACAAAATGAAACCCAGTTAACTAAATACCATAAGACTCAGTGGGAACACTGACATATGTATGCAAGTTATTTTAATTAGACAATGCAAGAGAGACACACACAATCTGCTCCCTCGTGAACACCCAGCTGTAGGCTCAGAACATGCTGCACCTAGAGAGAGGAGCACTACCAGACACTGAGGCTCCTCAGGAAAACATTCCAGCCACCAGCCTCTGGAAAAATAATTTCTTTCTGAATTTCTAAGCCAGTGCAGCCTCTCCAGCACTCACCCTGAAATAACTCTTGCAGGCAGCCAGTCAATTACTACAGCATCTCTCCTACCTGCTTTTATTTAAAGTATCAGCAAACAGTCAGATATTTTGACATCAGCAGGTGGAAGAGCTTCATTACTTTGCAGACCTAAACCTACAGCTTAATTAGTAACATAAACATCCAGAAAGGAACGAAAGGTAAGGGACAGCTTGTTTAGCTGAGCTCTCATGGAAATGATTGCCTACATTTATGTGCACTGATCTACTTGCTCTAAGAGCTTGGCCTTTTTCCCCCACTTTCTTCCCTGGCCCAGGTCCAGGTCCAGGCTCAGAGGAGGGATGGTGCTGAGTCAAATGAGAAGTGTGGGGTGTGTTATCTGCAAAAACACACTTTCCCACTGCCCCTGCCATTACGAGATCCATACCAGTCACTGCAGATTTTGCTGACTTGAGTTTCGTGAGAAAGCAATCAGAGGTGAGCAGCAGTGCCAGCCAGGAGTTTGAGAAAATTCAAATGAGAACACAGATGAGCAGCTGGCTGGGGGAAGGAAGATTTGGAGCACTGGTGGAGGATCTGCATCATGGGAAAGAACGACCAGGTGCAGCCAGGGTGGTTGGTGGGGAGAGAACATCTTGCAACACATCACAAAACTGGGTGAGACCAGCATTTGGTAACTTTACCAACCAAAAGTTGCATTTCTTTCTAAAATGGGAGGAAGTCAATAAATTCCTATGGATAGAAGCAGTTAATTGATTTTGCTGCCACCTGTGAGGCCAAGTAAGCTGTGAATATAATATTACTTGCTGGCTTCTTCACACTACTGCGAATATTTCACACAAGAGAACTCCAGACAAATTATTCTAGTCCTGTGTCTTTTTATTGCTGCTAATAGCTTGTTTCAACAAAGAGTCAGACATTCCAAAATTGATGGGAAGAATATTGACATTGGCTTAATAAATCCTTCCAACCAGAAAGAGTTGAACAAAGGGAAATAGGTTACAGTTTTCCTTGTGGACCTGTTCCGTAATTAAGGAGCTTCGGGCAGAATTTTAAGACCAAGAATTCCAAAACATGTGTCAGTTTGTAATTCCTCTGATCATTTCTTCCCTCAGTGTGCCCCTCTACCATCTAAATGCCTTTTAAAGTCTGCCCCTTGAACGCTTCTTTCCTTGGCAATTTGTGCAGATCCTTTTTGATATGCAGGGAGCTTAGATGTACCTCACGCTGATGGGCTGTAGCAATAAAGCTTTAACTAAGATGAAACCAGAAAATCTGGGAAACCACAGGGTCAGGGTTGCCTGAGCAGCTTGTTCCAAGATTAGTGGTGTGCAAAGTTAAGGTTTTAATACAGCCAGCCTTAAATTTCTCAGATATTCAGAACAGAAATGATGTGGCCTCGAATTCAGCCCAGCACGGGCAGTTCAGCACCACTTGACTGCCAGGGCCAGGCTGATTTCTGTAATGATTGTTAATATCAGCTGCATAATCAGCTCACATGTGAACAACCTGACTAGCACTTGTGTGACAAAGTGGCCGTGCAACAGGAGAGGCATCCAGGGGCAGAGGGAGGACTCACCCACCTGTGACCTGTGCACAGGGCGTGGGACTGCTCCAGCTCCCCCAGAAAGGGAACAACACTTTGTTCAAAGAGAGACAGTTTCACCAGGACAGGAGTATCTGGAGGAGAGCACAGGAACAGCACAGTGAAAGATGGAAAAATGATTCTTAAACTCTGTGTGGGCACTTGACAAGAAATCTCAGGGCACAAAGGATTAAAAATCCTTACAGCTTTCACATCTTGTAGATGGAGCTCTGGCTGATAAGGCCTATAAGAAGATCTTTAAAAATATACCTTTGCAAGCAAGTTTCTTTCTATGCAAGGAATTAATGCAAAAAGCCACTTTTCTAAGTATGTCCTCCTCTGCCAGCCATCCTGCTCTCCGAAGGACGATCCCATGTTCAAGCAGACTGGGATTTACAAAAATCTTAACAACCACAAAGGATTTTTTCTAAACCCTCCTCTGCTGTAGCACGCAGAGTTTTGCCTGTCACATTCCCCTATTATTCTCTCTTCTCCGTGATCCCTTTTCTCTCCCCCTTGCTCAGCTCTGTACCTGGTGCCTCTCAAACCCCTGTTCCCTCCTGTTCCCAATGCCTCAGCTGCAGCTCTGCTCACTGATCTCTCTCCATCACGATGCATCGAGCTTAGGGCACTTCTAGGAAGATAAGAGGCTCTCTCATCTGCCATCCTGTCCACCTGGAATGCCACACCCAAAAGGGATAATGGAGATATTTGGGAGAAGAGCTGGAGCCCTCCCACGCAGCTTTGGAACGCTGTCTCCCATGGAAGGAGAAATTTTTACCCCGTAACTGGATGGACCTGTCATCACTCCAGCAGATAAACAGCGAGGATAGGTGTGAAAACTGGCTTTCGGTCTGATCTGAAAATAATTTCTGAGCTGCAGGAACGACAGTGTTTTGAGGCTGGCTGCTGAGGAGAATGTGGCTCTGGCATGTGAGAAGGGGAGCGAGGAGAAAGCTGTGGTGCTTGGACAGCGCACAAAAGGTCGGAAGATTTGCTTCGCTAATTTCCACCTCTCAGTGAAAATTTCCTCTCCCCGGTTTATAGAAAACACAGGTCTATTCCAAAAGGCTGTTTGTTCAAGAACAGAGTTCTTTGAAGTTCTGGCAAAAGGTCCCTGTGAACACGGCTGAAAATTGCAGTACCACTGCTTTAGAAAAGGGCTTTTCATAAGCAAATATCAAATTACCATGCTATCTTCATACGAGGCATTGTTCAGTCAATAAAGAGCACTGATAATTTACACTAAAGCCAGACATTCAAATTCCAGAAGGTGAAAAAAATTCCTCCCTTTGATTCCACCGATGCAGCTGAACTCTGCCTACAGAGAACTTCTATTTAAAAACCAGCAACAAGATAGCCTGTTCTTTCCTTTGTACTTCTTTTCTGCTTTGTGTTGGGGAGTTGCACCGACTTTGTAGAGTCACTGCAGTTACTTGTAAATGATGTATGAAAAGAACAATTCCTGTCCTTTCCATGCACCAGGAGAATACTGGCAGCTCTCGGCAAGCCCAAGTTTGCTGCTTGTTTATATTAAGTTTGAACCCACCAAGCTCCTGAATTTAAAGATAATTCTCGTCCATACAATTATCTCTGCTGCCACTCCAAAGGAGACACGTTTCAGGAGAGCCTTTACCCCTTGATCTCCCCTCAGCCCACCTTCAGGCTTTAAAGATTTTGTTTTGAAAGGGCAGTTTTTGACATTTAGAGGGTAAAGCTTGAGGTGGGAATTGCCAGAGACCCGGGTGTGGTTCTCTCTGACACCACAGGTAAGAATTCCCCAAAAGACTGATCCTACAATGAGAAAAGCCATTGGTGCAGTTGCAAAACCCAGGAAAAGACCCCATGACAGAGATGATGAGACAAACTCAGCTGTTCTCCCCTCTTAAATTCCGCCTCTCTTAGTCCAGTGGCAAGCCAAGCTATTTTGTATAGGTACTCGATTTTCACAGTAATAAAAGTCTTCATTGTGTAACTGCAAGTGTCTCTAACTGACAAAAAGCACAGAAATGAGTATGATTCCCTGTTGTGGAGGAACCCCCAGAAGTGCAGTTCCCCTGTCTGGCTGGGTTTCACTGCTGCACTGGGAGTTTTGTACGAATGTACACAGAATTCAGCACATGGTGTGCCTTGCCCTCAGCTACAGGTGAAGCCACAGCCTCTGCTCTCACAGCTCTGCTGGTTTCAAAGCCTCAGAGTTGCATCTTTTCTCCCTGCCACGCCATCTGATTAGGGGAAAAGTCACCACAGCTCTGCTCTCTGCATTTCAGCATCTTTAACACATTGCCAGCCAGCTGACAAAACTACTCTTGAACATCAGATACTTCACCTCCCCAAAGCTGCATGTAAAGGGGAATGCAGATTTTTATTTTACTCCCTTTCAGTGCTCAACAAGCAGCCTATCCTTTCAGGGACATGGACTGTGCTCCCTGCCTCAGCTGCCTTCCCTAACACGCCGTTCCACTACACAGGCATGTAAATAAATTACCTTATTTTTCCCATGGGAATAACACACTGACATTTAATTCTAACTAATGCTTTAGGGGGTAAAAGGTGGGAAGAGCTGGGTCAGAAAAAAGTATTCTCCTGCTGCTTGGAGTGAGAAGCAAGGAAGAGACAGATGGCAGCTTTCCCTTCCTTCTGAAGCAATAGTGTCTTAAAGCTCTAGGATGCTGTATTCTTAAATCTATAAAGGGGTTTAAAAGTGGCTGTGGGTGAGAGGCTGGCATGGGTGTACTTGTTTATGGGGAGCATTCCTGCTCTGGATAGGGTGATAAAAGAAAAGGCAAGAAGTGTCTGGGGTGTCTGGACTGTAGGTTTGCAATGCTCTGCGCTGACCAGGCACATTTGGATTTCAGTTCAGCAGTTGGATATTAGGAAAGGGAAAAAAAAATCTCTAGCCAAACAATTCATCTTTTAAAATATCACCCCTGCAAATGCTCCTCTGTTATTGCTTTTGATCTCACATCACCTTCCCCTCTGCCTCCCTCGGGGTTTTAGAAAGAAAGCTGAAAGAGCTTCAGCAGCCAGTGATCCTTCACCTCGCTCCCGGCTGCTCCACTCCTGCAAGCCTTCCTCCAAAGAGATCCATGGGCAGCCTTGGAAGTCAGACACAAAGGAGAAAATCCATCCATGAAACGCTGCACACTCTCATCTCTCAGCTCTTCCAGGGCAGCCCAGCTCCCTGCAGCAGAGATCAGCTGCTGTCACAGCCCGGACAGGACAGTTCCTGAGCAATGCTGCTTTTAGGACTCCGTCTCAAAGTGGTCAGGCTGTGTCTTGAGCGCTGTGTGGAGCTGTGATGTCTGTCCACAGCAATCCCCCTGGGCTCCTGAGCCAGCTGCCAGAGACCAGGGGAACAGTGTGAGTGGGAGCAGAGAGCACGGGATGATTAAAGGTGTCGGGCAGGAGCTCTTCGCGCCGTCCTTAACTCCCTGCATCCTTCAGTTCTTCAGTAGTTTGAGCTTGGATCTCATCAAAGCCTTCAGAGGCTGAAAGCCTTTGCCAATTCTTGCTTGCTCCAAGTAGCTACTGTGGTCTAGGGCAAGTAGGAGGGAAATTAACACCTTAATTAGCTCTACTGCTGCCCTGAGGTGCTCCCTTTGCCTCCTGGGGCTGTGAAGCTGCTCCGAGCCACCCAGAGGCCACATGGGTGCTCGGCCACGCTCACCCCTCCTGTCCTACAGTGCTGGGGCATCTGAGAAATCAGATCTGACTCAGGAAAGCAGAGTATTCCAGAGTCACATCCAGCCACACGCTGGCCAACACACCCCAAGGTTTTACAGCGAGAAAAGGAAAAGACAACTTTAATTCACTTGTACTGTCCATGGGATGGACAATGGACTTGGAGCTGCATTGGTGTCTCTCCAGCATCCCTCAGACACATCACATTATCTCAAATAATGGAAATAAGAAGGTCAAGGTTTGCTGTGGAGAAGATCTTGTCTACTAACCAAGTAACAATTGCAATAGTTTGTTTTTTGTCTGAGGCTGCCAGATCTCAAAGGCTTTACCTTGCAGGGATCTGTACCACTAAGTAAAACTGAGGTACTTCACAATACACTTGATTGCATCTGTACAGAATTGTTTGGTGCAGCAAGACCTGGCTCTGCAGGGCTCCTAGTGAAGGAAGACACTTCCAAAACAAGATTTGCTGAGCGAAGATGAAGAAATGACTTTCTGTTTGCAAGAGTGATGCTGTCTTGCTGGGCAAACATCTTGCTGTTTGAGTTTGCATGCTCGTGTTTACTTAAAGTTGACACGGTTGATCTCCATGCCAATCACACACAAATATGTACATCAAACTCTATTTGCATAAAGCAACTTCGCAGTTAATTAAGAAATACAGAAAGATTTAATCTGGATTTATGCTGCCAATTTAGCTAAAACGCAGGGTTATGTTTTCCTATTCTCCACCAGTCCCTGAGTAAGGAATCCTGTATTTCAAACTTGTGTTTGTCTTCAGCCATTCCCATGCACAATCACTGCGGCCTTATAATTACACCAGGGGCATGATGCCAGCCTTCCTCGATGACATTTGGATTTTATGCCAAGTCATTAACCTTACATCCAATTCATTTTCCATCTACTCTACCTCCTGAAGGCTTAGAATATTTGTTTGCTCGATCAGTTCTTGTAAATCACAGATGCAGCTGAGATTTGGTCATGCTTTTGCCACTGGACCATATCTCAGCCCTAAACACAAGCTCTGCCCTGTAAAGATCAGGATCAGGTGTTCCAGGGAGAGGCTCCAGCTTCACCTTCCTCTGCCTTTAAGAAAAGAGAATCACACATGGACTGTGAGATGGTTTGCTATAGGTAGCTCATGCAAGGTATAAACTTCCTTCAGATGTTTTTAAAGTATCATCCATAAAACACTAAAGGAAGCAGCACTCTCTGGCATTCTTGAGAGGGCTGGAACATTGGACGTTATGTATGAAATATTTAAGGAATATAGTTTTGATGTGTTATTTTCCTCATCTGTTTGCCTGCAAGTGGAGAGGTGGATGGGATTCCCAGAGAGTCTCTTTTATAGATTCTGCTGACAGCTCTACAGATCCAGTTCTTTTCAAGCCCTGTTGATTCACTATCTAAGGAAATCACAACACAAAACAAAACAGGTACACGTCCAAAGTTTACAAAGAAAAATAAAAGAAACTTTCTCACAGTGAGGTTTGTTTTAAGCCATTTCATTTTTATGTGGTTTCATTAGCTCTGGGTGCCCTGAAGCACTAGGTACATGTAGAAAACAAAACCCAGGGACTTTTGCCCTCATACAAACCATGTTCCTCTCCCTCAGCATTAGGCAGAGCTGGCTGCCAGTGGGCTTGGATCTCTTTAAGACAATACATGATGGATACAGCAATACACAAAGACTTCTAAAAATCTATACTCCATTCCTTTCATTTGAACCCATAAATCTCTAGTGGCTGGGAAATGCAAGACTTCATGGTTATACCCCAAATATCTAATGGTTCAGTGTCCTTTTTTCAAATGTACTCACAGAATGGCCTGGGTTGGAAGAGACCTTAGAGCCCACCCAGTGCCACCCCTGCCATGGCAGGGACACTCCCACTGTCCCAGGCTGCTCCCAGCCCCAGTGTCCAGCCTGGCTTGGGCACTGCCAGGGATCCAGGGGCAGTCCCAGCTGCTCTGGGCACCTGTGCCAGGGCCTGTCCACCCTCCCAGGGAAGGATTTGTTCCAAATGTCCAGTCTAATTCTGCTCTCTGCCAGTTTAAAGCCATCCCCTCTTCCCCAGTTTACTGTAAAACCAGTTGTGCCAGTCAGCATCTAGAAAGTGTTTTCAGATCCATGGATTAAGTTTCCAAAAGTTCTCAAAGTTCCACCTCCCGTATCATTACCAGCTCCAACCTCCCTGTCAGATGTTGGGGGAAGAGGCAGAGAGGGATGGGGAACAATCAATAACAACACAAATCTTCACCTTCCGGTCTTCTAAACTGATGACCTCGATCATGGGTGAAGGTGGCCTCGTGTTTGCTGGCATTTGTCACACATGGAAGGTGCTGCTGGAGATTGGCACAACACAGAGACTGAGAAATCCTGGGATCAGCCTAAAAGTGCAGAGCCAGGGAGGAAGGAAGGAATACTGCCTCTCTCCTCAGTTTTCTCTGCCATTCTGCTCCCTCTGCAATTAGTCCCAATTAGCACCCCTGATGTTGCACAAGTGATTCAGGTCTCACACACCAACACCTCTGTAAGGGCCTGAGCTGGGCAATAAATCTGAAATCTTTCTAGAGCTCATTCATGTGGAGGCAGACACACAATGCATATTTGCTGTACGTAGCTGCTCCTGCCCGCACAGCTCTGAATAAAAACATGGAAAAGTTGGTAAAGTTCCCTTTTTTGCCAGTGCTTTGCTGTCCCCTCTGCAGAGCTCACTGTGAGCTGGCACTACAGCACTGGGCCTCTGCCAGCACCAGTTTTCAGAAAGCTTTACCTGAATCACTGATGCTTGTCACACCAATCCCTGTAAAGAGTGCTTTATGGCATTACTCAGGTCTTACATGTTAGCACAACTGCTGCATGATGTTTTCTCCATTGAAGCTTTTGCAGGAGCTGCAGTCGTGAATACGTTCTGCATTTCGGCTGAGGCAGTAAAAGAGCCAGCTAAGAAATTATTTGGGGAGTCACACGAACCAGAACACACAGTTTTCTAAGCAAGTTTTTCAGTTCAGCTGTTGCTGGTCGCCGTTTAACTCCTGTTTGCAAACACCTGCTCACGCTGGGCTTCTTTCACACAGCCCCAAATGTTTACATAAGCAAAGCATCCGAAGGCAGCTTGTCTCACAGGTGGGTTTCACCTGTGTGGGAGCTCACACATTACAAAACCCACGGCAGGCAGCCCCTGCTGCAGCTCCACGCTCACAGCCTGCCCCATCCATCAGCGGGGCCAGCCGAGCTCCAGCAGCTGGCAACCTGGCCCCATATGGCCGGGCTGACTGGCCACAGAGCACAAACAGCGAGCCCCAGCGCCAGATTAATGAAGGGCAGAGCACAAATCAGCCGTGCAAACGGCTCTGGGATGAGGGGTTTGGGAGCAGGGACACCAGGGCAGCCTCTCACACTCCCAGCGGGGCCAGGGCTGTGGGAAAGCCCCAGCAGGGCAGCACGCCACGCCAGGGGGGAGTGCTGACAGACCTGAGCAGGAAACCAAAGGGAAATTCTGACTACGAAAATTGGCGAATAAAAAGTCTGCCAAAAATGCTGTTTTAGTAAGATTACAGCCACCTGTGTGTTCAGATTGAATTTGATAAAACTGTTTTGGCTTCAAATGGTGATGAATTTTTTCTAATGTATGCAAAATATTTAATTCTATTCTCTTCTAAGGAGAAAGTTACGGCTTTCTATTTTTCAGTGAGACTTCTACTTGTGCTTTAAGCACCTTATTTTGCAATTGTAATAGGACGTGTTTATCATCCTGGAAATAAAATGAAATATTTAATTTTGGACCAAATTTTGTTCAAATTTGGATCTTCAGCCAGAATAATAAGAACACATAGCTGGATGTAAGTACATCTACACATGGCTGTATGTATGCTTTCCTTTCAGCTGGTTAGGCCAACGAAGTGGAAAAACCCTTCTGACAGCTCTACACAAATATTTCTATCAGAACTGCAAAGCCTTTCCCTCACACCCAGCACATGCAAAGAGCTGATTTGTTTCTCTGAGCTGTTGCAGATGCCCGGGCTGGCAGTGCAGCCCCAGCTCTGGTGAGCTGAGCAGGTCTGATGGCTGTGCAGCACCCCGGGGGCACCGGGGAGCTTTGGAGCACACACCTCCCCAAGCCTCGGTGGCCCTGCACATCTCCCAGCACCTGGGACTGCAGCAGCTCAGGTGCCCTGGACCCTCCCTGGCAAACCCAGCACAGCTCTGCAGCTGACCAGAGCAAGGTGCTGGGGAAAACTGGTGCTTGTATTGCACCAGGCTGCAGCAGGGACAATCAGATGGTTTCTGAGAGTGCACTCAGCGAAAATTCAAGATGAATTTTGTAGTTGCTAATTTTAGATTGCTCCCCCGAGGCACCAGGCTTCAGGGATTCCTGCTGTTGGGAAGAAAGTGGCAGGGAACTCGTTTCTGCTCTCCTGAAAGCCTCTCTAAATGTGCTGTGGGGCAGGGCTGACATCGGAGCAATTCTTTCCAAACTCTGGAGCTTAAGTTGCCCTGAAATGAAGCAATTTGTCATTGGGTGCAAAGCACTGCTTCTGACCTTTAGCATGTGCAATGTATACATCAGATTACATATCTCCTGTCACATTCCCCTCTCCCTTCTCCACTTGAGCAGTACTGCAGAATCCATACAGAAATAATCACGGAGAAAACAAGCACAGCCACCACAGGCTTTCCAGCCCAGGACACGAACCTCCCGGTTAACAGCAGCGCCACAAAGAAGCCGTAAAACCCCCAAAGTCATTTCCTCCTTCTAATTCACAATGACATTAACAAGATCTGAACCCTGACCTGCAGGTGACTAAATTATGTTGCCAAGCAACTGCGCTTGCCACGAAGAGGGAGAGGGAAGGAGCGGGCAGGCCAGGCTGCAGCTGCGGGATGAGCGCGAGCCAGCCCTGCTGCTCACTGGGACACGCTGCCTTGCCCCTCAGGTGTGCACGCTGGCTTTCATTTTTTTCCCTTTTCCCCCCGCCTTGAAATTCCGCACAGATAGGTACACAAGAACACTGCTCCAGCTAAAAGTGACAAAATGAAATATAGCAGCCATTTTTCTTTGGAGAAGAGGTGCTTATAAATTCACTTCGTCCAAAGTATCTCTCGCTTCGGCAATACATCAAACTGTGCAGCCCCATCAGTCTGAATCAATTAGAAATTACTCACCGAGTAAATTACATTGAAAAGCTTTGATTTGTTACTGGAGTTTGTTACTGTTCTCTTCAATCTTAAAAGACTGAAAGCAAAAAAGTAATAATGTGACAGTGATAGTGAAATGTAACTTTTATTGAGATTGATGGGAACCTATTTGCCACAATATTTGCTTTTAATAATTTAATTTTTCAAACTCTGCAAAGAGAGTCATAAATATTTGACTATGAAGTTCTTCCAGTTTACGATACTTTTGCACCAGTTGCCTATTTTTTCAAGATTTTTGCATTTCATTTCTAAAAATAAATCTACCAACCATATGTTCATAACCACCCTTTACTTTGCCTTCTAACCGTGTTCTTTTAACTTTCATCTGTTGCAGGTTAGTAACCTTTCTACAAAAGGCACTCCAGGCACTGAAAGGAAACACAAAAGGATGAGTCCCTTAAGAAAATATTGGTTTTTACAGCTTCGGTTTATTTTTGAATTCTGAAAAAGGCCCAGCTCTGTCTGCCACGGAGGTCAGGGACAAACTTGGAGCCGTGTTGGTGGGAGCAGGGCTCGTTTCTCTCATTAGCATCACTTCTGGTCCTGGGGCTGCTGCCTGACCCAAGCAGGGGATTGTGTAACCGGCACCACAGGAAGCTCTGCTCGGGCTGAGCCACACAATAATGTGAATTTTGAACCACACAATAATGAGAATGCCAACAGAATTGATGTTAATCACAGGCAAAGTTTCCAGCCTGTATTTCGTCTCGTATAGAGAGGTTTGCAAGTGCCTAGAGCAGAGGGTTTGGCTGTTTGTGAGGACACAGCAGCAGACTGAGCTGCAGGACTGGGCTTTTCTGAGCTGCCAGCTCCCACAGGTGTGCAGAAAGCAGGTGCAGGGGCTGGCTGTCACTCTTCAGCTGCTCTTCAGCCCTAAAGGTACTGCAGGGGATGGTGTGGGTCAGCTTTTGTGTCCTGTCCCAGCCAGGCTGTTCACAGAGCAGGGGCTGTGCTGCCGTGCCCACCCTGCTGCTCCCACACTGGGACACTCTGGGGGACACTGGGACTCCTCCCTGGGCAGCAGCTGCTCACTGAACTAGGTCATTTCACAGGTGCCAGCTACAGATCTGCTGGTAAAACGTCCCCTGAGCCTTTCTGACAGGCTGGCTGCCTCCTAGGTGAATTCTCCCACCTTATACTGGCAGTGCTGGTGCTGGAGTTACCACATCCACCCCTCCCCACTCCCAAACCTCTGCCACTGCTGACCTCACACTCCTGTGGGAGGATTAGACTGAACACTGTGGTAAAACACAGCAGAGTGTAACAGTAACACCTGAAATTAAGACAAATGCAAACTAAAAGCACTTCTAACATCAGTGTCCTATGTAAATGTCAAATTCTAAAATGTGTCATTTGTAGAGAAAATGACTCAGAAACTGAAAGACAAGGCAAAAAGAAAAGTCAGGTTAAGTTCTTTCAAAGGCTAGTAACAGATGACAAATGTAGTTCAAATAGCACAGGTGAAGAATGAGTCATTATTAATGACCAAGGGCTTTAGTTATTGGTGTTGAATAGAAAAAAAATCATTATGTTTGAAGCTTTATGCTGGCATAGAGTGGAAATTATATGCAATCCCTGCTAAGTGCCTGATTTTACTGCTAGAAAATCCCTCTGACTGAAATGTACTTCAAAGTAAACTACTTTAGAATTTCTTTGCGCTGTTGGATGCCCAACCAAAGGTCATTTTCTTTCTCTCTTTGTGCATTGCTTTAGCAATGCCTAAAGTTTTTTTTCTGCCCCCTCTTCTGCAGCATACTTCTATTTTTCTACACTTCAGAGGGCCTAAACTGAAAATTGGATAACTGCGTTTGGAAATGAAATGCAAAACCAGAAGCCTACAGTGATTTAAGATGAAGATGTTTATTCATCACAGACCTTTCCCTGCGAGGCACTGGACACCCCCTCGTGCCACGGAGCTGGGGAGCTGCAGAGGGGCTGCAGAGCCCAGCCCTGCGTGGAGCCAGGGGCTGGAGCACGGCTCTCCCCTCCTCCCTCTCCCAGCCCAATTACTCCCAGGATTGACTTTTCCCTACAGCAAATTCCCACCATGCCCTGAAAGTAAAAATCCTTCACTGAGGATGCTTTTTTCTCGGCGTGCTGGGATCCTCTGGCTCTAACAGCCTTCTCAGTGCCTCGGTGTGTTTTTTCCTCTCCTGATAATCAGAGCACTGGTACTGCACCCTGGTTGGAGGCTGAAAGGAGAGCTGCTCCCTTTGGTGTTGAGCACATCTGCTCCCAGTGATAGCGAGGAGCACTTGAAAGGTGCTGGTGCTGGGAGGGAGGCAGAGGGCTGTGCACAGGAACTAGTGGGCATGAGAGCCTTTTTTGTTACTTCAAGAGAAACCCCATCCCAAACCTTCCAGAAACAGCAGAGCTCCTCCAGGCACAAATTGGGGTACACTTCAGTGTAGGCACAGACAGCTCACAGCTCCTGCTCGGGCTGCTCAGGACACTGCAGAGCAGCCTGAGCGTGACTCTGAACCCACCCTGGCTGAGGATCAAAGCTCTGTGGGCACTTCTCCCTCCCCACCCACGAGATACATGAGCAAGTGATGGAAATACATGATTAAGAGCAGGCAGAGCCTGAGGATCCCTCTCGGAGCAGGGCAATGGGCTCCTGGGTCTGTGAACACACTGCAGAACAGCCAAGCAGCATTAGCTGCTCTGACTTCATGATTGCTTCAAGACTCTCTCCTGGACTCTTATCAAAAGAGCTAATTCAGCTGAAAATTAACGTTGCCAATCTCCTCATCCCCCCGGAAAAAGAAAGTTAGCATTATCCTTCAGTTCAGCAGGCAGCTTACACAGCACCAGCACCAGCCACGCCAGCCCCTGGGCGTGGGGCTGCTCCCTTTGGCAGCTTTCCACACTCCTGAAAGACCTGCAGTGGAAAACCTCACTCCTTTTTATATTTTCTATCTCCTGTGCACAAACAGCAAGTAGCTTTCGAGCAGCATCTGATGCCAAGGCAAGAAGGAAGCACCAGGACCAAAGGAACAGGCAGATGTCAGAGGGGAGGACACAGGCACGTTCCAGCAACGTGGACTGCTGCAGTACGTGGCACTGTGTTTTCTCTCACTGTTTTCAGCAGCAGCAATGTGGCTTTTGTCTTGCAAAACGCCACCACACGCTGCAGACACGGAGTGTCCTGGGGCCCTGCAGAGCTCCTGGTGGAACACGGAGCTGTGCTTACACGGATCTCTGTGCTACATTGACAGCAGGAAAAGAAAGAGGAGAGAAACAGGACAAGAAGAAAAACTCTTCAGGGCAAGCTAGTAATAAAAGAATTGTGAAGTTTTTAATTGGCTAGGGGATCAGCATAACACCCAAGAGAAACCTTCGTTCAGTTTCCAATTTCTAGTGCAGCTCCTGACCAGCTCTCTTCATCTCTCAGTTCTTCTTCTTTCTTTTTTTTTTTTAAGACCAAAAATGACATTACTAACCACCTTGCCTTGTATTTGTGTTGTGGAGACTAATTCATTATTAATAGCAGAGAGGTTCAGAAGCACAATGATGCATGCCACACAAGCCAGCAGAAACTCTGCTCTCCCCCCTGCACCACTCTTCATACAAAAGGAGATAAAGGGCTTGATTTCTAGCAGGAAAGCTGTGACTCCTGCAGATAAAAGTTCCCTACAGACTTAAGAAGGCACTATTTGAAGGTATTTAATGCTATAGCTTTCCTTACACAGCCATCTTTATTCTACATAAAAGCATATTTACAGAATCCAGACTTCAGTGTGCTACGAAGGGACAGGGAAAGGGATTTTTGAAGGGATTTTTTCCCCTGTTTTTCCCCTCGGTTTTCCCCCTAAGGGTGCTCTGGCTCCATATCCTGCCCCCAGCATCCCTGGGGCTGCTCTTTTCTCACCTGTACCCTCAAACAGCCATGAAATCCCATCCTTCAGAGCACAGGCTCCCTGTCTCTGAAGCCAGGTGAGTTTACCCAATAACACAGGGAATGGATCACAACTTGAAACCTGGATTTGTCCTCAAAAAAACCGTGTCTGAAACAACAAATCCAAAATCTCTCAGAGAAAACGTACAGTTCTCCTCTAGGCATGTGTGCAAAGGAAGACGGGATGGAAAAAGGCACCTGCCAGGTTTCTGGCTGAAGTCAGGGATACACAGTGGGACTGGCACCTCAGCTGCACCTGTTTGGTGTTTCAGAGAAACCCTCTGTGGGGAACGGGGCTGCAGTCACTGGGAGCAGAGCAGGGCAGGGCTGGCCGTGGGCAAGGCGCTTGTCGTGGGCAAACCCAGGCTGGGAGGGGATTCTCTCAGCCCAGACTGAGCCTCAAAAGCAGAGTGAAGGGATCTCTTGGCATTTAACTGGAGTTAATTTTGCCTTTTTTTGTAGTTTCTTCTCATTTCTGAATGATGGTGTGAAGCTAAGTTGACCCACGCAGCCACAGCTGTGGCAATTCAAACACCTAGGCAAGGAGTGGTGGCTGGAGTCCTGGCACTTCAGCTTTCAGAACAGCATACAAAAAAAATCCTCAGGAGTTACCAGAACTCACAGGAAGTTGCAGTGTGGATGACAAGGACAGGTCAGGGGGTCTAAGCAGTGTCCAGGCAGTCCCAGCACATTTTGTGACACTCCAGCAAACAAGCTGAGCGTTCACAAGGACAGAGGAACCAACTCCTCAAGGTGTTCAAGGTCAGGAGGTTGGATGGAGATTTGAGCAACCTGGACTAGTGAAAGCTGGGCTAGGTGACTTCTGAAGATCCCCTCCAACCCAAACCATGTTCTGCTGTGATGATTCTCCTGACCTCAGAGCAGACTGCACGAGAACAAGGACGACACGGAGACCAAAGTCGAGCAAATCCATTGCAGCCCTGGGTAAATGCAAACACTCCTCCTCACAGGATTTATGCCAGTTGACATTAGGATTAACTTATTTCTTAATTAGGATTACACACACTTGGCTAATACCAAATGAAAAGCCATCCAGTGCCTGATAAAATATGGCCCTCTATGCTGTCCTAGTGTAAATCTCCACCCCAGCAGGGAAGGCTGGTGGTGAAACACGAGCTGACCTCCAGGCATCCGGGGACTTTCTGTCCTTCAGGTGAGCTGAGTGCCTTGGCAAGTAAATGAGAGCAGCTGAAAGGCAGGTCCAGGGGCAGGAACAAGGTCTGCTGTGATCCATCCCTTCCCCATCCCCGGGCTGAACTCACTGCCACCATCACACCTCCCATGCCTGCAGCTAATTTGTCCTGTCCAGGGTGAGAAATGGGAGGCTGGGCAGAATCCAACCCAGCACACTCATCATGGAGTTATTCCTGTAAATAATACCTTGAAACTCGCAAGAGGGTCTGGAAAATGCCCTCTGGTTTATATAGACAGGAGCAGGATTAAATCCTCCAAACTCCACACCGCATTTTACAAAGCTTCCTGCTGGTAAAGAAGTTCATGATTTTTAATTAGTACTATGCAGACATGAGGCCAGACATGCAATGTTCAATAAACCAGTTAGTTTTTACATCAGTAATGAGTCTTAGAATATTTATGTAGGGCCTTCAGAAGTCAGAAACAGAGGAGTGAATGTGCAGTGATCCTAACATTACCCCTAGGTGCATGTGAGTAGCAGAGATATTAACAACCCCAACAGTCTAAAGTTAAAAAAAAAAAAAAAAATCCATGGAGGTGGAAATGTGTATTTCGCATGGGTTAATATAATCAGCTGCAGGTAGATTTCAGAGGATTATTTCCAATCTTTTGAGAAGAGATTTCTTTTGTGGGCATGATAAAAATTGTTAATATGTTGCTGCTGTTTTATTCAAGGTGAAAATTTTGCTTTAATCACTTTCAAATAAATGCGAAACTCAACCATTACTCCCTTCTAATAATACTGAAGAAAATAGTTCACACTAAATCTAACATAATGAACACAGCATGTTCATAGAGAACTGAGTGTTCTGAGCTTAAGTCCCCCTTAATCCATAATTCCTTTGGAACTACATATTACATCCACATGAATACCAAAGAGGTTTATGATTAATGTTATTTTAATGAATAATAAAAAAATTGATGAAGATTTACAGAGTTATTTTCAGGTTTTTTTTGTTTTTTTTTTTTGCATAAAGATTTGTTGGTTAGAGACTAGCACATATAAAACAGAGCCTAAAATCTGACTGGGGTGGAAATGTTTTTTGCCAAAGCTTCTGAGCAGTGTGAGCGAGCAGCTGAGCTGAGCAGGGAATTGCTGCGGGCCCTGCCAGCCCCAGGTACTCCCTGCATCCCTCCCTCACCCAGGCTCTGCTGAGGAAGCACGAGGAGAAACTCAGGAGAAGTGGCTGTGCCAGCTTGAGTGGCTGGCCCTGATTCTCCCTTGCACTGCTTTGGCTCCAGAATCCCAGACTCTCAAAATTCCAGAATCCCAGACTCTCAAAATTCCAGAATTCCAGACTCCCAGAATATCAAAATCCCAGAATCCCAGACTCCCAAAATCCCATAATCCCATAATCCCAGAATTCCAGGATCCCAGAATCCCATAATCCCAGAATTCCAGGATCCCAGAATCCCAAAATCCCAGAATTCCAGAATCCTGAAATTCCAGGATCCCAGGATTCCAAAATCACAGAATCCCATAATCCCAGAATTCCAGAGTCCCAAGACTCCAGGATCCCAGAATCCCCTAATCCCAGAATCCCAGGATCCCAGCCCAGCAGTGTCAGTCCCTGGGGTGCAGCTCCCAGGCAGGGATGAGGGGTCAGGGCTCCTGCCCTGGAGCAATCCTCAGCTGTTCCCAGTGCCACCAAGGCCACTGGCAATGAGTGACAGCAGCACAGCAAACAGCAGCACAGCACACGTGGGGGGATTTCCAGAAATAACGGCAGTCAGGGAGATGTCATTCCAAGCCAGACTGGGGTTTGCAGTGCCCAGCACAGCTCCAGCTCCAGCAGGGCTCTGCTGGGTCAGCCAGCTCACACGGGAGCCACTGCAGCTGGCCCAAACATGCTCTGAGCGTGGAGGGGCTGGCAGGGGCTGCCCCTGGGCTGGGGCTGGGGCTCCCACCCTCTCTTAGAGCACAGCTGCAGCACTGCTGCTTCTCCCCAGTGTTTTACTGCACAGCTGCAGTGCTGCTGCTTCTCCCCAGTGTTTTACTGCACAGCTGCAGTGCTGCTGCCTCTCCCCAGTGCTGTCCTGCACAGCTGCAGCACTGCTGCCTCTCCCCAGTGCTGTCCTGCACAGCTGCAGTGCTGCTGCCTCTCCCCAGTGCTGTCCTGCACAGCTGCAGTGCTGCTGCCTCTGCCCTGTGCTCTCCTGCCTTCTGCTCTCCTGCTCTGAGGCTCTGGCTCTGGCCAGATCTCCTTGGCTCATCTTTCCAAGGAAGCCAAGGCAGTGGAAGAAGGGCTGTGAGCTGTGATAGCCCAGCATAAGCCTGTCTGTTCTGTATCCAAAGAACCTATTAATGAAAACCCTTTGGCAGCTGTTTAAGTGCTGGGAGTATGGAAATGTCTGCAGTCAGAGCTCTGTGGGATCCCTTCCTGAAAATGTCATCACCATGTTATAATTAAAATAGCATCCCTTCCATGCCAGCTATCTTTATTAGGTACCAAACACTGAACCTCTTCCCAAACCACTGGGGTGCAAATTACTTTTCAAAAACATTTCTGGAGCTGATAACCATAAGCTTTCACGCTGGAATGAACTTTCCCAGGGACAACCATTATGTTCCTTTCCCCTGGCTCTGTGCTAGAGACTTCTGCCTCACTGCCAGCACCTGGCTGGATGCTGGAGCTCCTTTTCTGCACTTCAGTGTTGCTAGACCCTAGATCATATTCCATAATGATAATTTCTTGGATGTTTTTGTCACTTTGATTAAGCAAAGGAAAACAGCCACTGCCATACCTCCCAGGGGAGCTCCAAATCAAGGTTTGGTCCAGGAAAGAGATTGCAAGCCTAGAACCAGGAAAGGTATGAGCTGGATGTGAATGCCCACCTAAACCAACTGAAGTGCTACAATTTACTGTAAAATAACTAATTAGTCATTCATGCTTTAGTGTGCAACAATGGAATTTTCTCACTGGAGGAGAGATAAGTGTTCTCTGCTTTCCCACACACCTGTCTGCAGTTGAGATCAGGCCAAATCCTGTGTCTTGCATCTCTCAACCCCCTCTCAACATTGACATTATTTGACAGAGTTCATCACCTCAGAAGGGAAGGGCAGCAGCCCATAAAAACTGCACTCCCACTGGCAGCTGGCATTTGATTCCCTCAAGTTCCTCCCACCAGCCAAGGCATGCCCAAGCTGCTCACCTCTCCAGTGAGAGATGCAAACTTCCCTCTCAGGACCAAGGGTGGTGAGGCAGAGCCTGGGGCAGAACTGCTGAGCCCTCTTCCTTAAAGCACAGACCCCCGAAGGATTCTGAGTCCCTAGCCTCGAACTAGAGCAGCTATTTATTTTATTTAACCAGAGATGTGCTGCACAGAACAGAACCAGAGGCTCTGACAGCAGCTTTCCCTCCCGTGTGCTCGTCACAGTGACCCTTCAGTGGCTTCCCGTGGCACAAAGAGCCCTGCACGGGTGGCAGGGAGCTCCTGGGAAGTGACAGCTGTCCCCAGGGACTGGCAGGCTGTGCTTTGGGAAAGCCAGGGGTGCCTGAGGCACCGGGGCTGCAGAGGGCTCCCCCAGGTCAGGGATCTCAGCTGGCTCCTCACACACAGCCCGTGCTCTCAGGGGTCTCAGCCCTCACCAAGGATCAGTGGCTAGCCCGCGATTCAGCCGTGTCCCATGTGCTAGCCAGGTCTGAGCCATGGCTTCTCTCTGCTCCTCTCATCAGCTGCCACCAGCCTCTCCCACACGTCCCCGTGCCCCCTGTGCTGCAGGAGCCCCTCAGGCCTGTCTGTGTCCCCCAGCTTGTGTGACAGCCTGCAGCAGATGTTCCACAGACAGAGCATCCCTGTCCCTGCAGCCAGCCCACAGGACACGGCGAGCTGCAAACCAACCAGCAAAACACACCCCAGGACCTCAAAGGAAACACAGTGGGGAGGCTCTAATGCAATTCCACAGGCTGGACAGCCCCAGGATTTGTGGAGATGCTGACCAAGCCCTCCCACCTCTCCAAAGAAGCACTGGCCAAACTTTCCCCCTGCCCTTTCCCCATGCATGCTGCACAACCTTTCACAAGTAAATGCCCACTGAAATAATTACAAAGCATTTTCCATGGTATGAATTTTATATTCTACAGTCCAACCTACATTCTGCCAGCCATCCACGATGCAGAACACGATGTGGTCTGCAGGAAACAAGAGCAGCTCTTCCTGAGCAGCATTCTGGCACCAATTTACCCTGGATTTTCTGAGGGCACAGACCATCGGACTGGAGAATATTTAATTCTGAAAATACATCTTCCTGTAACTTTTATATTGCCACTTAAGTTATTTGGCCCTCTTCCAGTTTTTTAAATTACCTCCGTTTTCTAGAGCAACGCGGGTACTTAATAAACAAAATGCCATTTCTGTGCCTCACAAGATCACGGTGCATATCTGCTAATAAGGTCAAAGCCATCCCTCAGAAACTTAGGCAAGCACACCCCAGAATGGCTTTCCTGCTAAAAAAAAAAGCACCGGGCCACATTTTGTTGCAACTAAATGTTTAAAGCTCTTGTTGTCGGTGTTTAGAACCATAAAAAATACATAAATGCTAAGGGAGACAAGCAAGCGAGCAGCCTGCGTGTGCTGGATGCCCTCATTACTCCTGTGTGACCAGCTGGAAACCTGCTGGTCTGCAGCCAGCCCCTCTCGTGCTGTGAGAGCAGCGTGGAGCTGCTGGGAGAGCTGGAAACTGAGTTTCACTGGGGGTTTGCTTCTTCCTAAAGGGCTTGTGTCCTTCCCTGTAGAGCAAAGAGCAAGGCTGGCTCTCTCCCACTAACATCAGCTGGGAACTCCTCTGGCTTCCCACGCGTCTCCAGCCTGGCCTTCCAAACCCTGCCTGGGCTGCTGCAGCCACTGCCAGCTCCAGAAACACAGCTCCTAGCAGACAAACAGCACAAGTTTCTATCTCCTCAGCACCATTTTCTGCACTGGTGTTTCACCTTCAGTGTTTTGCTATCATCTTTGCCACAATCACGTTTCAGCATCTGCTGTGTCAGCACCGTGTTTCAGCATCAGCATTTAACCATCAGCTGTTCCACCATATGGCACGAGAAGCATCAGCACCGCAGCCCTCACAGCACATCTGAGCAAACAAAAAGCACTTGGAATTCCCCTCCATGCCCCCACCACCCTCTCCTGTGCCACTGCCACCTCTCCCTGGGACAAGGCCATCTTTATCTCTTCTTTCCACGAAGAAATAACATTCTGCAGAGAATTAGAAACAAAACAAAACCAAACAACTCAGTTCCTCTAGGCAAATTTGCAGGAGCCTCTCCTGTGATCTGCTTTTCCTCTGAGGTTCACTGGAGCATTTTTAAAGCCCTGTGCTACAAGAGCAAACTCAGGGTCACCGCCTGTCACGCTTTGAATCACGGCTGCCATTTGGCATGGGAGCTTCCCAGCAGCAGGGGCAGGAAGCCTCCTGGAGAGCTGGGCTGGATTTCCAACTGATGCAGCCTTTTGCTACCTTGGGGGACAAATTTAGGACACTCTTTAGACTAAACTTCTTCAGCAGGACCCAAGTGATTTGGCACATGTTCAGCGTGCAGGGCAGGGTGCTGGAAGGGAGCACCACGTGCACAACTGCCCTGTGACTGGGAAACATTTCAGGCTGACATTGAAATGCTGGATGGGTACAGCAGTCTGGGAGGAGACAGGCAGTGTGAGGATGATTCAGGAGCCTTGCCATCCTGTTAGTCACATCATGTACCACCAACGTTTTTAGACGCTATTAAACCCCCAACAAATGCCAGCAAACATTCTTGGGGGGCTGCACTCTGCAAAACCAAAGTGGGGTTTAACTCATGACCAAATCAATTTGAGGTCTGCTTTGCTTACACGCAATTATGCCTCAAAGTTTGTTCCTGGTAAAGAGTAACATTTTCCCACCTCATTGTAAAATTTGACAAATGCAAATTTTGTAGGCTTCACTCTGAGTGTGAAATTCTCCAGCACAGTGCCTGTTTATCTATAGAAAGCTGTGGCTAGTAAGATATCTTTAAGAAAAATGCAGCAGAAAGGGAATTAAATGAGACACAGGGCTTGTCACCATTGTGGTCAGAGTCCAACCACTCTGTGCCATGCTTTGGAGAACAGGCAGTATGAATCAGTAGTTCTCCATTTCACAGACACTGACGGAAAATGTCCATCTCTGAAACCACCCAGGAGCAGAGAACCACAGCACCAAACAGAGAGAGCTGACAAAGCCCACCAAGGGAAGGACAGCATGAGCTGGCCCCTGGTGGTGTTAGGCACAGCCAGCAGTGCCATGGACGCCAGTGCCAGCAAATGTAAGGAGGGAGATCAGTATAAAAACGGTCAGAATCCACTCTTTTGTATTACCAGCTTGTCAACTATGCAACAATCTTATTTAGAATCAGAGAATCACAGGATGGCTTGGGTTGGAAGGAATCCTAAAGCTCACCTAAAGGTTCCGACCTCCAATTTAATTGGATCCAAAGTTTTAGATCAGACAATCTGAATTTTCAGCAGTAATAAATAACTAGGAATAGTTTAGCTGACAGCATGGTGGTGTCTGAAGCACCATTTTCAGGAAAGAAGTGTCTGACCAAGTTGCTGGAGGAAAGACCCCAGGGAGCTGGGACCCCAGAGCAGGTGTGAGGATGTCCAGAGCAGAACTGAAGTGTCTGCCTGGGCAGGTGCAGCTCAGTGGAAACTGAGATTACCTGTGCAGGTTCTACACCATCAGCAGGCACCACAACCTTCCTTCTGTGTGGGCTGGCTGAGTGAAGGATGGCCACAGGTTCTCTCCCAAAGAAACCTCCCCAGACCCTGCAGGGACTGCCAGGCTCTCAGCCATGCTCCACAATGAGGAAATTCTGCTTTGCAGGCGAGCCCCTGACTCACCCTCCCCGTGGGGATTACAGGGATTGAACTCAGGTGCTCTCAGACCCAGTTCATGATTTCTGGAATGCACGCTGCCATCCCAGGGAATGGGGGGAGATCCTGGCAGCGGGTCATCTGGGGCTATTTCCACCTAATTTAAGGATCTGTTCTATCTGTGAATAGCTCCCTAACGAGGCCAAGATTCTCCACACCCAGCAACACTTTTTACTGTAAAACACTGTATTTTCCTTCCATAAATATGAATCCACTGTGCTTTCCAGCCAACAGAAGCTTTTGTAACCAGCAGAGCCTGCATCTGCACTGCTAATCACTCCAACCTTGTAAATTGTAAACAGGTCTCTCACAAAGCCATGAGTTACACTTCCAGCTGTAATGCTATTAACCTAATCCCTGGTAGTTATTACAGAAACTCATGACACACAGCTTAGCAGACACCAGAAAATACAGTTTTTCCTCAGTGAAGTTGGAGCTGATCTTTGTATGTTAGGAGCATTATTAAAAGCAGCTGAATTAACACGTTGAAAGCTGAAGCTTCTAAAGCTTTGATGCCCAGATGTAAAAGGGGCTCTATCAACTTTGCTGATAATGGCACAGGGGGCACGTTCCCTGTGTGGCACATTCTAATATTTCTAATATTTCGCATTTGAACCCACACCACAATTATTTCACTGTAAAGAGCTCCATTTCCCCAAATTCCCTCTCTGTCTACATCTCCCTGTCCCTCTGTCCTGAGGAACACAGGGCAGAATCCTGGCCAGGCTAAGTCAGAAGATAATGACACTTTAAATCGTCTTATGTTAAGCATGTTGGTAGATTCCCATTTATTCTGAGACACTTTTAGATTGCTGTTATAATGCAAAGGCACCAAAAAAAGTAGATGGAAGCAGGACTAAAGTTATCCTACTGAACACATCTATGACTGCCACAGATGTATGTTGTTCTAAAAACAATTGGCCTGAAACAATTAAATCTCACACATTTCCAGGGGTGCAAAGACATCGACCAATCACTTCCACAATTACTGCAGAGAACTCCAGGAAAGGTATTTCTTGTGGCCTTTCATGGAAACTTTGTTTTTGTTGGTTTTTAATGCTTTTCTTCCACTCAAATAAATTACTTAAGACTGAAAGTTCTCTGTTTGCCTTTTTTCTGGGGAGCTGCAAACTCCCACAGATGAAATTCTTGGCAGTCTATCTGCAGAAGGAAAATGGAAGCCTCACAGATGTGATGTGGAAAACAAGGATTATTTCAGAGATAAATAATGGTACAACCTGCTCCTCCATCACTCACTCGTGTGGGCTCCACTCTCCCTGGGGCCAGCTCCTTGACCAAACCTTTGAAGCTCCACGAGCAGCAGCCTGAGCAGCTCAGAGACACACAGGGAGCTGCTGCTGTGGGTGGGAGATGTGGGGCTGACTTTCAGTGCGACTTAGAAAAAACCTCAGCACAGGCTCTGGTTTTTCTTAAGAGAGAGCTGCTTTCTTTTCCAAGGACAGTTCTGTGGAGAATTTTGGTTCTCAAGAAATGGACTGGTAAAAGGTTTTTGTAAGCTTCTCTCATTCTCAAAATAACAGCTGTCTCTTCTTCTTTTACTTACTTTTCTCTTTCTGTCTGTCCTCAAAACGTGCTCTCTCTGCTTCCAGCCAGTGGTGGGGGAGAGCTGTTGTGCTATTTGGCTAATCACGTAAGTGTTGGTGAAAGCCTCTATAAAAAGAGACACCTTGTTCAATGAAGTTAAGCCTTCTGATCATGAAATGAATTGTGGAGTTCCTCATTTCTCCCTCTGGGAACAGTGACAGGGAGATGTGGGACGTCTCACACCCCCAGCCTGACCCAGAGCCTCGCTGGGTCACCCACCCTGCCTTTGGGGCTGCCAGGCTTTGGGGTGAGCTGCTGGCCCAGCTGGCTCAGGAGGGATCTGTGCCTTGTCCCAGCTCCAGCCCAGGCTGAGGCCAGGCTGGAGGAAAGCAAGGACAGGGAGCAGGGCCAGGGTGACTCGGGGCATGCACAGCTCTGGCAGCAAACCCTGCCCTAAGCCCGACTCCAGACCTGCCAGGAGAAATCCCCAACATTGCCAAGCAGCTGAGCTGAGCCCAGCAGAGAGAACACGAGGAGGAGTGAGGGGAGAGAGCTCTCAGAGCTCTGCTGTGCCCCACGTCCCACCTGCCAGAAACCCCTAAACCCCATAAACCCCATAAACCCCACAAATCCCATAAATCCCGACAACACCACGCTCCTCTCCTCTGACAACCAGGCATCTCCTTCTGGAAAGTGGCCCACGGAAGAGGTTTCCCTCCAGAAAAGGAAGGAACATTCCTGTAATTTTAAATTAAAGTGTGCAATTACTGTTCTTTATTGTTGCCAGTTAAAAGAGATTTGCTACAGTTGCTTACATGCACTTATAGGAGCTGGGAGAAACCAGCAGATCCTACAAGAAGGTTTCCTCCTGAGAGGTGTGAATTTCACAACAGCAATAAAAATGTTTGCTACAGAGTGAGAGCTATGATTTAAACACAGACAAATGCTTATTTCCCTTCTGATAGCATTTTCCTCGGTTCTTTCTGACACATACAAATACACTGCTTGGGAAAAAGACCTGGAATATTATTTTAAGATAAGATAGTACAGGTTCATAGTAATTAAGTCAAACTCTTTTCTAAGAGGAGAAGATAGCACGTTTCCATGGTAATTCTTTTCTTACCTTTTAAGACAAAGGACAGCTTAGAACTACAGAATTAAGTCATTTTCATCCCTTTCTTCTCATCCCTAACAGAAGCTGTTTCTGTTTTAAACCATCAGAGGCTCATCTTCTTTGATAAATCCAGCTGCAATATCAATTGCTAATGCAAATCCACACTAAATATTTAATGATTTTAAAATGGAAGGCATACAAAGAGTTAATGACATTACCAACTCCTCATTTTTCTCAGCCAAATAATTTCAGGTTAGCATTGGAGGGAGGGTGGGGGTGGCAGAAGTCTCACTGAAAGAATTTTACCTAATTATTGAGTTATTCCAAGGCGCAGCTTCAGAGAGTTAATTGGCACTGCAGCAATGACAAATTTGGCCCAATGTAAATTCATCTCTTCTGCATTGTTAGGTCTGCCTCAAAAGAATGTTTTTGTAACCTATTTCTGAATCCAACCATTGTATTTCATTATGATTTTCTTTTGATTCTGTTACCATGTGAACAGTGAAATACACATAACCACAGCTCATGATCTCAGAATGTCAACGAGGGGTATTTTGTGCTTCAGAACTGATTGGAGTGACTCAGAGCACCCTTTGAAAGTCCTTTGAAAAAGTTGCATGTGTGTTTAGGTCTAAAAATTAATTGGGGATTAAGGAACCAAAAAGTAGGCAAGGGAAAATTTTGATCACCTCAAACTCTTTACAAGAACTTTGCTTTGAGAAAGCCTTTACTCTTAATCCAGTCTTTACTGCGGATTAGATCCTGGGCTGAAGTAAACTTGATTAGTTGCATTGACCAAAATTACTCAGATTCAGTGGAGCTCCGGCATGCAGGAGGCTGAAGCCAATTTCCAGGAGCTGAAAAGCTGTGTATGTTATATGGCACTAGTCTGCAGACTCCCAGTATGTCAGTAATTGACTCCATTTATACTTTATTTGCACAGACAGGACCCATAAATTCACCCTGCAAAGTGGCACACTGTCCATTTACTCCTCATATGAATGCTGATTATTTATTTCTTAATTGTGCTATTGAGTTTTTTGCAGACACAGGCCATGACGTCTGACTCCATCCAAGGGGCTCCTCACACAGACTCCACGCTCACAGCAGCCCCAGTGAAACAGAGCACGAGCAAAGGGGGTCCTGGGCTCCCCTGGGGACTGGCTTCTGGAACCTCTGCTTTGTGACAGGGCAAGGGACTACAGAAACCAGCAAGGACTTCAGATCCCATTCTGAGTTTGAGGAGACTCCAGTGATAAAGGCACACTTTGGGTATTCAGGCTGGACAAGCAATGGCACCAGCCTGATATTGAACCACCAGTGCAACTGCTGGCCACATGAAACTGCCCTGGGCTCCTGCCTGGCCAGCAGCTGCAGACAACAAAGGGGAGAGGCAGGTTAGGGATTCTCCAGGGGACAAAGAGAAGGTGCAGGTTAGGGAATGCCCAGGACACAAAGGGAAGGTGCAGGTTAGGGATTCTCCAGGACACACAGGGAAGGTGCAGGTTAGGGATTCTCCAGGGGACAAAGGGAAGATGCAGGTTAGGGAATGCCCAGGGGACAAAGGGAAGATGCAGGTTAGGAGGTGGCCAGGGCACACCACAGCACTGGGCAGGTGGCCAGAGTGGCTCCAGAAGCCCATTTGAGCATTGCTGCACTGAAGCAGCAGTCAGTGAACACTTCTGCCCTGCTCCACATCTTTCAGCACCTCACCTGGGATGAAGTTCTGTGGACCTGGGCTGGCTCAGCAAAATGGGAGTTAGCAACAGGAGGAAGACACTGGTATGTTTTGGCTCTCTTGCCAGTTCACCCACCTCAGGGAAGCTCAGTGCTCACACCAAACTGGGGACAGCTGGGCAGGGCCATAAGAGCTTTCTTTTGTAGCCAAAAGGTCACACCATGGTTCCGATAAAACGCATTTGTCAGAAACTGGTTGGAAGCTGTTCAGGAGCTGCTCAGCTTCTGCTGCTCCTTTCCTGATTTAACTTCTCCAAGCTGCATCAATCACTCTAATGGGAAGTGTAAGGGGGATTGTTTTCCTTGTTTCCTTCATGTAGTTACCCGAGAGTTACCAGCCGTGCACATTAACAAAGGAAGTGTTTTCTGTGTGACAGACTCGGGGATGGGAGTGCAGCAAGCAGCTCAGCAGTGGCTTCCACACTGCTTTCAGTGCTGCCAGAATCTCAGCAGAGACCAAGAGCTAACAGGTGAGAGGAAAACCTTCATTGCCCTGGTGCCCTTTGGACTGTGACCTCTTTTCTGCACCAGCAGCTGGTCTTGAGCTGCATTTTGAAGCTTGCAGCAAACTCCACGGTTTAGCTCTCCAGCCACTGATGCAGCTGTCAGGTGACAGAAGCCTCTAGAAGAGCTGGTGGGAGACAGTGGACGAGAAGCATTATTCCCTTCAGGAATTCCTTTCTCCCTAGAATGCTGAAGGGCTTCTTTCCTCTTCACAGGAGAAAAGCAAGCAGTTCAAAACACTGCCAGAGCAGAAAATCTACTGGGGTTGTGTAATTCCTGCAAAGAGCAGAGAGAGAGGAATTGCTTGCATTTGAGAGAAGCTGTGAGAGATTTCTGGAAGTGTTTCTGGATCAGGAAAGACAGACAGATCTGGGATGCATTCAAGACAGATTTCTGAATGCCAGCAGAGGCATTGGGCTGGGTTCAATGACCTGACTATAAAATGAGGAGGGTAATGCTGCCAGCTCTTTGAAAGAAAGATTATCTGGGTTTATTCCCAGCTGTGCTACAGAATCCCCATGTAACTCAGGATGAGTCACTTAAATTCAATTTTCTTCTGTTTACCTGTCTGAAAAATCAGAGCCAGAGTAGATAATTTTCTCTATTCAATTCCTATTCAGATTATGAATGCTCTGGTGCAAGATTGCTCTTCCTTTATGTGGGGAGCCAAATGCCAGGTCAGCAAGGCTCCTGCCTCAGCTGGAGCCTCTTGTTTCCAACACAATACAAATTACAGTGACTGCTCCCCTCTTCCCTCCTCTGCCAAAAGCCTGCCTTCCCAAAACTGATCCCTGTGCTCCACTTTCTCACTGTCCCCTGCTGCTGTCCATGGTGAGGTGCAAGCCATGTGTTCCCTGCTCTCCCAGTTTCAACTGAAGAGAGAACAGGGGGCAACCAGCTCCACGTTCCAGCTCCACTTCCACATTGAAATGCCATTTCCTCCCAAGGAGAAGAAAAGGAAAACCAATTATAGTTGGCTGTTATTTTTATTTAAGAGCAAAATCAATGACTTTTATGTAACTTTTCTTGT
Organism: Irena cyanogastra; assembly: GCA_013397155.1. NCBI lineage: Eukaryota > Metazoa > Chordata > Aves > Passeriformes > Irenidae > Irena > Irena cyanogastra. The sequence continues at coordinate 712,190 of VWZV01012899.1, read as the reverse complement.
ATTACCATAATGTTAGCAACTTTAGCAAACATCTTAAACTGGAGGAGCTGCCAAATTCTCAAGTGGCCACACTTGATTTATAAGCTGCAATTATGTTTGTCAGCTGATAACCAGAGACCAGATCAGCTTTCACCATCTCAGTGGATTGGAAGTGAATATTTTATTACCTTTACCCAATCTTGCTTTTCAGACACAAAGTGCTTTTCAGATACAAAGTGCTTTTCAGACACAAGGCAGTGACTTTTCTAACGAGCAGCAGGAGGTGATTCTTGGTCAGGGGCAGAAGCTGAATGCCTCTGTCACATGGCAGTGCTCAGAAATCACAAAAGCAGTTCTTCTAACCTTTCTAATACTTAAAAAGGGACTTAAAGAGCTGTTCTCCACACACTTCTGGACTGTTAAATTTCTTTTCAGGACTCTCCTGCCCAAGCAGTGTCACTCACAGCCCGATTTTCTGCTATGGACACAGAACTGTGCAAACAGTCTCTCTGTTTCTTCTGGATGTCTCTGCCTACCAACCTTACAGTCTGGATGCACTCCAGAAGCAAATTAACTTTCCATTTTCAGATAATAACTTCCTGGAAAAAAATAAAGCCAGCTATTCTTCCTGTAGTTCACAGTAAGATTGACATTCACTGAAAATTACTGTTCATTTCAAACATATTCTTTTACTGCAAAGACTTGATCCATGGTGCATGCTGGGGTAAGATACCACTGCAGAGCCCAATTTCCACAAAAACACAGTGAAATTAAAATTGAAATTAAAAAGAGAAAGAGCTCTACCTGGAGCAGGAGTTCTAGGATAACCAAGAATAAAGATTCAGCAGAGGAATATATGTGTGATGTCAGTGCTGCAATCTGGAGCAAGTGCTGCTTTTTTGACTTAATAACAGTGAATGTCAAATTCTTCAGGAAAGGAATTTGTGAAGTCCTGGTAACAAGTCTGCTGAGGAAGTAAATCGCAGCACATTCACCACAGCAGATTATCTGTCACTCACAAAATCAGCACTTTCCAAGCCACTTCCTAGCATGGCTCGATATACAGACACAGATAAAAATATTTACAAACCCCTAGCACACCCACCACCCTGACACCACTGATTTGTAACTTCGGGCTTTAAAGGGAAACTCTGCAACAAGCAATCTTACATAGGCATGAGAGTAATTAAATTACCCATTTATATGAAAACCACCATTTTCATTGGCCAGATAATAGGAAGGAATGCAGAAAACAACAGCTGGATCACACTCAAAACAGAAGCAAGCCTCCTCAAAAGCTATCTGGAGGGATCAAATTCCTAAGCTGGGGCAAGTCAGATAACCTGGTTCTCATCCCAGACAGGCATAAATCAGGACTAAACCTGCCAAAAGCCAGACCAGGGTGTTAATCACCCTGATGGAATTGCAGATGTCATCAGTGGGATGGAAACAAGGAAAGTAGTGTTAATGAGATTAGAGCCCATCCAAACGGTCCCACTTCCAGGCAAAAGGATAATCAGGCTCTTATTAGACAAGTCCAGTATTATCACTTCAAAGCAGATGCAGCAAAACGTGCTGATGGAAGGAGCAGAGGGGATAGGGAGCATGCTCCTGTCCATTGATGGGTGATGAATGAGGCAAGAGTAAAACAGAATCAGCACTGAACAAGAAGAAAAGCACAACTTGAGATAGGAGGGAGAGCCAGGACTGAAGCTGTCAGCCCCAAAACAAGTGAGGATGGTATCAGACTGCTTAGCAGGGGTCACAGCAGAACGCCCAATGAACACCAAAATTTCCATGTGACAATCACTCAGTCAAACAGTACTGGCTCCACTAAAATTCTGAGCCACGGGTACATGGCATTATTGCTATTCTAATGATTTCTGATTTAGTTTGGCTGTAACCCTTGATGAAGCCTGAGCAGGCTGCAGGCAGGGTGGTGGTGGAGCAGCACCACTCATGCCCACAAACACAGGTCTGCCTGGGGCCACCACCTGGAGCTGCCATGGAGGGCAGAAATGTCAGTTCTGGAGGGGTTACAGGGGAGAATGAGCAACCCTGCCCCTGGTACTGAAGGGAGGACAATGCAGAAGGGCAGAAGAACTGGCTGGGAAAGAGAGGAGGCAGCTGTTGGTCTGAGCAGCCTCTCTGCAGCCCATCTCAGAGGTGATGTGTGTGTCTGTCTCTAGGGTGAGCACAGAGTCCCTCGGGGACTGTGGAATTCATCCCACACTCACCAGAGCCTGGCACCTGAGGTACAGCCTGAGCCTGCCACCCCTCTGGTGCTAAACCTGGCAGTGGGTGTGCCCTGAGTCTGGAGTCACACACAGCAGGAGGCACCTCCCGCCCCAAGGAAGAGTTCACAGGTACCACACACCACCACTGAACAACCATCAGCTTTTATGCTGTCTCTGACCTCCAGTCCCTGTGTAACTGGAGAGACTATGGTATAAAATGAAATCAGCTCCCTGCTGCAGTGTCCCTGGATACAAACTGAAACACCTTTCTGTGCTTGCCTGAGATCCACCAGCACATCCCTGCAGCTGCCGCTCCTCCCTGCTGGCTGCTGCTCTGGGCCTCACACTCCATCCACCTCACTGTGCTTTAACCACGTGTGATGGCAACACGTCCAAAAACACAGCAAAACTCTGGGAGGTGGAGGAAGATCCAGTTCCTACCTCAGCGATGGCACAGATAAGCCCGGAATTGCACTTGGAGGAAGAGGCTTACTCAGATGATTTGCAGAAGTGCTTAATTCAAAGTGGGGGCTGGTTTTAACTCAGCACGGTCCCCCTGATTTCAGGGGGATCACAGAGGAATTTGTCCTTCTGGGCATGTTTTGCCAAATTAGGCTGTGGAGAACTATTTCCATAGTTTGAATGGAGATATAGCAGCTTCCTACGTAGTGGTAATTTAATTCTCTGTCTGATAGACAGGAAAATCCTTTCAGTGAATTGTATCAATGTCTAGCTTTTCTTATATGCTGCCAGTGCAGGTTTCTTGTAACACAATGGCCAGAACTGTGAAATTTCAAGGTATTTGCCAGGTAAATTGGAACTAGGAATGATGCTGTAGCTGCAGCCCCTGCTTGGCTGGTAGACCTGAAAAGCCAGGCTGATCCTTGCTGGGTGCAGTAAGATGTAACCTTTACTTTTTCACTGCATCTTCTTTCTTTGGATCGCTTTTGCCATTCAGAGCGTTGGCAATCATTCTGGCTAGGTGAGCACAGAACGTTCAGGTTATAAGGCAGGGAAGGTGTGACAAGCAGAGGAAGCATTCTAAGCACCTGGAGGAGATGACGGGGAAGGGAGATGTGGCGTTAGGAGAAGTGCTTGAGAGGCAGGACGAGGAGCAGATATGCAGTGCAAGGAGATCACTGCCATAAAGAGCACTTGGCATGGAGCAGGGATTGAGAGATACAGGAAAGAAGAGAATTACCCTACAGAGTGTCTGGGTGATGGCACAAGGAAAGGAGATAGGGGATGTTCCTGAACTTCTTATCATAACTGCAGGATTCATCACCGCTGCAAGATGTCCAGGAAAATCTGCATTTCACTGGGTGCTGTAGGACTGGGATGAGCAGAGAAAAGGCTGTGGCAGCTTTGGGGCTCCTTAGCCATGAGGTCTGACTGCAAATGTGCTGGGGGAAGCCTGACGGGGCCAGGTGCTGAGCACCTTCAGCAGTGACAGCAGGGGACAGCCCCTACAAAGGTGCTGAGCAGCCACAATTCCACTGGAGTCACTCAGACCAGCAGGGAGCCACCACCTCTGAAAAATCAAGTTGTGGGAGCTGAAGGCACCCAGCAGCTTCTGCTCTGAAGTGTCACATTAGGGATATGACAGCAAAGTGGAATAAAATCTCTCTCAGCACATACACACGATCAAGCACATGCACACACACACACAGTTAGACTTTGCCAGACTTCGCCATCTTCCCTTGTTAAAATGATAATAAAATTATAAACTAAATTATAAATTAAAAATGATAATCATAAACCCGCAACATTTAGTGAGGGCAATCAGAGAAGTGGTAATTATCACAGTGGGTCTGAACACCTCTGGTGGCCACGTAATGGAAAGGAAATACAGCCTATCTTGAAAAACAGCACAAACATGAAAACTCTCCTCTTAGCTACAGCAACCTGCCAACCTGCTTTTGATTATTTTATTCCTTCTTTAATAGCCAGCAATGGTGAATTGCAACACAGTTGTGCACATGCCTTGGGATGGGAGAAATTCTCCTCTTGCATCCACCAAACAGGCTCAACCCCTGATATTCACATTGTCAGGATCTTACAGCAATCCTCCCTCTCTTGGTTGAACACTCCCTACCTCCCCCAAAGTCCTGTCCTGTCCCACCCTCCAAGGCAAAGGCTTTGGACAAGAATGGTGCTGTGCAAATAGAGGGTGGCAGCACGATGGAAGTGTGGCTCAAACACACCTAGAGCACCCACCCTGCTCTGCTGGGGCAGAGCAAAGGAGGCACCCCTGGTGCCACAAACCCTGCAGGGCTGGGAGGCTGCTGGGGCAGCTTGGCCAGGGCACACACTGCAGCAGAATGGAGCACCTTCCCTTCCCTAACTGCTTTCTTCACTTGCTGTTTGCTGTTCAGTGGTGGTGAGTGGCCCTGTCCACAGATTTGTCTCCCTTCTCCTCATGCCTTCACAGGGATTGTGAGCCCCCTGATTCCTGCCAGCCCAGATCTGATGGAGCTGCTGCTGTGGCAGCTCAGAGCAGGGTACCCGTGCTGCTCAGCACTCTCTCAGAGGGGTTCTTCCCTTGGATGTGCTGCCCTGCTCCTGCTGCAGGAGCACAGAGAGCCCTGGGAGCTCTCCAGAAGCTCCAGCCTGTGTGGGGCAAGTCAGCCTGGCACGTTCTCAGGGCCTTCTGGAGGGATTCGTTCTGCAGCTCTGAGCACACACTTGACAAAACTCCGTCTCAGAACTCAGTCACAAGCTGATCTTTTCTTTGGGACTCAATCCCTAAAGATCACAAGAAGGGCTCTTCAAACTTGGATTAGTGCAATTTGCCTTTTCCACCTTTCTTTTGTAGTTTTAAAAACTGCTCTTATACAATTCCTTTTGCAAGAAGTGCAGCACTTCTCAAACCTGAATATAAAATTAACTGGAAATACTAACCCTGTAAAATGACTGTTCTTACTGATCAGCCCTCAGATGTATTCTGAGGTATCTTCCCTTCTGTACAACATGAAATGTAGTTCCACTTGGCTCAGAGCGATGCCTCTTCATGATAACACTTTCCATAATATTTGAGAGAGCCAGAGCAGTCAGTCAAAGCCTTTTCTCACCCTAACGTCTCTCCAGGCTCCTTGGCTTAGACAAGGAGATTTCTGAAGAAGTGTCAAGGTTACTGAGAATTCTTGGAGCTATCAAGCAGCCGAGTGAAGGAACGCTGGGGAATGTGAGGAATGTTAAAGGAGCTGCTCAGCAGCACCTGCCGAGCTGGGGCGGTCTCCAGGTGAGGAGCTGGCTTCAGAGGGGGAGCAGAACAAACCCAGGAGGCCTGCAGCTCCAGGACAGCTGCTGCTGCCTCGGGCAGGTGGCCAGGCAGGGCCAGGCAGTCAGTGCGTGGCTGCTGGGTGAGGAAATCAGGAGTCAAGTCAGTCGTGTAGCTGTGCCTTGTAGGACGGGACAGTGGGGACACTGGGGGCAATGGGGACAGTGGGGACAGTGGGAACAGTAGGGACAATGGGGACAGTGGGGACACTGGGGACAGTGGGGGCAATGGGGACAGTGGGGCAAATGGGGACACTGGGGACAGTGGGGACAGTCCCTGACCTCGCCCCACCAGCGGTGCTGGCTGCTGGCACCTGATTGAAGAGGACTCTGCTGTGGAGGAGAGCTGCTCAGAGATAAGGCAGAACAACCACGATACCAGCACATGCAACAAATCTGGTTTTTCTACCTTTCAACATCTGTGGCGCTGGATAAGGCACGGATCCCCTGCCCAGGCACACGTGGGCTCAGAGCACAGCCTGTTAGGAGCTCTTTTGCCTTTTGCTGATCTCCCCCTCATTCTGCTGCATATTTGTTTATCATTAGCACAAATGATGGTGGGTGTCTGTACGATTTGAACAACCTTTCCTCTAACAGCATCATCTCAGGCTTTTTTCTCTCTAAGCTGCAGTTCACTACAAGGGCTGCGACAGCTTTTATGTTTAACAGAATCTTTAGTCTGGCAATCATGATTAACTCGTCTCTACAGAGAAGTGCTATTTTAATAAGACCAAGTGAAGAGTTCTAAGAAAATCTTTTCCTTTCTTTTCTATTTTTTTTAGAAGACTTAGACATCTAAGAATTAAGACTCTGTAACTAAAGTTTAGATACAGCATAGCCAATTCTTCTGTTGGCCCCTTGAAATATTCTGGAAGGTTTCCAGCAGACCCAATTATTTCAAATAAGCTTCAGAAGTTACATTAAGGGCAGCGTAACAGAATCTGTGAATGTATTCAGTCTTTGCCTCGCCTTCTTCTGACCTCTGATTTATTTCCAAATAAAATATTTAACATAATTTTTTCTAATTTTTATAGGAGCTTCTGGGGATCAGGCACTGACATTATTTGACATATAAATTATCCCAAAAATTTAATAGCTTCTTTAGGGTCACGGTTATGTTTTGGAGCAATAACAAATTAGGAAACCTTATTCCACCATGCTTAGCCAAAATAAGATATTGTCCTTTCCTAGGAAGCTCCATAAACAACAGCATGCCTTGTACTAGCCTCATTCTCCAGGCAGTGAAGTTGTCCTAAAAAGCCAAACATCCTCCTCAGGGTCTGAGAAAGAGCAGTGCCAGAAAAAGGTAAGGAACGGGGTGATCTGAATGCTAGAAACCTCCTGGTGTCCCCTAATGTCGTTCACACCAAGGTGAATCCCTTCTTGCAACACAGGAAGATTTGGAAATCAAAAAATAATGATGTAGAAGGAAAGCAAATACGAGTGTCCATCTCCCTCTTCCCTCCCCCAGCTCACAGCCCAGCGCTGTTGGATGTTTTGCCTGAATTTTAGGATTTAGCCAACACCAGCCCCAAGTTTCTGAAGAGCTGGGCCAGGCAGAGGGTGAGGTCAGGCTGGGAACAGCTGGAGAAAGAGGAGAAAAGCACAGCAGGGCTCCTGCTTGTCAGGTGTCTATCCCACACCACCATGCCTACAGAAAGGTTTTTAATAAGGAACACGACTGAAGGAGAAACCTGGAGTCCCTAATAACTCTGTACCTCCAAAGCCTGGTACAGTGTTTGTTTGGTTTGTTTTATTGCAAACCCTACAGAAATTGATCTGAGAGCAAAGCAAGGGCTGGGGGCATGGCTCTGCTTTTGACACAACTTTAACCTGTTCCAGTGTTCAGCTCCAGCCAGACTCGACACATCACAAAAATCAATATTCACCAGAGGTCTCTGATGTTTCCACGAGGTAGGAAGAGTAAAGAAAAGGCAGAAGAGGAGATAACCAATTGAATCTTGAGGCTGGACTGGTCAGCCAGCTTCCTAAAGAAACTCATCTCCTCCGTGGAGTAAGGAGATTTCTGGTCCTTGCTTCCCTTGTAAAATTCATTCCTGCACGAGCAGTATAAGATAATCACATTGGAACTGGATCAGTGGAGAAGTGTGAAAAATGTGGCAGCATTCAAGTTCCTGTTTGAGAAGAGGCATTTACCAGTCTTGGGAGAGAGAGAATAAGAAAGTGTATAATTCAACATTTCCTTTTGATCTATAAACTACTTTTTTCTTCTGAGTTAATTTGCTTAAAAAATGCACAAAGAGGGAGGGCAAAGCAGAAAGTAAATGTGCTAAAATGTTTGACAGAAATTCAAATGTTTGCGAAGGAACGCGTTTGTTATTCCACGCACAGAGAGCATCAGTATTTGCTTTGCTTACTTGGGTGCATAAATCTAATGGCAGGAGAAGCCCGAGCACAGCGTTGGCCTGGAGGAATTCACAGAGCTGATGGCCTCTGTGCTCTGGAGGAACGAGATCCCCTGCAGCAGCACCACTGCAGGGGCACTGTGCGCTGGGGCAAGCCTGGCTTCTCAAAGATATTGCTTAATCCACTAAATGACTGCAGGCTGGGCTGCTGCAGCCACAGAACGGGAGCACTGTGCTGTGAGCTCCCACACAGCAAACATGGCCTGGGGAAATGACAAGGATGTGGGTAAATACCCCAAATGAAACAGTTAAAGCCACTGTGTTGGAGCAGAAGATGCTTTAAGGAGGTGACAGCACCTGCACTGGGCTGCCCAGCCTATCCTAGTAAGAATTTGTTCAATGTCATGCATGGAAACTCCACATGAGCTCCACCTACAAAATGGGGAGGATTAGAGATGCTGCTCCCCTGAGCCACCCTCTCTCTGAGCGTGCAAGGGCCAGAAGGTTCCAGGCATTTTCCTGGGGCCAGCAGGACGGGTGAGCCCTGCTGCTGGGCACAGCCTTCCCCAGCCTGGGCTGGCTGGGACACAGCTGCTCAGGGGACACTGCAGACACAGGGGGACACTGCAGACACAGGGGGACACTGCAGACACAGGGGGACACAGCTGCTCAGAGGGACACTGCAGACACAGGGGACCACTGCAGACACAGGGGGACACAGCTGCTCAGGGGACACTGCAGACTCAGGGGGACACTGCAGACACAGTGGGACACAGGTGCTCAGAGGGACACTGCAGACACACAGGGGGACACTGCAGACACACTGGTTGTGGCATGGCAAGTGCTGCTCATGCCAGATGCCCTCCTGCCCTACCCACCCGGGCAGGAGATGGCAGAAGATCCATTTTAGCCAGGGAAGGAAGGGTCAGCCTGGGCACCCAGCACCCGCCCCGTGCAGTCTGTCCAGGAGCGCACAGCCCCTGGAGTTAACAGAATCAGGAGCTTCTCCCTCCTTTCAGCCAGGCCCAGAGGATGCTGAGCTGCATTTGTGGAGGATTTTATAAATCCTTGATCACAACTGAGCCCCTCCCGTGACTGCACATCTCACTGTGGGAGAGCTGCAAATCAGCTCTGCAAACAAACACATCCACACAGACAGCTCTGCCATAAACAAAACACCCTGTGCCCAGCCAGGAGAAGCACAAACGGAATCTTTCCTTAGAAATGTCCTCACAGCCACTGCTCCTGCCCAGACGGACATTCCTGACCCACCCCAAACGCCAGTGTAGCAGCAAGGTAAGGACCAGGAGTGCCAGGCTCCCGGGTCTGCGTGCCCAGAGCTGCTGGGTCCCTTCCCTGACACAAGGGAAAACACTGAAGTGCCTCAGAGCAATCTCCAAGTTCCAGCATCGCTGAACTCTTTGCATTTTTCTGGGTGTTTTTTTTTTTTTTTTAAAAAAAAAAAAAAAAAAAAAAGACAAAATTCCAGGTCCTTGCTATGCTATAATAAATTATAGTGAAACCCTGCATCAGTCAGTTTGGACTCTGGAGTATTTAAAATCTGTGATTTAGACCTATTTATATGTAAATTTAAAAAATAAAAAAAACCGGAAAGACGACTTCCCTATTATTTCCCTTATGATAAATTAGTCTGAATTAGTGATGAATATAAAGAATTAACTCTTATATTCCTTATGCTTTGGCTCATTTGCAAATGTCATAAGAGCCCATTAGACACTTAAGAAAGTATGTCAAGTAAAAATAAAATTCTCTACAGAAAACAAAGTAAAATGTTTAATGATATAATGAAGACTCATTAATGTAATGCTTATTTTAATATTAAAAATTCACAAGAATTGTCATAGCTCTTGTCTTAATCAGATGAGCTTTTGTAATATTTATTTGTGTTGTAATTTCATAAATATTTATACATCCATTTCCAAACTTTACTGGTCTTTGCTGTATTAACTACATTTTAAACTTGTTAATATTTGAGGAGTGTTTTCTCCATGTGTGCCAGGAGCCATCTGACAGTGCCATGTGATCCTGACTGTGGGCACACAAACTGGGAGGGACAAACCTCTGAGAGGAGCCTTTCCTTATCAGCCTGCACGGGTTAAAATCTCTTTTTTCAGGAGATGCTGGCTTTAGAGTAGTGTTAAATGTGGAGGGTGGAGAACCAGTGTCCACTCCTCCCCTGCCCTCTGCCTGTGCCCTGTGCTCAGCTGATGCTGGAAGGAGTTGTTCCAAGCACCTCCACAGAAATCCCAATTTCCAAGAAAGAAACCCATCTATTTCTGAGAATTTTCTGTTCCTGGCTGAATTTTCTCAGCTCATAGTGCTGTGCCCTGCTCAGGGAAATTAAGGCTCACAGTGCCACAGTCCACTTCATTTTGTGCCTGAGCCCATCAGCATTTGCAAACTCAAACCGAGTTAAAGCAGGATGTGAACGTGAGAATTTCTTGAAAGACAAAAGTATTTGAGATAGCATTCTGGATTTAATGTATATGTAAATAAATGGGCTATGGAGCCTTTCAAGTAAAAAAAATAATAAAAAAAAATTCAAACATTAGCCCTGACTCGTGGAAACCCTTGGAGAGTTCTTTCATGACAGAAAATTCCCCAAACTGTAACTGCCACACCTGAAGGAAATGAGCAGCGCCCATTTTGGGGGCACAGGTTCACACACACACTGCTCTGGAGAACAGGCACAAACCACAAAACTCCTCTGCTCTGCTCTCAGCTCTGTCCCTCCTGCTCCTTTACCTGTGCACTGAGATAAGATTTTCCATCTCATTTACGGGTGCCCAGCCCCACGTGCTCTCTGCAGCAAGGAGGAGGTGCAGGCTCCAGGAGCTCAGGCTCAGCAGTGAGTGCCTGACACCCAAACTCTGCAGCCAAAGGCTCGGAATTCCATGGGACTCCACATGGAAATTTCCATGGAAAACCACCCCCAAGAGCCCCAACTGCTGACTGCACACAGCCAGCCAAAATCCACAGAACTGCCTGTGCTTCCGAGCCCTCCTGATCCACCCCTGTAAGAACCCAGGCATCCTTCAGCAGAGTTTTTCACTTAATCTCTCTTGATTTGCCATCCTCTTTATAATTTGTGCAGTAATATTCATAAACAGTAATTATTTATACATGGTTATGGACCTCTTGAATTTAATTCTCTTCTCACTTAAGCTATAAATACGGAATAAAATTAATATGAATCAGAAAAATGAGGACCCTGAAGACTGAAATATATGTAAAATCACTTACCGTCCTCTAACTTTTTAAAGAGATTTTTTACTTCAATATTCTCCTGGGTTGCAAACACTACAGGGGAAAGTTTACATCCAATCAAGAACACATTTACTGAAGTGCTTAAAAATGCACGGAAGTAGTTCTGCTAATATTAAGTTTTCTAACTCTCTCTCCCCTGGATTAAAAACAAAGCAAGCTCTTTTATCCCTGACATTTTAGCATTTGGAATACATCAAAATGTTTCTTCTGGAAAGAAGTTCTAATTTTCCTGTCCTCCTGTGTTCGAAGCAAAGAGGCTGACACAGAATGCACAAATTGAATGTACAAATGAACTCCTTTGCATTTCTGGGGGAGAAGGAAGGCAGATGCAGAGTTCAAGCACAGTTTTCTGTCCCTCTGGGTTGATATCTAAGGCACAAACCCGACCTCTGCACCCTCTGAACCTCCCTTCGGTGTCTTTTGGAAATGCAGGTTCGAATCTTGCACATTTGGTTGGGCTTGCTCAGCAACCAAATAAACAGCTGAGCTACTGAGGTCAGATTAGAGGATTTAACCCCTTCTGGCCTTAAAACTTGGAAATCAAAAGATGAGTTCTGAGATTTAGATATAAATGGAAGAGGCACCAGGCAGGCTCAGGAGACATCACGAGGATTTCACCACTTTGGTTCAGAGCTTATGAAATCTCCTTCACCACGGAAAACCCAGCCTGAATCACTCTTCTCTCCAGGCTTTTCCAACCCACTGAAAACACAGTGCTACTCTAGAGCAGGGCAGGCTCTCCTCTCCAACACCACTTTGAATTCAACACTCAACTTGGAAGTTTACAAATCAGGTATTTCTTCTTGCACTGCACTGAGATGTACTGAAAACAGAGCGGGTGAAGGAACAAGAAAACAAAAGAAAGAAAACAAAACAAAGAAAAAAACCCCTTAGAAATAGAAAAACAAATAAAAAACAAACAGGAAACAATTCTGAGAATGAGGCCTTGAGTTTGCACCATAAACCCTGGGCTGCAGCATTTCTGTGGCTCTAATGCACTCTGACTTCTCTAATGTATTCATCCCAAGCAGCACTTGCACACATGCAGTTGCTGTTAATTTTAATCTCCTTTGTTACTATCTTTGCAATTTTATAAATACGAGTTCAACTGAAAAGGACATTCAAAGAGTTGGGTGGTTGTTGTTTTTTTTTTCTCCTGGAAATGAGTACTGAGTGATGCTCACCATAAATTAATTTTTCAAGCTTTGTAGAGGTTATGTAAATTTGCAGAATGCTCTTCTGATGTTTAAGCCACATTTTGACAACAGCTTCAAAAACTGGTCAGAGAACTCTTCCTACTAACATCTGCTCGTTGAAATATATGTAATGACATGGTTGTGTAACACTTCCCATTGATCTCTGGATGCCAGGTGATCACTCAAGCTAAAAAAATGCATGTGCACACAATGGAAAAGGGGAATTTAGACCTTAAAAGCACTGCAATGAGGGGGGTGGGGAGAAAGTGGTAAATTTCCTTCACCTTCTTTAAATCAGTATTTTAAAAGAGCCAGCACAGCTACAGCTACAGTTACAATGGTAACAACTAAAATGCCTTTGACTCGTTACTCATCCCCACTGCTCTTCTTGGTAACTATTTTGTCTACCTTACCACAGCCTAGAAAAAGAATTTAAATTGGGATCCTCAAAACCCCTCCCAGTTCAGGCTTTTTTTTTTTTTAAATAAAGTTTAAAGCATCTCAACAGTTTGTGGGAAAATGGGAATCACTGTGGCTTGCTTTGAGGTTCAGCTGTTTGAGCAAGCTCTCAATTAAAGCAGAAGGGAAACAGTTTCACAGTGCCTGACATTCAACGTCTGCAATGCTTTTGTCACAAATGATGTCTCTTTTCAGCAACATGGTCTCCTTGCCACCAACATAAGGCTTGGTTTAATTTAAAACACAATTTAAAGTTCTGTACACGGTGGGAACTCTCTCTGTCAAAACACTCTGCTGAGCACAATGGGTGCAGCCTCCTTTCAAGCCTGCTGTGCACAGACACAGGGGCAGCTCCACACGTCCCCAGAACCACATTTAGAGGGAGCTGATGCAGCTGGGCATGTCCAGCTGATAAAGATTTCAGTATGTAGGCTGATGTGACAATAAATAATAGAATTCTGGTGTGATCAAAGTAACCTGCCTTATTTGGTAAGCCGGCTAATGTTTGCTTCCTAATATATAATTTTGAATTATACTTCTATATAACAATGTAAATAAATATACGACTTTTTTCCCAAGAAATTAAAGGAGTTTAGACTCTCCATTTAAAATGCATCAGTAAATACAATGCAGAAAATATTCTTTCCCCCACTAACAACGCCACTTTGTTTTTGAACAGCTTCCTTTCATCATGGAAGCAAAAAACCCAGCACGACTTGTCTAAAAAGCAGCAAAGAGGATTTGGGATTAGTTATCAGGGAGAAAAACTGTGGAAAATACTGCAGGTGACAAAAGTGTGCAGCGAGACATGCCTGGCTTTATCAGTGGTTCAAAGCAAACAGGCTGTATGTGATCCATACATCACAAAGGCGCTCACACAGCGATGGCACAGGAGAACACCACTGCCATCAGCACTCCCTGCTCCCCCAGCCAGATATCAATTATTCAGGCACTCTCTAAATAAATGAATTATGACTTTTTTTTCCTATTTTTTTTTTTTTTTGAGGTGTGGTTTTGTTGCTGAAACGTGCCCGTGTTCTCGAGGGCAGCAGGTGACATTTGCTGGTGGCCTCACAGTGCCACCCGTGCCCTTGGCAAGAGGAGCCCCCTCTGCCCACTGCAGCGACCCCACTGGGAGCTGAGCCAGGGCCCTGCAGGGACATACACTCCAAATTTTGTGATATACCCCAAATTCTGCTCGTGTAGGGTTTGGAGTAATGTCAAGGCTGCAGTTTAGTCCAAGTGACCTGAATCCTTTGCTCCCAAAACCACTTAATTTACACTCCACAGCACACGTGATAAGCAAGGCAATTGTGGATTTCTACATCAAGAAATGAGCAACAAATCTGACAAACCCTTCTGGCAGAACACAAACTGGACAATACTGCCTTTGGACATGTTGCCTTTTGGCAATATGGAGAGCCTGAACTTGGAGATATTAAAAATACGGGGCAACAGGCACTGTTGGCCACTCCTGGTCGTGTTAACCTCGTTAAGTGGCACTGCCTTGCTGTGGGCCAGTCACGATGTCACTTGTCACACTGTCACCAGCACTGAGGATGAGCACACGTGGCAGATCCTCAGCCAGGCCAGGAGCAGTCCCTGGAACAGGGGGCAGATCTCTCCCACTACACTTGGGCTGATTTCAGTGCCTTCATCTTGACTTGCCCTGACAGATGGCAATGGCTCCTTGCTGGTTTTTTTAAAGCTTTCTCTCTTCAATATCTATTCTGTCAGTGTTCAAACAACTTTTTGGCATGTTGTGTCCTTGCTTATTTTCAGCGAGTTCTTAGGTTAATTATTTATATTATCTTGAAAAGTGATGAGATTTTGAAAGCTGTGTTACACAAAGTCGTTGGAAAAGTCAGTATCAGCACCAGATGTTAACTTTTATAAAAGGACATGAATACAGATTGAAACAGTAACTGGCAGAGTCCCAAAGTCTGGAAGAGAGCATGTGGAGAAGCACCAAAAAAAGGGGTGTCCTGCTCAGACCATCATCTCAACTATTTTCTAATTCCTTTATTTTTCAAAATTTGGTGGAAAACCTTTTTAGTCCCGGTTTAGCACAAGTTTCCCGATGTTACCACATCTGGTCAGGTTAGTCCAACTGTCAAGGCAGATTTTGCATTGGTACTTCACCACTTTATATGAGCTGAAGCTGGCAGCAGAGGAATGTGAAAATGCAGCATGACAGGAGAGAAAGTGACAAATCTCTCCCAGAATTCAGGGATTCACTCTGAATTTCTGGTAAAGTTTTGGACCGGTTATTTCTCTTGACAAACTGCTGATGAATTTCCGTGGAGCCAGACACTGAGTTTGATTTAGAAACGCTGCCCTTCCGCTCATGAAGCTTTAATTTAGCTGTTGTTATGAAACAGGAATCCAGTAGGGATGACTAAATAAATCCTAGTTTCGTTTATAGAAAATACTGCACGAATAACTACACTGAGCTACAACCCTCACTAGTCCCCACATAAAACACTGAAATAAATTAATAATAAAAGAGTGCTTAAAAGTCAAAACTTTCGAACATCACAGAAGTGCAATCTCCTCTGGTTTGAAATACTTCACTGGATTTTGTATTTGTATGTTGTGCATCTTTGTGTCATTTTCCTGTATCTGAAAATCATCCTTTAAAATGTTCACCTGCACATTCTGCAGGGGAACATTTTGTAGAGCATCAATCATGTGTCTCCCATTTCCTTTTTCTTTGAAAGTAACTAATTTCTACTGCTTATTTAAACTGGCAGAGCGCCTGCTTTATTATCAGTTAAGAACTTGTGCACAAAAATGACACCAGTTTGCATAATTATCATGAAATAAGACAGGCTTTTTTGGGGGTAACAATCTGGTAACTTCATAATAAATCTGTCTGGAGCAATCATAATTACACAGTAACTCATCTTAATACATTTGTATTCGCAGCAGATAAGTGTGGTGATAAGAAGTCCCACCATCATCTGTGTTTCACTGAAATGAGGAATTGCACACAAACCCATTATATACTGCAATTTCTAGAGCTTTCCACCCTGTCTTAAAGGCTGACTGGGAGAGCCCAAGGGTTTGTTTATCTAATCTGGAAAACAGCTTGAATTTTGTTTTTGTTTTTTCCCCATAACCAGCGACACAAAAACGGCATCAGAAGCCAAATTCCCAGTCTGTGCTCAATGTGTACATTCCAAGCTGTGAACACAAGCTCCTTGCTCCAGTCAGCACCACCAGTTGTGCATGTAAAGGGGTTAATTGCCTGCTCACCTCTCCCCAAAACAAGAAGCTACCCAAGGCACCCAGGGACATGTGCATGCACACATCTTCTGCACCATCCAAATGAAAGGCTCTTTGGAAACACAGCAATATGTTGACTCTGCCTTTGTAGGGGCTGATGATAAGAAAAGGGTCTGAGGAAAAACTCTTTGTTTGGCAGAGGAGCAAAGCAGAGGCAGGAAGAGCACAAGTTGTGATATATTCCATACAACTGGATAATGAAAGGATGTTCTAAAACTCGCTCCTGTGAATAGAAAGTTGAAAGCAGCTATATAAGCTCACTTCAGTGCTGATAAGAGCACAGAGGATGAGACAGATTTTACCATCTAAGAGACAAGAAGGAAACTGCACAAAGTTGCACAAAGTCGGTTGTTAGGAACCATAAGCAAAAACTTGAGGAAAAACAGCTTAGAGGAGCACCACAACATCTTCATGATATTCCTACAAAGTTCTGAAACTGGGGCTCTAAACTGATGCTGGATTCTTCTATCCTGGTCTTGTTTGCTGCTGGATCTGGCTTTGATCAGTCCTTGTGCCACCACAGCCACTCAACAAATTGTTCTCACCTTGCCTTCCAAACTCTGCTTGTTCTTCACCCTTGGTCTCCCCTCTCATTTACTCCCCAGCTTAATAAATCACACAAAGCAGATGCAGAGAAATCACACGGTCTGTGTCACTGCCTAAAGCAGGAGTACACACACCCAAGACATCCCTGACAGATGTTTATCTGTGTTGCTTTTAAAAATTTGCAGTGAGCGTAAATCCATAACCTTCAGAACTGCTGTCACCAGAAGGAACATTTCCCTCATGTTTGTTTTAAATTCTCCTTGCTAAAATTTAAGTCTCACACTATCCACTTGTATTTCTCTGTCTCCCCAGTCCTTTTTCACCTCTCTTATCAGCCCCATTTACTCCTCATAAAATAAATCTAAAGTTTTATTTTCAATGACAGACAAAGCTCAGAAAGACACATACCCACCTTCATTCTGCTTTGGATAGTACTTTTCTGTCCTGCTTCTTTCCATGCCTTTTTTTCCCCCCTATTTTAACCCTTCAGGCTGTGTAGGAGAGCACAGAGCACAGAACCTGAAGCTATCAGTGACTCAGAAGAAAAACCTCTAGAGTACCCAAACCCCTGAGATCCAGCTGATGGCATTCTATGGACAGAGTTACGAGAGGAGAAGGGGCCAAGTATTTAAACAAAGGAAAAAAGTAAACTAACATTCATATATTCCACAGCAGTTTCTAATCTCTGGCTTTACAAATACCAAGCACAGAACTGTGAAAAGAGAAGATTTGTGGGCTGGCACTCTGATCCCCTCAGCATGGACTGGCTACAGCAATTCTTAACTGCACTGAGGTAAGCCTGAGGAGATTCAGGAGAAGTTCCTGTGCAGTGAAATTGAGTGGGAGTTGTGGATGGGGGAATGTAAAGGATATATAAGATTAATTTAATGTTGATGAGAAAATTTAAGATGAGGCGCAGGGAATTAACTCCAGATGCAATCTGAACCTTTATGACATATAACTAATTACACAGGCAATAAAAAGAAATTAAATTGATTATTTCCTTTGACTCTTTAGATCTAGGATTAGTGTGTAATGCACAATATTTGGTTCCATTTTCAGAAAGCAAGAATGACTTTTACAAGGCAAAACACCTAAAATGAATTTGGAGATGTAGAGAATGTTTTTCTCCCCTCCAGACTGGCGCTTTGAAGAGACAGAATTGAGACTGGAAATATTTTACTGCCACAAATAAACCAACATGACTGAAAGAGAACATAGTTCCAATGAAGAATTTCTTTTTCAGCATTTCCTTTCCAAACCCCAAGCTGAATCTCTGCCACTGCCACTGCATTTCTGGTGACCCACAAGGCGTCAGGAGCACACGGACAGGACTCCTCAGCAACCAAACCAAAGGCAAACACAGCCTGTGCAAACTCCTCCCCCAGGACTAAACAGACTTTGATCTCGGTTGAACAGAGTATTTCAGTGACTTACAGACATGCCCTGTTCCAGTGATTACCATGGAAGTGCCTTCCTTGCTTTTAGAGCCCTGCTGCATTTGGCAGATTCCTGCAGACCTGCCTGCACAAGATTCATTGCACAGGGCATGCCCCAGCGCTCCTTTCTGCTATTTCCTGACCTTGTGATGTTCTCTGACTGCTGCCACAATACAGCTGTATGATCTCCTGGTTCACTTTATTGGTGTGTCCTCAGAGTTTTAATGGAACAGCAGCGGGGTGCCCCCAGCTGCTGTGCAGCCAGACACTGGTGGTGCCCAGGGAGGTTCAGAGCAGCCCCTGACGGGCTGGCAGAAGCACCCCTGGTCACTGCCCCTCCTCAGCCACGCTCTGCCAGGGCACCCCTGCAACCACCAGGCTTCACATCAGCATCCCTGAGGCTTTTGCTCATTTCCATGGTGCTAATCTGAGGAGAAACTTGGGAAAAAACCCTTAAATTCTGTATTCCTCAGCACAACAGAATCAAAGCTGTCTGTCCCCCTGTGCCAGAAGTGGGGAAGACAAAGAAGCACTGGATTTTCTCCACTTATTTCAGTGTTAGGTCTGACTTGGGAAGGGCCTTTTTGGTGTCTGCCACCACCCACGCTGCTCTCAGGGTACAGAGCTGCACTTGCAGGAGCAGCTCCTGACTTTGCTCCTGCAGGAGTTAGGAAAGCATCAATAATCCTGACAAGGACTCAAGAACCACCCCCGACAACCCCGTTTGGGAAACACCAAGGTTGTGACAAATCAGTCAAGGGTAACATCTTCATTTCCTGCCCACCTCTCACCTCTGGGCCATCCACATCTCCACAGCTCGTTGATATTCTGGAGCCACAGAAAGCCACTGTGACTTTCTCCTTTAACTTTGAAATATTCAAATAGTGGCTGGTGATTTTATTTTTTAAAATTTCAACACATAAGCATTTATCTCAAGGACTGAATAAAATGATTCAGGTAACCTCAGAATGCAGATAGCTCAGCAGTAACTAATTTGCTATCTTTGATACACCAGAGGTGAACAGATTAAGCAAGCTAGTTTGCTATCTACTAGATAAGAGAGGAATGTATTATCATTTTCTCTGATTAGTATCTTGTGCAGGTAATTATACTTCTCCTTTGCACATAATTAAAGTGAAGGTTGATTTCCATTCATTCTTCACAGTGGTAAAATTATCAAGTTACTTCTCAACTAATTATTTTCTGTAGTATAGCCCTGTTTCAGATCGCTGTCACATTCCATTTAGCAAACACAATAGCTCTGAATAAGACTTATCACAGTCTGGGACTTTTATGCTATTAATTTGTAGGGGAAAAAATCTTTAGATGGATCCTATCCAAGCTGAAAATGAATTTAATTCTAAAATATCCAATCACTGTGTTGGTTTTTTTGGGTTTTTGTTTCTTTTTTTCTTTTTTTTTTCCCATATCTAGCATAGAATATTTTGTTTTTTTACAATCTCTATCTTTTGTTTGTTTGATTTGTCCTTAACTTGTTCAAGTTCACAACATTCTTCTGGCTAAGATTCAGTGAATGAATTTATGCTAAACCTTTTTTTTTCTGATTATATCAATTGCAGATGAGCTACACCTTGTTTTAAGGCTCTCAGGAAGCTAAATATGGAGTGATGTGTGTTGGCTGAGATTATTTTTTGAGATACAGGCAGAAACACCACCATCACTGTGATTTGTGGTCAAGTAGTCAAGCAGAATAAATGGGAAAGAAATCCCTACATTATCAACACACGCAATTGTTGGTTGAAACCACTTTTTAGAACAACAATTTCTTTTATTTTTTGCTTCCTTCCAGAAGCACTTAAAGGGCTCTGATTGAAACTGCTGTCATTTGCAGAAGGAAAATTTATCTCCTGCTATTATTTTCCATCTTTCCATTTACCATCCTCTTGAAACAGCTCTAAATTACATGGTCTACCCCAGTCCTGATTCTTAGATTTTATGTCACCCTACTTCGATGGTTTTCCCCTTTCTAACAGTAAGAACAAAACATAATTACCGCTCCCATTTTGCAGTTGTCAAATTTAAAGCTATCCTTCAGCTGCTGCCACTTGTGATTTTTCTTCTCCTGTTCATTGTCCTGCTCGGCCATTGTGGTTCTTTGTTGTCTTTCAAAAGCACAAGCTCTTCACATTATTTTTTTCTGCTTAAATGTAGTTCTCCTCTGCCGATTGGATCAATTTGATTTTATTACAGGCCACTCAGAGCTGGATTCTCACCTTATCCCGGGGTAACTCCACAGAAAATGATCTTTTTCTTTATTTCCCTTAGCTAAACTGGAGTAGAAACTTCCTGTCCTTCCAACCCCCTTCCTTTCTTTCTCTTTTTCTTTTCTTTTCTTTTCTTTTCTTTTCTTTTCTTTTCTTTTCTTTTCCTTTTCCTTTTCCTTTTCCTTTTCCTTTTCCCTTCACAGCTCGAGATGCAGTATTTGTCTGCACAGCCCTTTATCCCAGCCAGGCAGTGACAAACCCCAGTCCTGCCCTGCACTGCTCTGTCCCTGCAGCCACACCTCAGGAATTTGGGATTTTCCTGGGGCTGTGATCAGCTCTGTGCCAGCCCTGGCCACTGCACTCACCTGGCACTGCTGTGCCATGAGTTCTTTTATTAATTTATTATTATTACTATTATTATTACTATTAAGTATTAATTATTGTTAATTATTATCAATATTATTAATATTTCATTTATTTTATTATTAATTCTCCTTAATTTCGCTCTGTGGTGTGATAATTGGATGTATTGTCTCAAAGCTCTGATTCCCTTTGCTCCCCCCTCTCCTGTGGTTTTTTGAGTCTCTTTTCCTGCCACACCAGGCAAGGTTCCTTGAACAACCCTGAGTGCAGCCTGCCTCTGGCAGCTCCCGTTTCCAGCTGGAAAATTGGGATGTTTGCAGATGACAGAGCAAACCAACCCACCTGCCCTATCACCCCTAATCTACGGCTCACTGATGGTAAAAATAAGAACTTAAAAGCAGGTACACCCCTCAGGAACCTTTTTCTTCCCCAGCAGATGTAATGCCAAGAACATTGCTGGACAGGCAGCGTGGAGGGATTAAACCAGGTTATCAGCACCAGCAAAGCCATGCCCAACCCCATGGGGCCACTATGCTCCAGGCACAGCCCATGCAGAAGCCATATTTAATATAAATAAACAGGAGCAGAGCTCTGTCCCCACTGCTGCAGACACTGACCCAGCAGAGCACTTGAGTACATCCAGAGCCTGATTGATTTCAGAGGAACTATTATATGCTCAAAGTTCCTCATGGATTTGAGTGTTTTGATGGATTAAAGGCACAATCTCCTGATTCTGATAAAACTGGCCAGTGCCTGCAGAGTTCCTCAGACAGGGTTTTGAGAAGATATGATTGTTCACTGGGACTTGGATTGTGATCACCAGTTTGATCACACAGCTGACATTCAACTCTCCAAAAATAACTTTTCAGTTCTGGAGGTAATACCTAGCAGTAAAAAACAAAAACCAAAAACCAATAAAAATCCTCCAGTCCTGTTATCCCTTACCTAAGCGAGCCAAAAGACGTTTTGACCTCCTCAGACTTAGCAAGTTTATTTTACAGAAATTAAAGAAACTGTCTAGGTTCCTGCTTAGAAAATGATCAATTAAGATCTGCATTTCAAAACATGTTTTTGTACCTGGCATTTAAAATGGCTTTTATTAATGCCTGAGCTAGTCCTTTGTTTGTTTTTTCCTTAGGAGTACTGCACACATGTCTGATTCTGTTCTACAAGAAATAATTGTGAATATAGGAGAGTGAAGTGAGAAAATATATTCTATCCTTTTCACACCTGAAAGGAAATGAATGCCTTTTTTTTTTTTAATCTAAAAATAGATTTAAGAGATAACCTCTCTCAAAAGAATTCTGTCCACGGATATTGAGACTGAGTCATTGCAGTTCACAAATGGAAATGCTGTGGGGCACAGGAGAGCAGAGCTCCAAGGCTGAGCAGCTGCCCAGGACAGGATCTCAGCTCAGGGAGGCTCCCAGGGTGGGCACTGGGGCTGCCCCCGGGAGCTGTGCCAGGTGCCAAGAGCTGAGCCCACACTGACCCTGCCCTGAGGCCTCAAGGTTTGAGATTTTCTATTTTCCATCTATTTGTAACCCTGCAGTTCTTTAGTGTGTAACTCTGAACTCCATACCCAGTGTGAGCTGCTGCTGTCCCTTTTTGGGCAGACACAACAATTCCTCTCCAGCCTGGCAATCAAGGACACCTCACTGCCCCAGGCCTGAGAGATGGGAACAAAAGTGAGTTGGGGCAGCAAACTTGGAGTGAATTACTTCATTACCTGAACTGTAATTGGCAGATTAACCCTCAGTGTGCAAATGGACCAAACTTACAAAAGTGTGAAAACCTGTGACCTGTGGTCCATTTTTGGGCGTAACCCCTGGGGGCTTGGTCTGCCCTAAATATACCTAAAGACCCTTCAATAAATATATCTGCTTTTATTCCCCTAACTCTGCCTGGCCCCTGTTTTCAGGCAGCCCCAGAGGCATCCCTCTCACCCCGGGACAAAGTGCTCCCCACGTTTGCTCCCTCCCTCACCCCTGCCCTGCTCTGAACAAAGGCAGAGCCCAACTGAGCCCTGCAAGAATTGTGCTTCTGCTTCAGCAACTCCTGACAAACTGCATCTCCTCCAGGTGCTCAGTGCACTCCCCAACGGCTGCCAGCAGTGATGATTTCACACACACAGGGATGCTCCTGCCTTGTCCCACTCTCTTCACCAGTGCAATCTGAAAATGGCACCAACTACAGAGCAGCTGCACAAGTGTCCTCCAGAAATTGTTATGATGAGTGAAACAACAGGAGGAAAAAATACTAATTTTTGCTTCAAAACCCCCAAAAGTCCTTGCCTGCTTGAAATATTAATCGGTATGTGTCAAAATTTAATATACTTATTTAGCTATTTATTTATCTTCTAATATACAGACACACGGCAGGAGGAAAATACTGAAATTTCTGAAGTGATTTCTGAGAATTTTCAACAACTGGGCATGGAATGAAATCACTCCTATTCATCCTGTAAATTTGCATATTTTCAGGTAGCAGAGCAATTTTTTCCATCAAATAAAGGAAAACAAGGATGAAGAACACCAAGCAGTGATAATAGCCAGTTCTTTTTCAGAGCTTTTCATCTGCAGATATGAACCCAGAACTTGGCAGATACGCCTTGTGACTACTCGTGTGGAAAAATTCTAAACCACAGGGCAGATTCCTGCATCAAAACTGAGCAGGACGTTTGCCACTGTTACAAACACTGTTCTCCAGCTCTCCTGGGAGTGGAAAACCCAGCAGTTGATGTGGAACCCTTATTTCTCCTGCCTGAAAACCTCGGCAGCTGTGGAACTCTCACCTCGTCCTCAGGAGGATTCAATCCAGCCTGAGACCAAAGGCAGAGCTGCAAATCTCCAGTCCTGGCCCATCCCAGGACCCCACTCTGGGTGTGCAGCGTTCAGCAGCACCTTGGGACTGTCAATCCTTTGTTTTGCAAATCCTAAATTCATTAAAGCTTTAAAGGAATAAAAAATGCTATCACAAAAATAAAGCGTGGACCACCAGCCCTGCCCACAGCAGTCCTTAAACTGTGCCTAGAAGATCCAGCCATAACCTGAGCTCTCCCAACACCAGGTTCACACCACCTTTAACTACCTTCAAATGCTGGAACTGCACACAAACATCTCTCCCTTGTCTATTTTCACTTTAATCCACCAGTTTCAGGATTTGGCATCAAACTTAACCAAGCCACATTTCCTGCCCAAAATCCTGCCCTGGTGCTAAGCCTGTTCTTTGCAGTGAATTCTGCAAATTCTGCATGGCAGCAAAGCATCAAAGCCTACACTGACACTGCTGTAAAACTCTAATATCTGCATCCAGAAGGATGTCACAATAAACCTCAGGAAAAATGTTATTTCCTCCTAAATCTTAACACTAATCATTTAATTAGCTGAACCTCATTCAAGAGGAATCCTAGAAAAACCAGGGCTTTAACAATCATCTTCCCTGATGCTATCATTTACACAAACCCATGCAAATTTTCCCAAAGCAAACTCAGAAATGCTTCTGGGTTTTTTTTTTCCCAAATTACCCTGTAATTCATCCTTTGTCTCAGACATCACTGTACCAGGGAACCCAAACACAAAAACTCCTCCCTTCTGACCTGAGCCCTCATCCCACACTTCACAGAGTGAGAACACTGCAGTAAACCCAACTCAGAAATTCCTGTTTTCCAGATCTAACTTAACCCAAGCTTTCCCCCATCCGAATGCAGATCAGTCCCTGATGAAAGCCAAGCATTATTATCTATTCTCCTGTACTTACACTCCCATTTATCCCAGAAAAGCAGCAGTGCTGCAACAACAAACCTGATCCACAGGCACATCTCCTCCCTGTCCCTACTCCTGCCACTGGCCAGAACAACGCCCAGGGAGCAGACTCCAGAGAAGGACAAACTCCAGAGGAAGGACAAACAGCTGCCATTCCTCACTGCTGACAGCTCCACTGGTCCTGCACTTCCACAGCACACAGAAAGCAGCACTCAGCCTAGCTCAGCAATGTCTCAGCTCCCAGCCCAGGGCTCCCCTTGCCCAAATCCGGGAGCCAGTCCCTGGGGAGAAGCTGGTATCACAGCCTCAAACACACGCCATGGATTTAAGATGAGTGCAGGCTCGTTGTGCATTTCCCTGCCCTAGAGAATATGAAGATAAATTTGGCTCAGAAGGGTTTGATTCCCCAGACTTGCCTCGTGCTGGGTTTCCCTGCAGCCCAGGGACCATTCCTTAGCCAAACACGGAACATCAGGCACTCATTCCTGATAAGGCTGGCAGGCTCCTGCTTCTCTGAGCCTCCAACAACGCAGTCACAAACCCAGACAACACAGGTGTGCTGTTCCACAGTCCATTCTTAGTCAATTTTAGGCGCCTGGTAGCAATTTTCTAATTAATTTTATTTCCTGTCCCAGCGGAAAGCTGAGGTCATACATGCTTCCTGCGGCCCTAAACCTGCACCCTAATCCCAACCTTCATTCATTTTGTCAAATATATCTGAGTGACCAAGGCAGAGAAGAAAACACATTAGTCATTCCTTCTGTTTGACAAAAGACCTATAAACCTGGAAATCGTATCTGTGCCTAAAGGAAAAACAAGCATCAGGCTTTCCTCACTGCTAACACTTCAATATTTCCATGCAGAATTAAAATCAATGCAAACACCGCTCCTTTCCAAACACTAATCTTACCCATAACCTTTTATTCCAAAGTGAGCCGTTTTTCTGGCCTTTGTGGTATCTGTGGCACCATTGCTTGCATGAGAAGTGATCTCCAGCAGCACTGCAGTCATTCCTGCTCCTTCACCTTCCAGAACCCAGCTTTGGATCCTGCTCCTCCTCCGCCCAGCTCCAACAACAGCCCCACACAGCTGTACCCTGCCCTGGGCCAGCAGGACACACGAGACATCAGTCCCTGGGTAACTGCTCATTCCTGACTTCTGGGCAAAACACAAATGCAATATATGCAATGTATAAATGTATAAAAACACCTGTACCCAGCTCTGTCTAACCCTTTCCCTGGTTATGACTTATTTGGACTAGCACTGAACCCAAGCCCTCAGCCCTTGCAGACACAGTGCCCTCCCTGGATTTGGAGCCCACACAGAGCACAGAACATATGTGATAATTTAATGTCTGCATCTTCTCCAAAGCACTAACCCCAGTCTTCACTAAACACTCAATCACTGCAAGAACCTCCACTGAACCAGCACCTGTTACAGATCCCTGCCAACGCCTGCACTCATCCCACTCCCCTCTGCTGTGCAGGCTGCAGTGACAGCCAAATATCCAAACCCTGGGCTGCAGTGACAGCTAAATATCCAAACCCTGGGCTCCCACCCCCAGGCTGGCACCTCGCTCCGACTGCAGGAGTCGTGTGGGGTGAGCGGTACCTGCAGCAGGATCACTCACTTCCCACCCCTCCCCTGACACACAGCTCTGCCCAGGTCCCAGGATCTGTCTGCAGAGACACCAGCTTCTGCTCCAGGCAGGCACTGCCTGGGTGAGTGTGAATTCAGGCAGGAGCACCCATGGATATCTGATACAGTGAATTTCCGGGGTGCTTTTTCCCCTTGTTCGTCTGTCACGGCACGGCCACACCCGTAAGAGGGTTATGTGGGTCAGGCAGACTGAGATGTGAGATAAAATACTGATACCCAGCCGTTTCTGCGGACACAGCAGTGTGAGGAGTGGTCAAATGCCTGCTGAAGTTTGTTTTGCAGGAGTGGCACTGCTCTGACAGGAAAGCAGCCGTGCCTTGGGCTGCTCCTCTGCCAGGGCCTGGAAATGCCTCAGGTTGTGCTGGTTCTCTTGGAGGGGACAGCGACTGCTCCAGTTTTGTAATGGAAGATTTGCTTCTTGGCCTTTCCCAACAATAAAGCAGGAAAACCAGTGCCTCTCCTCACCTCCTGGTCATTTTTCATCCTAAGCAGGTAAACAGAGGTGTTGGAACAATCCTCCTCATCACCCCGTGACTTCTTCACCTTTTCTGCTCCCCTGTGATACAAGAGTTTTATGGACAAGAGTTATGGGGACAAAACTGAGTGCCCATCCATTCCTTGGCACAGGGAGCTCAGCTAAATCCCAAAGTTATAGCACTCTTCTGTGCTCATGAATACATTAACTATTCCTCCCATTGAGCTCTGAGGGCTGCTGCTCGTTACTCTGATGGAGGATCTATTACACATTATAGATGAGGCATTTCTTAAGTAATCTTGCATCCTGTATATAATACAAGGCATGTAAACCTAACGATAAACACAGAATATCAAATAATCAATGGAACACTCTCACCGAACTGCTCTGCAAACAGTTTATCCACCAGATCAAATAACAACTATTAATTGAGCAAGTTTGAACAAACACATCCATAACAGTCTTGATCTCCTCAGACAATCTGCAAACAGTTTAAATGAGCTCAGTCACACTAGCTCCTTTTCAGAAAACCTTCCTCTTTGAACCTGCCTGCTGACAGATTCACCCACCTGTAGCTGAAGACACCACAGGGTGTGGAAATGACAAAGAATGAGATGGAGCTGCTGTGGTGGCCACAGAGCAGCCCGTGTGAGGAGAGACCCCCGGGCTGCCCTGGGTCATGGTGCCACCTGCCACCCTCAGGACTCCTGCTGTCACCTGCCACCCTCCCGACCTCTGGTGTCACCTGCCACCCTCAGGGGTTCATCCCACACACACTCAGGCAAGCCCAGGCAGCTTGTGGGGCTTCTGCCTTGAAGTTTTCTGCAACTCATTTGCTATCATTACTTGCATACAAGAAGAAGAGCAAGAATGGAAGCAAATCCATGAAGAGCACTAAACAACAAAGCACCAGCGAGCCCATGGACCCAGTGGTCCACCAAGCACAGTCAGACCAGCTTTGCCATTCCTTCCCTCAGTATCAGCTTTGCATTTGGAGCTAATGATTTTTCTTTGGAGTAAACTGTCTGTGAAAATACAGTGTGCACAAAACACTGAAATACAGCGTGCACAAAACACTGAAATACAGTGTGCACAGAACACTGCAAGTAAAATGTGCATAGAACACTGAAATACAGTGTGCACAGAACAACACTGAAATACAGTGTGCACAAAACACTGAAATACAGTGTGCACAGAACAACACTGAAATACAGTGTGCACAGAACAGCACTGAAATACAGTGTGCACAGAACAACACTGAAATACAGTGTGCACAAAACACTGAAATACAGTGTGCACAGAACACTGAAATACAGTGTGCACAGAACATTGAAATACAGTGTGCACAGAACACTGAAATACAGTGTGCACAGAACATTGAAATACAGTGTGCATAGAACAACACTGACACAGCATCACTGACCAGCAGCTCAAGACTGTCAAATTATCAGATAAAAGCAGAGTTATTTATTTTTATTACCATAAACATTAATTATTAGTGCCACGTTTTGCAAGCTATCATATCCTTCCTGTAGCAAAATAGGTTTGTGCTTCTCATTTCAAGAGGCAGGGGCTCCTGCAGTGACTGCACTTGTTTGAGGACACTGGGAAGGAAGTTGGTGGAGTATCTCTGGGTTCTGTGTCATTTCAGAAATTCATTAACCACTGATCTCTTAAAGCTTCTGCAAGCTGCCAGAGAGCTCCCCAACCTGTCAGGATTCACATGCTAAACACACAGGAGTCAAGCTGAGCAGCATGCAGGAATCAGGACTCAGTACTGAGAGCTGTTAAGAGCAGGTGAGAGTCAACAGCAGATATCTCAGTAATTCTTCCAGACTATCTCTGAGAAACAGTTTTTAAAGTGCAGATTAACAGTGCTGTGAGATTTTTAAATTACACTTGTTGTGTACAGCACTGGAGAATGCAAAGCACATCTTATTCCAGAGATCTATCACCCACGGAATCAGCATTCAACTCACACATCACCAGTGAAACACTGCAGCTTGCCCTCTCCAGGTCTAACTTGTTTTCAAAATATTCAGCTTTTTTTGCCTTTTCTTGTAATTGTTACCTCTGTAGAGGGTTGGGTAATAAATGAACAGCTCAGGTAGAATGATACAAAGCAGATGAGGGAAGTATGAAATTAATTTGTAAGCAAAGAAAACCTTAAAATCAAGGTAAGGCAAAGAAATAAAAAAAGAAGAAAATTATGATGATAAAAAAGAGTTAAAAGAGGACCACCATATTCCTGAGTGCTATAATTGGTTGAATGTTTTTGAACAAAAAATACTTTTGTAACAGAAGATTTTCTTTCACAGAAAGCATTGACTTTGGCAAAACAAATTTTAAAACTGAAAATATGATTTGCAGAAGATGGAGCTTTCAATATTTTCTGTGAATGGCAGAAAACCATTCTGAAATGGCAGAAACCATCCATAGTTGAGGCTATGCTTCTCCTTATTTTTTAATTTCTTGCAGTTTGCTGTCTAAAAAAAACAAGTATGAGAAAGCAGAGGGGAAAAGTTTTGTACTTGCACATGGCACTCCAGCAGGTAGAAAAAAAAAGTAATAAAAAATAAGAAAAGTTTTTCCCCTTCCCTCCACCTTTCGCTGTTCTTTTTAATTTTCACAGAGGAAAGAAGTTAGCTCTCCAGAAGAATTTCAGTGATGGTCTTTCTGCAAATCCCCAGGGGAGAATCCTCATTCCTGCTCTGCCCTGCTGGGAGTTCTCCTCGTCCCTGGAGATAAGCACACCTTGTGCCTGCCACGCTGCCTCACAGGCTCTTCAGTATGACAGATGCTCAAGTCAGTGATTTTATAGCCCCATTTACTTCATTGGCATTTTCAAGTACTGAACTGCAGGGCCAAACATCAATTTTCACTTATTTATCAATAATTGAGATTACACACAGGAGGCTTTTCCCTGAACCTCCGTGCAAGAGGGAGCTGAGCTGCCTCTCCTGCCCTCTCCAGCACTCCCAGCTTTGTTCCAGCAGCCTGGCACAGGCAGGTTTACCTGGAGAGGAGAAGAGAAACCAGGGGCACAGAAGGCAGGGAGGGTCTGTGATGAACTGCCCGTGCAGGGAGCTCTGCTGCCCTGGGATGTGCTGCTTTCAAAAGCTGGCTGCTGCTGCTCTAAGGATGAAGATAAAGGACTCACAGAGGCTTCAGATGGGAGAAGTGCAATGGTTTAAACAGCAACAGCTCCTTCTCTGCTCCTACAAGACACTGGGATTCCTCAGCTGGCTGTGGGGGCCCAGCACAGACGCCTGCACCTACGCCAGGATGTCCAAGGCACTCCAAAATCAGCTTCTCCTGCACCCTGCACACTGGACAAGTGTCCATCTGTCTGTCCTTGAGCTCCCTCCCAAGGTGCCACGAGGCCAGACCATATCAGAGCACTCGGGTGACCTGCAGGGGCTGGTGACACTGATTTTCACTCCCTTTCTGGTGTCGGTGTAAATATTTAACAAGAGGCAGCAATAGCAAGTGGCCACACTTACAGTCTGTGTGTGCGTGGCACTCTGCTAGCCCAGGGCAGTGCTCTTTAGCCCCCAGCAGGACTCAGTGGCTCAGGAGCAGTCACCAGGAGCAGAGCTGCTCACCAGGAGTGCAGGCAGAGCAGGCTCACAGCTGCCTTCCCCTCACTGTGGGAATGCACAAATTCTCTGCAACTCATAGCCCCAGAACTGTGGGAATGCACAAATTCCCTGCAATTCATGGCTCCATAACTGGGAATGCACAAATTCCCTGCAATTCATGGCTCCATAACTGGGAATGCACAAATTCCCTGCAACTCACAGCCCCATCACTGGGAATGCACAAATTCCCTGCAACTCACAGCCCCATCACTGGGAATGCACAAATTCCTTGCAACTCACAGCCCCATCACTGGGAATGCACAAATTCCCTGCAACTCACAGCCCCATCACTGGGAATGCACAAATTCCTTGCAACTCACAGCCCCAGAACTGGGAATGCACAAATTCCCTGCAATTCACAGCCCCATCACTGGGAATGCACAAATTCCTTGCAACTCCCAGCCCCATAACTGAGGGAATGCACAAATTCCCTGCAACTCACAGCCCCATCACTGCAGTCTCAGCCCTTCCTCCCAGTTTTCCAGGCATCCAGGATCTGTTTCTTTGTGTACAAGTGGAGCACAGAGAGTATGTTAAATTGCATCTAAGTATGACCATGTAGTCAGAGGTACCTGAGCTGGGCATCCCTCAAAAACTGGAAGTAATCTACGAGCAGTCATCAGCAGCAAAGCAGGTGTCAGAGCAGTTCAAGCACGGAGAGCAGGAAATTAAAGAGGGAATTTCAAGGCACTGCACATCAGACAGCCTGTCACCCCTTCCAGGTGAGAGGAACATGGGAAGCCAGCAGAGACTTGGGGTTTGGCACAGATCTGGCACCCTCATGTGCCACTCCCAGCGTTCCTGCATCTGAACGAGGCACAGAATTTGTTTCATGAACGTGCCATGGTAATGATAATACTTTGCACTTCAAAAGCATCTTCTCTTACACAGTCTGAGAGATTAACGCCTGAGACTTCACAAACCCTGCTAGTTAGCATTTAACTGATCACAGTGTTTACACTGACACACACGTCTTCATTCTTGAGAAATAATTTCACTGAGAGCTGCAGTAAATTGCCAGGAAAAGGGAGTTATGATCATCAAGGGCCAAATCCTGCCTGCTGGCTCCACACTGATTCAGAGAGCATCAGGATTTGGTCCCGTTCAGTTAATTTTTCCTTCCTCTTACATCCTCATACACCACAACGTTTTTTTACTCATTCCCTCGCTATTGATTTGATATCATTATTTCTTTCTTCCTCTGGCAGTAGTAACTGTGCCTGAGAAGACTAAAGTGAGATCAGTTCTCAAATTGCTCTCCTTGGCTGCTGAATTTTCTTTTTAAGCTGCAAGTATTCCAAAATCTACGGCATATCTGTGGAGCAGAAAGCACAGCATGCAAATCAATAGACATGCCTGGGCTGCTGAGAGAGAAACTCCTGACAATCTCAGAATAGAGCCTGGAAACACGGCTTGGTGCATGGTGATTCCTGCTCCCCCGATGACCACATGTTCCTGTCAGCCTTGCTCCAGCTCCAGCAGCACTCAGCCAGTCCTGGGTGTGAACCACAGGCAGCTGAGCTATTTTCATCATTCCTGATCTGCAGGAGGATGGGTTTTTGCTCCTAAGTGTTCAGGTCCCTCTGAGACACCCAAACCCATTTGAAAGAGGTGCAGAAAATACAGAGGACAGAGGGGAGGGTGGTGCTGTCTGCAGAGACCTGCCAGCCTAACCCTGCTAAAACACGTCCATCACCAACACCTTCACCATCTCCACCACTTTCCTCTCTCTCTGAAAACTGAAGCAGGTGTTTCCCTCCCTTTCCCTGCTCTCACAAAGGGTAGCCCCATTCTGTCCTGCTCACTCAGGCTCAGCTCCCAGTGAGATCTCTCCCTCTCTCGAGTTAAGGAATGTTCTCTCTGTGGGTAGGACAGTGTGCCAGTGCTGGCTGAGGGTGACAGGCCTCATTTTCCCATTCTGTCATCAGCATGCCTCTGATTAAAGCCAGGTAACTCGAGAGGTGCATCTGGGTACTGGCAGAACACGGTGCTGTGGGTGAGCACACAACTCTGCCTGAGCTGGCTGGATCCAAGAGCTGTCAAACTGACAAGTGCCACATCCACCTGGGCAGCCCACAGGGGGCTTAAAACAACCTCAGAGAGATCAGCTGTAATCCATGGGAGTTCTACGGGGAAGAATGCATTTATCTGAAGAAAGAAATACAATGGGGAAAGTTCAGGATATGCTCAACACACCCTTGGAGCTGCAAGCAGCACTCAGGGCATCTCAGGGTTATTTTACCAGGAACCCTGATGGCAACACTGGACAGGAGCCACCCCAGCTGCTGCCCTGGGAGGGGACTGGGTGTGCACAGCAGGGCAGGGAGGCACTGCCACCCCTGCCTGCCACAGCAGCACCACCACATGCAGCACTTTGGGCAGGGGCCATGAGTGTCCCTCAAAAACCCTGCCGTGCCCACACAGCCTCTGAGAGATGAACACCACGGTGAAACCACTAATGAGAGAGCTAATTGATTCAGCAGGTTCCAGCAGTAATGAATCATCTGGATGCCTAAATCAGATCATCTGACACCTGCAGAGTACGAGTGTGCCTCGTCCAAAGGAGTGGGCCTGCTGTTAGCCTGTTAATAATTTCATTGTTCATTTCTCGCTCCTTAATCTGTTTGTTTCACCCAACTTTGTGGGTTTGATTACACAGCAAAGCAAACAAACAAACATGCTCTCTCTTACTGTAACCATGGCATTGCACAACAGCTACCTCTCTCGATTAATGCAGTTTTCAGCTACTTGCAATGAATTGAGCAATCTGGGATTTGATAGATCTTAGCCATTATTCTTTTCCAAGCTAGAAATGGGGCACCCTCAGGGGATTGTTGCAGCTTTTAGGTGTTGTCATTTTATATACTGTTTTATACACTGGCTTTTGAAGTACTGGATGTTTCAGTTTTGCCAGGAATTTGTTCACTTTCCTTGGTGTTACCACCAGTTTTCCTAGGTGACCAAAAAGGACAGAATTAAAATTCTGTCTGGCCAACTGTAGCCTCTAATTTTTGGCAGAAATCCTGCATGGGAATGAAGCCTACCTGGTGAGTAAGAAATTGAGTGTTTGCATCTTTCTGCTGTTGGGTTTATGAAAGTAGAAAAACCATCCAAGTTTCCATCATGGGCTCAAGAGCCAAGTCAGGTAGCTCTGTGTCAGAAATTCACCTGCTGTAAGACACTGTGGCCCAGTGCTGCACATTTTATTAGCAAATAACCCTGCAGCATTTCATAACCAGATTCAGGATCCCAAAGTATCAGTATCTTAAGAGTCACTGCAGAGAAAGAGGCACAATTGAGGATTGTGCTCACACAATTGTGTGAAGCATGCACTTATCCTTGGGAAGGAAGCAAACATTCTTGCCTCTCAAATTAGGTGTATCAAAAAGCACAGCATAAAGTAGTGGCCCTGGAAGGTCCCTGGTACTTTGGGCTTCCCTGAGTTGTTTCCACTGGGACACAGAGCCACTTGTGGGAGCCAGATACATACTCAGAACACATCAGTCCTGCAGCGAAAGTACAGACAAAATTCTCTTTCGGCAAATCCAAATGAAAGAAAAAAGATCCAAAGCATAACCAAGAGTTTCTTGTTCAGAAACCCAAGCTGTTTCAGCATTCAGGCCCCATGTCCAAATGAACTATTCTCAGTTTATTTGGGAGGCAGTACTTGTATCTGCTGCTCTAGAACTCTGACACACTTCTCTTTCACCCACCTTCCTGCTCCTGCATCTGCAACAAGACACGGAGAAATCTCTAAGGTTTTTTGCGAGTCAAACCTCTCTGTGTTTGATGTTTTGAGCAACAAGACCACCCTCTTCAGCTATAGTAAAATAAAACGCTGCTATTTAATATGAAAGAACAGTACCTGGTAAACCAAGCTGCTTCACTGAAACGACAATGAAATGAATGTGTTTACAATGAAATAAATGTGTTTACAATGAAATAAATGTGTTTAAGTCCTCAACATCCAACATATCAACAAAGAGAAACTCCATGGTGGAAAAGACCATGCCCCTCATGGAGCAACTCAGCCTTTACTAGTGTCACTTTACTAGTGACATTTAAATTATTGTAACGACCCAAATCAGACTTTCAAGCCACTTATCTCTAACCCTAGTCAGGGTACCAACACAGAACATTATTTTATTCCAAGTTTCAGATATATCACTGTGTCTGTGTCTGTTTACCACGCCCATGCAAATTAAATGAGCCGAATTCCATCTGTCCTTCCACCGGGGGGAACACGAGCGTTCTCCTGTTGTTGCACTGCCAGCTGCCAGCCCCAGCCCGCGGTGCCCAGCCCACGCTGCCCCAGCACCTTTCACTGTGCTGTGCTCTGAGCTGGCCCAAGGTGTGCTCAGCACCTGCCCTGAGCACTTTGGTGTCACCAGGGCCAGGTGACAAGGACATGGATCCGAGCTGCTTAAGCCAAAATAAATGTTTGCCAGACTACAGCCTTCAGAGACAGCCCAAATGCATGGAAGTGCTGTTTACTGCCACTCTGGAAGGTGTTTTCCCTGGGAACAGACTGTCAATATCCTATTTACTGCCCGGGTCAGAGGGGTGGGGGCTGTGTGTTTGCTTTAGGTGACAAACCACACTCCTACTGCCACACCACGAGCAGGGACAGTGGGGTGCCAGCCAGGGGAGCTGAGATCCTCCCTCTGCAGCTTTAGAGGCTCCCATCCATTTGCTGGTGATGCCAGAGCCTGGCTGATGGCACGCTGCAGTGCCATCCCTCCTGTCCCCCAGCCCTGTCACTGCTTTTGCTCGCTGCCCTCTCCTTTGTCACCCTGGCTGCACTGTCATTTAGCTGAGCCTGGCCTTTCCCACACACCTGCCCACTGTCATTTGCAGTTTCCTGTTCCTGTGTTTGGAGGGAATCAGACTCAAATGTTGAACACTTTGCTGTGGCAAGGTATTCTCTGCAGGGATACTTACAGCTTCTGCTCTTAGTGCCTTCCAGAAATGTTTCTTTAATAACACACATAAATATTAAAGGAAGAGAAGGAAAATTCGGAGGAAGAGAAGGAGGGTTTTGTTATTTTTTTCTGACCCAATTTCCATCCTTCACTTCAATTAGGTTCTCAGAGACAGATGAACTTCTGCATCCTTTTTCCCTCCGATACCTTCTGCACAACTCCATATGGATCTTCAAAAAATCCTGTCTTGCTCAACCTTCCCTCCCTGTTCTCTGTCTGCATGAGTGCCCTATTTCTATTCCTTATTTCTTGGTAATTGTATTCAAACACTCTCTTTGTTCTTTGTTTGCTAACCTGCATTTTTTTTTCCTCTAGTCAGCTTATCTCTTTTTTAGTCCTTTTGATTAAAGTTCTCAATTCATTTAGTATCTTTCTGTTTCTCCCCAGTCCTTCTAAAGTGAAACTACAAAGCGCTGCAGGGAATGCTTGTATTTACCTCCCAATTCTCTCAGCCAGCCTTTCAGGCTGACTTGAGACCTGTATGCTACCACATCTCAAAGACTTTCCAAACCTACACTGAGCCGTTTTACTCTTCCCATTCTTCTCCAGCAATAGCAGTAAGCTCACTTTCCACTCTCATCACAGCCTTTGGGGGTGTGATTTGCTGCTGCAGTCCCTCCCTGATGACCACATAGATGGAATAACCCCCCCAATGTGGTTTGAACGCCTGTGCTCTGGCAGCAGGGCTGGGCAGCAGTGGGAGGTGACAGGTTGCTACGCTGCCTTTTGCAATGCACACATTCAGCCAGTTTTTCATCCAACGTCTGCCTGAGGCAGGAAGGAAACTGGATGAGTGTTCAGCTGGAATTCTCCTTGGATTTGTCTTGTGTTTTTAAACAAAATCTAGGGAAACAGCAAAGAGGTGTGCATCACAGCTTGGTTTAATTTGGGCTTTCGTTGTTACTCGGAAATATCATTTTTCTCTCTTCCAAGGCAACATCCTGTTTTGCAGCCTAGATGTGCTCCTACTCTCCACATCAATACCAGTGAGTTCATCTTTCCATTTTCACCCAAGTTGCTTAGTAACAGAAGATGAGGGGAAAGCGTGTCCAGACTGCATTGCAATGTCTTATCTTCAGGTTCATTGGAAAAGATGGACTAATGGACCACCAATGTGAAAATGCTGTTCACATTTGAATCACTGGATCCATCTGATATTCCTCAAGGAGCTTTTAGAAGAGTATTTTTGTCATATTTCTTTTCAACACATATATTTTTATGTGCATGCCCTTTGACTATGCCACATCTAAGTAATAATAAAGCATTCTCTTATTTTATTTTCTTCACAAGGCACTCTGGCTACTTTGGTAAATACACAGGATGAGAATTTCTGTATTTTGGGCAGACACACTTTGAATCATTTTATAGCATCATTTTGAAAGTGAACTTACAGTCCATTAAAAGGACAGGCAATCTCAAGGCTTCTTAATAGTGTGAAGCTGAGCTTAATAAAGATACAGCCTCATGGATGAATTCCTGCATTGCTATGATCCTGAGAATGATCTCCACTCCCACAGTGACTCTATTACATCGTTCTAAAGCAGTTCTAAAGCAGATCTGCATTAAGGAACTGTGCAGGTGGGATTTTCAAGGCTTCAACTCTGGTTTAACTCTACAGTTCCTGAAGGCAAACAGAAAGAGCACAGTGCTCCCAAAATCTACAACAAGATTTTTACTTATCTTTCAGTAAATTTTCCTATTAAAACCCTCAAAACCAAGCAAAACCCAAACCATACACACACAAAAGAAAAAATCTCAATCAAAACCCAACAAGGAAGGAAAAGTCATGCAGAAAGGTCAAGAGAAATCATTCCTGATCACCAGTCTTCAGACCTAATTTAGGATAGAGTCAGCTCAGAATCAGCAATCAAAGATGAATTTTATGTCCATGTCCTTCCCTTTGATCTTGCACTAAGGAAAGAATTTCTCCTCTAATTTCTATCTTTACATGAATTGATTCCCTGCAGAAACAGCTCTTTTTCTAGAATTCTGGCTCACTGCATCCAAAGCCAACAGCAGCAGCCACCAGAGCCATGAGTCTATGTAGGAGTTGCTTCCTTTTAATCCTGCTAGGTCCAGGGAAAAGAGGGAAAAAAGCCCGGGAGTGTTGTGCTGGTTTTGACTGTAATAAAGTTAATTTCTTCAGAGCAGCCTGTGCTGTGAGTGCTGATCACTCAGGGATGTTTTTGCCATCCCTGAGCAGCGCTCCCACACAGCCAAGGTTCCTGTTCTGCTGCTCCCCACAGCGAGAGGCACAGGGGACACGGGCAGCACAGCTGGCCCTGGTGACATCCCAGAGCGTGTGGCCTCAGGGCCAGCACATACAGATGGGGGAGAAGAAGGAAGAGTGGGGCAGTTTGGAGTGATGGAGTCATCATCAACCAAGTCCCTGCTGCACAGGATGGAGCCCTGCTCTCAGCTCTGCACTGCAGGGAGGGCAGCTGCAGGTAAGGCAACTGCAGGTAATGTAGGTGCAGGTAAGGCAGCTGCAGGTAAAGGAGATGCAGGTAAGGCAGGTGCAGGTAAGGCAGGTGCAGGTAAGGCAGGTGCAGGGAAGGCAGANAGGGAAAAGAGGGAAAAAAGCCCGGGAGTGTTGTGCTGGTTTTGACTGTAATAAAGTTAATTTCTTCAGAGCAGCCTGTGCTGTGAGTGCTGATCACTCAGGGATGTTTTTGCCATCCCTGAGCAGCGCTCCCACACAGCCAAGGTTCCTGTTCTGCTGCTCTCCCACAGCGAGAGGCACAGGGGACACGGGCAGCACAGCTGGCCCTGGTGACATCCCAGAGCGTGTGGCCTCAGGGCCAGCACATACAGATGGGGGAGAAGAAGGAAGAGTGGGGCAGTTTGGAGTGATGGAGTCATCATCAACCAAGTCCCTGCTGCACAGGATGGAGCCCTGCTCTCAGCTCTGCACTGCAGGGAGGGCAGCTGCAGGTAAGGCAACTGCAGGTAATGTAGGTGCAGGTAAGGCAGGTGCAGGTAAAGGAGCTGCAGGTAAGGCAGGTGCAGGTAAGGCAGGTGCAGGTAAGGCAGGTGCAGGTAAAGGAGCTGCAGGTAAGGCAGCTGCAGGTAAAGGAGCTGCAGGTAAGGCAGCTGCAGGCTGGGGCTCCTGGTGTGCCTGCAGGGGTGGCAGTTCCTGGCTCAGCCACACTGGGAGTCACAGGCTGGTGATGCTCTGCAGTACTGCTGTGTGAACAACCTCTGCTAGCTCCTCCTGATCCTTAGCTTGTCATGGAAAGCTTCTCCTGCTTCCACAGATGAAAGTGGGTGATGGGAATAAATACTGAATATATGCTTTAATGTATGAGAGATGTACCTGGTACAAACACAGCTTTTCATTTATCTGTTAACAGTGAATAATAAGCAGCACTTTTAGAAGATGAGTGCTGGGTTCAGTCTTGGATATATTTTTTGTTTTGAATAGCAGAAATGTGTCTGTATATCATTACAGAATACTCGAGGCCTGTGTGAGACTGCCTCTTGATCATTAGTTTGTTCTTTATTTCTGTGTTTGAATCTTAAGAGAAAATGTGTTGCTGCTCCACAGCTCTACTTATTCAACGTCCTCAAATCCCCAAGGCAAAGAGTTTGGTTAGACACAAGCTGGCAGAGTACAGATCATAATTATACTGAAAGGGAACCTTTTTAAAATTCAAGATTAAAAAAAAAAAAGGTGATTTGAAATACACAGTTTGACTAAGAACTTAGAAATGGATGGTCAGGATCCTACAGGAATATCTTAAATACTTAAGGGTGCATTATGCAAGCCCTCGAATTATGCATTCATCATTGCTCCCAACCTCAGTATTGTAGCAGAAAATAAGCATGATAACAAATTACTCCTATAAATCTTAGCAAACAGTTGGTACTTCTGTGGCATGTTTACCTCTGGAGTTTTCTAAAAGTCTTTAGAAACTATAGCCTCTGTGTT
This sequence comes from Irena cyanogastra, assembly GCA_013397155.1. Taxonomy (NCBI): domain Eukaryota; kingdom Metazoa; phylum Chordata; class Aves; order Passeriformes; family Irenidae; genus Irena; species Irena cyanogastra. Next base: position 673,073 of record VWZV01012899.1, on the reverse strand, counting down.
GCAGAGTGATAATTGTTTTATCTGTGCTGAGAATACAGGACTGGTTTTATTTGATAAATACATCCAAATTTGGCCCTGTGAAGAATTTTTCTGATCTACCACTGAAACTTAGTCATACCTAAAAATCAAACACCCTTCAGTGCACAGCATCACCACAGACAGAACAGGAACAGAACATACTGAAAATAGGTGAAAATAAAAGGAACAAAGGTATTAATGCGATGCAAAAATAGCTTCAGCCTGTACTTTCTGCTTCACCAGAAAGTCTCAAAGATCCTGAAATGTCTAAACAGCCACCCTAGGAACAGAAGCATCTGCCCCAGTGAAGGCAGCATTGTGGCCCAGGCTGTGAGAGGAGCAGCTCCTGTGCTGGAGGCAGCTCTGCCTCTTCCTCCTCTGCCATCAGCACCCAAGCTCTCACGCCCTGCCCTGCAGGTTCCTTGACACATCCTCAAGAGTAATAAAAAGAACTAGACCATGTCCCAGAGGAGTGGAATGAAAGAGAAAGAAATAAAATTCTATTGCAAATACTTTCAGCTTTTCTGTGTTTTTCCCCCAATCTTCTCATTTTTAACAAGGGAGGTTCCCTTCTTGGTTTGTGTACTTTGTAAATAGCAGCAGCCATTATTTATTCAACATATTTGCCTTTTGTAACGTTGGCTTTAATTTTTAAAATTCACACTGATATTCTTCTTCAACAGCACTGTGTGCAGGGGCATATCTGTTTGTATTTATTCAATAGCGTGTTGCTAATTAAATATGTGTTTCATTAAACTTGTTTTAAAAAAAAACAAACCAGGAGAAGTTGAGAAGAATGAACACACTGACGTACAACACCCCTAGGCTCTGAAAAAGCTTCCACGGATGAGTTGTTAAAAGTAATGTGGGCAGCAGGAGTGTCAAAAGCGTCTAATGTTTTCTGCACAGCGCCGAGTTTAAACAAAACGCGTGTGCTAAAGGTAGCAGGTAAAGTTGACATGTATCTGTCTGCTTAGAATATTCATGCCTGGAATCAAAGCACTTCAGTTACTCTTCCTCTAGCTGCTCCCCTGGCTGGCTTTTTGCCACATGCATTATTTTCTCAGAAGATTCTTTGCAGAGATGTACAGAGATACCTCACGCATAAATGAGCAGGAAGCGAGCGTCCGCCTTGCCTGGTGAGGGATGAGGAATGGGTTCTCTCTGCAAACACCCAAGGCCCTGCCCAGCTTTTTAAATGCTCCTGGAGCCCCAGCCTTGCCCTGTCCACGCTGTGCAGCCACGCCCTGGTACCTGTGGTGTCCTCCTGCCTGTGCAGCACCCACCTCAGCTCCCTGCAGCCCCAGGGCAGCTTTGGGACGGGCACAGGTGCAAACTCCGGGCACAAACCAACTTGGGGTTTGCCACTTCCCGACCCTCTGCTGGCTGAGGTTTTCCCGAGCCATCCTGCCATGCACAAACCAGCTTGGGGTTTGCCACTCCCTGACCCTGTGCTGGCTGAAGTTTTCCTGAGCCATCCTGCTGAGCTGTGCCATGCAGGGGGACCCCAGCGCTGCCTCCAGCAGCACAGCCCGGCAGGGATGTGGGAAAAGGGGAATTTGCTCCTCTGAGTGGGATCTAAAGCTCTGCTGCCACCACCACTACCACAGCCCGGGAGCAGCTCGGGCCAGACACATGGGGAACTCCTGGAGACAAGCTGTGCTATCTGATCACAGGAATGGGATGGTGGGGAACATGTAAGGGACAGGTATGGGACATATCCCAGGCAAGGAACACATCCCAGGTAAGGGACATATTCCAAGTAGGGAACATGTCCCAGGTAAGGGACATGTCCCAGGTAAGGAACATACCCCCAGGTAAGGGACAGACTCCAGGTAAGGGACCGACTCCAGGTAAGGGACAGACCCCAAGTAGGGAACACGTCCCAGGTAAGGGCCACGTCCCAGTTAGGGAACATGTCACAGGTAAGGAACATACCCCAAGTAGGGAACACGTCCCAGGTAAGGGCCACATCCCAGTTAGGGAACATGTCACAGGTAAGGAACATACCCCAGGATGGTAAGGGACAGCTACAAAAAGGCTCCTTTTTTTTATCCCTTGGGAGACAGACCTGGAAAACAAACCTGTGCCTGGCACAGAGAGAACACCTCAGGCTGGAGCACAGGAGTTAGGACAGGAACTCAGAGTATCAGGGATTTGCAGGAACATTACAGCAGTCTGCAGCTGTTGCACACAGAATGAAAGGGTATTTCAGGGGAATGGCCAGCTTATGCAAAACGAAAGGGTAGGCAGATGAGGAATTCCTTCTGAAGGAACATTTATTATTCATTTGCCGTGACTACTCACGGGCAGACTCGATGATGGTGGACACAGAGGGAACGACCCGGGTGCCAGATGAAGTGGAATTGTACTAGCTATAAAAATGTGCTTGTTAGAAGGAATAATGACAACTTCAAGAAAACAGAAATAAAAGGTAAGTTTTAATAAAAGGTGTAGGGCATGAAGTGAATCTGTTACAAAGGGTTTCAAAAAGACGGTTTTAACAGTCTCAGCATATGTGAGGAAGGAACTTGCAAGGATACTGTAGATGATAATACGTACCAGAGAGCAAGGAATGATAAACAGAGGAAAGATCAAGAGTGTGCAGAACAGACAGAGTGAGGAATGGCACAGAACAAAAGGTTTGGAGATAAACTGCTATGGAGCAGATGCAGAACACAAAGTGCAAGAATGACACTCAGCTCCACTGTCACAGCTGCACTGGCAGATGGAAAAATACAAATAAGATATAAAACAATGCTCCAAGATCCATAAGGTGTCTGTTCCGTGGTTACAATGGTCCTAAATGCACTGGTTTACTTTTCAAAGAGGATCAGTATTTAATCTCAGAGTATTTAAATACAATATGTTCTCTGAACAAACCAGTGCTTCTCACATGAATTTACTTTGCTCAGACATCTACTTCTGACTTGCCCTCAAGGATTTGGACAGCAGGAGGATCCAAGAGAAAAACCGTGTGATAAAAGTTACAGATGATCACACAAACAAGGGATGGCCTGGTCTTTATCTACAGCAGCAGTTGGCTGAGACAAAACACCCAAATTGAATTCAAATTTAGGCACATTTAACAACATATGGAGTGTTTTCATTCAACTGGAAGATTAAATTTTTATTATTATTTCATCAAACTTTAACTATCATCTGGAAGAAGTTTTCATTATTTCCTTAGGATATTTAATTCTTTTACAGTAAAATATTAATGTTCAATCATGTACATTTTCCTTCTGTTCCTCATTCTCTCCAGTTTATGTCCATTTAAATGTTAAAACAACAAAATTAAATAATTTCTTCCTCAGTGTTGAAAGACCATTTCTATGATGAAATAGAATTTATTTACCACTGCATCTTTATTATACATGAATATACTGAAACAGAAACCTTTCTCAAAGACCTTATAATTTACTAAAAAAAAAAAGGGCAATTTGATAATGGAGAACAGTCTAAGTGACACTATTTGGGCTATTGATCAGGGAAAGGTAAAAGCCTGCTTAAGACTTGCTGTAAAATCCTGGACTCAGTTGAGTGTCTACTGATTTCTGTGGATCTGATTTTCTGAGCAGGACTTCTGGCAGAACTTGATGAAAGCAGAGAAGTTACTCAGTAGACAAGAAAGAAAGATCGTTCCAGATATGAACTAATTATCTCAGAGACAGTCAAGATAAGGAAATAAAGGTCATTTTAGGCAGAGGGATGAACAGATCAAGTGAAATAGCACAACAAAAGGTTGTAAGAACAAGAAGACAATTTCCAGGGATGAACAGCACCCAGGAATCTGTGGAAGGAGCAGGAACAAAAGGGCTGGACTGGGAGTGAGACAGTGTCTGCACATCTGCAGGGGTAGCAGAGGAGGAGCAGAATTAATGCAGAGATCCCAGGGTAAGATAAGAAGAGAGCAAAGGAAACAAGCCATTCCAAATGCCAGCGTTAACATATTTACAGGACAGACAGTGAGGAGTGACTGGATCAGCCTGAGGAGATAAGGGCAGAGGAAGTGGATGATAGGATCAGCTGTAAAGATGGCAGCATTCAGATAGTGACAAAACAGCAGCCAGGATTTCAAAGTGAGAGTTCAAGCAGCTGCATGACAGGCCAGGAGAAGAGATGGTTATTCAGGATTTTTCTGAGCATGAGTATTGACTGTGTCAGTCAGGCATGTCAGAGGAGTCAGGAGAGGGCCAGAGGCAGAGTAATTTCACTGTAAACACCAGGAATTGTCTCTCGTCTCCATCCTAGCACAAGTCCCCCACCACCCAGCTGTGAGGGTTTACCAATTAAGAGCTGAACTGTCTGCTTGAGAAACTGAAGAAATGGTTTTTTAGGGTATTTTTGGGTTCTGTTTGGCTGTGCTAGAGACAGACTTAACCCTGAGAGGGGTGGGTATTAATTCATACATAAAGTAACTGCTCACAGTGATAGAACCTGCCCAGCAGTCAATCTAAATTAAAATTCTGCAGTTCTTATGTAACTGTGGACGGCCAGGTTGGGGAAGTCTCTCAACTTCTGATACAAACAGCTGAAATCAAACAGCTGAAATCAAACAAAGCCACTTCCAGCACTATCCAGAATGTGCCAACGAACATTTGGATGTAAAATCAATACCTGAAGCTTTGAGCCATCCAAACCACAGAGATGCTGGCACACACTCACCCTGGAGCCACACATGAGGACACAGACACTTCACCCATCTGACTGCAATAACCTACTCCTCATGTGACTGTTCAAACAATACAATTATTTGAATGCTCCCTGTGCTGAATATCACATATTTTATAACTTCATTACAGTTTTGAGCTAAAATCTCTCTCTCCTTAGTGCTGTATATATAAAACAAAACAAAAACCCCAAAAATAAACCCCACCTATTATTTGTTTTCAATCCCTGCTAGCAAAGATAATGTTATTCCACTTATTATAATGAAGTTAAGTGCTTCAAAAAGTCCTTCATGTGGCATCATCATCTGTGTCCTAAGCTGAAGTGTCCATATCTAGCACTTCAAAAAGCATTCTCCTTGCTATGGATAACCATTGAAAAACACCCTGGGCTAAGGACCCCTTCTCATTTCCTGAAAAACTGCTCACCACCCATCTAAACTCACAGAAACATACCTAATGTTTGAGTACAAAGAAAAATGACAACTGCACTAACACGATTTCAGTGCATCTAGTGTTCATAAAGAAATGACAATTTCAAGCTGTCACGCTGCTGAAGAATTCTAAAATTGCTGTTGATGCACCATGTAACCAGAGAACAGGTGCTAGAAATGATTGGAGAGCAGTTCATATTAAATAGAGACCTTTGGAAAAGAAAGGCACATTCTGCCAGGGAAATTTGGAGAGGTTCAGCTGATAACACATATTTATGAATACTGGCAAGCAATGGCAAAAGAACAGGAGGTAGAAAGAAAAAAAAAATCTTGGATGAACACAGTGATATCACAGCAGAAAAGCAGACTCTCTCTCCACGGAGACATTATTGCCATACACTGTGCAGGACAGGCAGACCTTTAATAATAACAATGACACAGCACGGAAAAGGCTTCCCTCTTGAAAAGAAAAATCAGCGGCTGCAGCTAATGAAAATCCTATTTTCCTAACATTATCAGTATCTGAAGGACAATCTAGGTGCTTTGGGACACCCCACAGCCATTATCTCACAGAAGGTTAAATGGAGTTACCAACTCTTCAGCAGCTCCTCTCTTTTTACTAAACTCAGCAGCTGGAGGGATTCAGCGGCAGATCCAAAACAAAGCTAGCCAAAGGTGTGCAGAAAGCTGCTTCAGCCAGCGTGTGGAACAGTGGGGAGCATTTGGCTGGTTTTAATCTGGAACTGAGACAGTCCCTCCAAAGAACCCAGACAGTTCAAGGCCCCTTTTGTAGCTCAGTCTCTGGAGCCTCTGCTGCTTGTTTGACCGGGCTGCCTTTCCCAGAGCTCTTGCAATATTGGGGCTGGGGGTGCCAGGGATTCGTGGGGGAGGGAGAGAGAAAAGGAAATAAAAATCAAGTAAGCTCACTCAGCTGTTGGAAGTGGGACTTCAAAGGCTGCTGTGAAACTTTTCTCCATGCTGTGACCTCCTCCTACAAACACCTCTGAGGTGCTCAGTAGCCTGGCGTGCTCATCCTGTGCCTGCTGAGCTCCCTGAGCACTGTTCAGAGCTCTCAGATACAGCACATGGGATTTGGTGACCAGTTTGTGCCACTTTGATGTGTGGGTCTGCATTAGTCAGACAGGACAGAAGAACAGCTACCAGGAAAAACCAAGATAATTTCTCCTGTTCTTCCCTCTCCTCCTGCTTCAGCCCCAAAGCCCCTCAAGCTCTCGAGCTGCAGGAGCCAGCATGTGAGCAGGAGCCACAGGTGGCACCCAGCCACTGATTTTTATGGACACAGGGATCTGAAAAAGGCAAAACCAAACTCACCAAACATCCATCATACACAGCCAGAGCACACAGGGCTCTACAGCTCATGGGTGGTTCTAAATCCCACCTTGACCCCTGGTCACTTGCAGTATTTTATTCCTGTAGTTATTCCAGGCTAGACCTAGCTGTAAAAACCCTCCTTTTTGAAATCCCAGCAATGTTTGCCTTCATGACCATTTGTTTCAGCTAATTCCTGATTTTGACTATTGCATAAACAAGCAATTTTCTAATATAAAATTGCTATTTCAGTGAATGACTCCTTGATTCTGTAACCGTGTGATGGCAGCAGGAAGGGAATGATCAGATACTGTGGCAATGGAAATGCTGACAAGATCTTATCAATTTGGTATTTCAGTCATAGCCTTTACATAAACCCAGATTTGCATGACTTCTATTCTTCTATCCTTTTGTAAATGCAAATAAAACATCAGCACTGGGGAAACAGAAGCAGGTTGACAAATAAACCCTTGGGAAAGCCAGGAACTGCCAGCTTCTCCTCTTTGCCTGAATATTCCCCTTTCCAACAGCCACAGTGAACAGCATTTTTCCAAGCCTAAGACACACAGGTTTGAATTCAGGAATAGCTGAGGAGAATCTAGACAAGCTCCCAGTGAGATCTAGCTCACAAAACATGCTTTCAGAGCTTAACCCAAGTAAAGTTCCTGCAAACTCAAAGCTTCTGGATTTGAACCCATCCTAAATAAGAAAAAATCCATCAGGTATCCCTTGCTGTCTTTGAAATTTGGTTCTAGGTCAGCAGAAAAGAAGACATGGTTGAGGCTTTAGGAGGGTAAAGAATAAAAACCCCAAGATCACACTTGAAGTGCCTGACAAGAACTTTACCAGTGACTTGTAGCTGATGTGACAGACTTGGGTGATGGAAGTCCGGCATCCAACAGCCAAATTCTGGTTTTGCTCTGCAGAAAAGGCCTCTGTTAATTGCTGCACTGTCAGGCCATGCTCTGGTGTGGTGAGAGGCACATTCCCCTGGCACCCAATGAACTGCCCTGGACGTCACAAACCACTGCAAGCCAGCAAGGGCAGGAAAACAAGGCTCTGCTGAGGTCACCCAACACACCACTGGGATGAAGACAAACCAGACCCTGAAGAGGCACAGAGAGCACAGGGGAGCACAGTGACCTTAACAGAATCCCCCCCAGCCCCACGGACAGAGGCTCCCTGCTAATTACAGAGGCACTCTGCTAATGAGCCAGGAGAGATGAGTGCACAGACCCCAGCCACCCTGCTGGGCCTGCTTCTCAAGTCTTCCAAAGGTCAAAACGAAACTGGAAGTAATCTAAAATGTCCTGCTCCTGCTCCCCTGTCCCCAGTGACATTTTGGAGCCACGTGCTGGACTAAGCAGCCTGACACAGAAAGCACTTGGCCAGGTCTGCACAGAGGGGAGTACATGGAAAATCATTGAACACTGACCTATTTGTGCTCCCCTTCCCTTCAGCTGGGAACCACAGCTGCCCAGAAAGGGATGCATCTCCAAGTCCTGCCTGGACACGTGAATGGTACAAAATGGAAACGTGAACAAGCAGTACCAGTAACTTCAGGGGTCTCCCACAAACAGCTCTGCTCTCCCAGGAGAGGTGAAATGTTTGGTTCTCAGGTTGCCCACTGCAGGGGATTGGCGTGGCCAGCAGAGGACAGAGACACCTGAGGAGGTGCAGGGGTGTCACAAGAGGTGCAGTGAGCACAGGACAGGTTCTGCCCTCAAACTGAGCCAGAGATGCCCGCTGGCACCTCAGGGTGCACCCTTCAATACAACCACTCTGAGATTTTTAACATAAATCCTGACTTGAGTAGCAAAGGCTTGTTTGCTTCAGTATGACTTTTTCTTTTCAAGTAAGGCTTTAAACTTTCTTTGCCACAAGCTTCCCCTCACTCTCTTTACACTTTATATGTGGTACAGCACGCAGGTTTGGTTTCCTGCTGAACTCACACTTTTTGTTTGCTTATATATTTCAAGATCTCAATCAATCATGTTGTCAAAACAGTCTTTTTGTATCATCTACCTACCAGCACTTGTCATTAGAGATGTTTAAAGCTCCAGTGCTGTAGAGAGTCTGATTTACGCTCTGACATCTCCCACACTGAGCTTATTATAGTCATGTATAAACTGCCCTTTCACAAGCTTTAATTAGGAAATAACAAATGGTTCAGGAGCATGCTGTTAGGCAGTTTATTCTTTCTAAATTCAGTGTTTCCACTGTACTCTACTGATCACAATGTTGTGCTATGCAACAATCATGTCAATTTCTAAATTTTTGCTTTAACATTTAAATCTCTTTGTGACCTTTTCCCTTCTCCTCCATCTCCTCCTCCCCAAACACATTTTACAGATTCCTGAATTGTTCTAGATGCAATATTTCTAAGCTGAAACAGGAATAAGCTAAAAATAAGCACTGCACCATCAGAAAACATTTATTTTATTAAAGGCCCACTGGAGAGGTGGCTTTCTTGGTAACACACCATACTCTCTGCATTCTAATACACCACTACAGCCTTACCATTTCACTAGGACTTTAATAAAAACTGAGATGAATTATATTGTTCAGTGGCTTGGAGTCACAAATTCCAGAAAGGGTTATATAGTTCAATTAACTAGTCACCACAGTGCCAGAGCTTATTTTATACAGTAAAATTAACGCTGGGGAAATGCATCTGCAGCAGTTGCTGCAGCCCACGGTGTTACATCAAACACGGGCTGGAGGGACAATCACACAGATCCCAAAATGAAAGGGGGAGAGAGTTCTAGAGGTCGAACATGAAAACAGTATTTCAGATGTGTATCTAGGCACCTCTCACTTGCAAAACTTTGTTTTCCATGTCCTAAAGTGGACTAGCTTATTTAGAGAAGATGCTGATGTGAAGCTCCCTGACACAGCCAGCCCTGCAGTACCTGTTTATTTCCCAAAAGAATGTGCTTTAGTATTTATGAGGCAAAGTCCCAGCCGAGTCCACCTGCAATCAGTCACTGCTGCTTTGCAGCAGAGCAAAGACTTCTGGCCAGATTCATCACTGCAGCTGCAGATTATTCTGTCCCAAAGTGGTGTTTTCACTGCACAGCGCCAATGGCAGCAACAAGAAGTCTGAAAGGGCTCAGGATGTTTCTCTGACTTGCTTGGCTGGCTCTTCCCACCTGAGAGCTGCTAATTGCTCAGGTACCTGGTGCCCTTCCTCCCCAGCACCAGCTCAGGTTACTTCAGGCCACTGTTCCAGTTGTTTGGTACCAGATTTGGTCCAAATGCCTTTTCCTTATTATTTCACAGCCCCTAGTCACTGTCTCCTGTGTGAAAAGCTCCTGCACAGCCTGGTGGCCACCTGCACGAGGTGGCTGGGCTCTCCAGAGGTCTCTGCCACGGGCACTTTTGGAAGGGATGCTGAAGAAAGCATCAGGAACTGTGATGTTTTAGTTTAGAATCAGCAAAGCCCTGAGAATCAGCATGCACACACTCATGGAGACCTCAGCAGCAAGAGGCACAAAGGGCAATGAGGAATATTTAGGTTTCCATGGTGTTTTTTATAGAGATATTCACAGCAGGGACAAAGGCAAAGGCTCTGCAGTGGTAACTCATCCCTGGAAGGGCTCCAGGCTGCACAGGCTCTGTTCCAGTGCAGGGTGTCCCTGGGGCACTGGCATGAGATGAATCCCTCCAGGGTGAATTATCCTATAGCAAAACAAGGTCTCTTTCAGGCCCTTCCAACCCAAACAATTCCATGATTTGCTTTGCTTGCTCAGATAAACACACCAGTGCCTGGCCATGTGGAATATTGCCCTGCTTGGGAACTGATCTCTTCTCCTCCATGAAAACAAGGCTTGGGGGCTGCTCAGAAAGCCTGGCTCTGATTTTCAGAGAATAAAAATATATATCTACAGAAATCCTACTCCAATACTTCATTAAGCCCAGCACACAGCACTGGGTAATGCACAAATATGGATTTATTTGACACGTGAAGATAGATGCATCATTATAAAAGGGGTGCACTGGAGTGCACTGGTGATCAAACTAAGCCCAACCTGTTGAAAATTGTATTTCCACTTTATTAGCTCCAATCATTCATCAACTTGCAGAGAAATTCTTGCTCAAACAACATCTTTCTCAAAGGGTTCTTTGGGGAACAGAATACATAGCTTGTTTTAAAAACTGATATATTTTGTTTTAATAAAATGTTTGGCTTTGAGTACACAGACTGATACACTCTGTCAAAATGTGTTAGATCCCCAGATAACTGCATAACACCAGAGTATTATCTGACACGTTTTTGAAGTCTATTTTTACTTATTTTTGCCTATTATTTTATTTATGTTTGGCGGTAGGCTTTATTTTTATTTATTCACATTTGTTACTTTCAAAGTTCAGTCCTGGCATTTCATCTGTACATTCTGTGTACTTTTGGTGTGCTCAGAGGAGACTGCTGGGACTGGGATGAGCAAAATTTGTCCTGGCTGATGCATCCCATAGGATGTGAAATGGAACTAGGCTGAGACAGGGCCACACTCAGCTGTGTGCTCCATGACTTCCAGAGCAGGGGAATTCTCCACCTTCCAGGAGTGTGTTCACACTGCAGATGTGAAGAACTAATTTCCAATTCTTCTAGATCTGACTCGAACTCTCATTTACTTCCAGGGCCTGCTATAAATCCTGGTCCTGCCTACATCATTTTGTGATACAATGTGTTATTGTCCTAGATAAAAATAAATGTGAGTGAATACCTCAAGGGTAAATTAGCCCACACCAAAACAAGATAGTGAAACTATATGTAAATTATTTGGGTCCAAAGTTCCAAGGAATAAAAAGGACAGAATTTTAAAATTCCAATAAATAACTGATTAGTTAGCACTCTTTATAATCCCTCTGCTCTGCTGAATGTTTTGCCAGATTGAGTTTCCCAAGGCAAAAATACATTCTAGTTTATAAATAATTTCCTGAATCCACAGAAACACCTCTACAGAACTTACAGGCAATAAACAATCTCACAGAGATCTGAAATATCCATCCTTTTTACCAAAGGAGTTCTTTCCCCCACTCTGTTTCTGCAGACAGACTCTAACATGAACATCTCCTGAGTATCTGCTCACCCCTCCTTACAGCACTTGTGCTTTTTCAGCAGGGAGATTTACATACCAGCAGCAAAACACCTTTCAAAGTCCAGCAGGTAAAACTTGGTGCCATTTGGAAGGATCCATCTGGATCCATTTAAACGGCCACAAATGGCCAAATCCTGAATGTTGAGACTATTATGTGAAATCCAAGGCAAACATAAAAAACTCAGAGGGGACTCAGAGTGTTCAGATACACCTTAGTGAGACACACCATTTAACCCAATTGTATTGCTTGTAAATCATTCTCTACAAGGTTATTACACTAGTTTGCATGGAGAAATCCCTGGTTTGAATGTGCAAATAAGCTGAAGAATTGAAGGAAAGTCTTTCTTCTATTTCATTGTCATGCCCATCTGCTTGCTCACACCCAGAATCCATCCTCAACTGCTCCAAACCCCTTTGTCACAGGTGAACAATGCAGGTGTTTCTGCTGTGCCTTACAGGAATAGCACATCCTCCCTGTGAATGGCTGCAGAGCTGAACATCCTCCCTGTGAATGGCAGCAGAGCTGAACAGGCCTAAATTCAGGTTCTGTGGGCTGTGGAGGAGCCTGGATTGCACAGCAGCTGCACCTCTGCCCCTCCCCGAGGGGCTCTGGGCACACGGTGTGCCACGGCTGGGATGCCTGCACTGAGCACCTCAGGGATTTGTACCAGTGCTCACTGCAGGAGATGCAGAGCCTAGTGTGAAACCCACCTGAAAGAGCAGCTTTGCAAAGAGAACTGTCTGCCTTTCAGTGTACGTAGGGTAGAGAACAGATGCACAAGCCCATTCCCTCCCTGGGTGCTTTTAATGCTATCAGAAATTCCTTCCAGGAATTCAGTTTTCTGAGAGGCAGTAAAAGCACAGAGAGGCCTGGAACCCGAGACAGCACGAGAGCACCAGAATATGGTGAAGTCTCTGAAAACAGTGAAAATTTAATGGATTCCAGTAAAGAGGGGGAAGGAAGCAGGGATGTTATTTTGCTGTGCCCTTTGTTTTCTTCCCTCATTTTTCCATTCTGCTCTGCAGTCTCGAGCAGGAGTGAGGATAGTCCTAATTAGAGCTGGAAGCCTTCGTAGGGAGGAAGAGCTGAGCCAAGTGAAGCTACAGAGCTTCAAATGTGGAAGGCTAAATACCCCATGAAGTGCTGCTGGGGCTGTGCTCTGGCTCTGCTGGGGGATGCCAGCTCCTGGGCTGGGAGCGAGGAGCAGTGACAAGAAACTCAAGTTAACAAGACCTGCTGGGAGGAATTTGCTGCAAACTAAAGGTAGACTGCTCTTTCTTTCTGGTTCCAATATGTTCTGTGTTGACTTTATGAGATTTCCCCCCCCCCAAAAAAAAGCACAAGGATCTTGGTGGGCAGTGTAAGGACATCGTGAAGAAGCTGGACAGCAGCAGAAGGGCTGATGCTGGCAAGGACCAGAGCCAAAATCCCTCGTGAGTGACAAACCAGCAGTGGGAATCAGAGGAGGCACTGCAGTGCCAGGATGCTGAGAACAGGATGGATTACAGAGCCCATCATTTTTGATAAATAGCCCCCTTGAACTAAAGCTCTAATACCCCACTGGATAAATGGGGTATTATTATTATATTTAGCTGAGCAAACAGGGTAGACATGGCCAGGCAAATGTCTGCTCTGCAGCCCTAGAGAGAGGCTGTGCCTCTGCTCCTGCTCCTGTCACTCTGGCCTTGGACCCTCTCTGACTGCTGCTGTGCTCGTGGGGACTGAGACAAGACAAAAGCTGGAAGGGCCACGGAGCCACCCTCAGTGACGTGTGAGTGCCTCCTTCCAAGGGATTCCTGGCAGGAGCCATTCCTGATGGGAATTTACACCCTGAGATCACTGATTAGCCCAATGCACCCGCTCATTAAACAATCCAAACCCAGAGAAGAGCTCACCACTGTTGGGATGTAGGACTTGCAGTCTGTTTATCCTGCCAAAATGACACATTTCTGAAGCTCCTACACCTAGCTGAACTCTGCTGCCTTCAAGGGCTTTCTATGATACTCCAGCTGCAGCAGGTAAGATTTATCAAAGCACACAACATTTCACGTCATACCTTTCATCCCGAGGTATTTCAAATTCTTAAATTAAATTATAATTTGGACCAAAATAATTTATTACAGCTCTGTAGTGCAGCCCTACTCTATGCTGGGATGAACTAACCATTATTTCAAAGACCTCAGCACACCAGGTTTGAAAAAAAAAAAGAAAAATCCTGAAGTGACTGTTAACCTAAATGCAGATTAATACCAACAGCAAACCACTTGGGTATTTCTTTCAGGATTGACTAAGGAAGTCTGAAATAATTTCTCACAGGCTGCTAAATGCCAGTTAGCAGGGGGCCTTTTGCTTGTTTGTTTGTCTTCTCTATGAAGAAAGACTTTTGGCTATCTGAGCTAGACCTGGAACTGTCAGCTGCTCCCCAGTTCCTGCATAAACCACTGAGGTGTCCAGATCCTGAGAAGTATTTGAAATTAATATCTGAAACCATCTGGTCAAGAAAAATATACAGAAGCTTGAAAAAAAGACAACTGGTGGGAGAGAGAGGCATAATTATTTCAATTTGAGCATCCACAGAGAGGCAGTGCTAAGGCAGGGCCAGGGGAACCACGAATTTAATTTCTCTGCTCCAAACGTGCTGCCACTCTGGAAGAGTAACTGCGACTGCTGCTGCCTGAAAACGCTTTCAGCAAAAGCCTTAACGTTCCAAATGGGCCCGCAAATCTCATTCCTGCGTGGTTTTTAAGTTGTTTAGTTCTGAATCAGCAGTCTAAAAGTGTGTTTAAACACTGCAGGTAACCATTTCCCATGGAACAAATAGGGAGGAAATCAGGTTACAGCGAGGGCACCCAGCAGGACTCCCCCACTGTCTGCTCAGTGTCAATGGAAACTGATTCCTTTAAGAAAGACACTCGGGGAGAAGGGAACAGATTGTGGGAAACATGTTCTGCATGCAAGAAAGAGCCAGGAGATGGAATGCTGGATACTATGAGATAATTATGCACAGGGAAGAAAAGAAGAATCAGACAGGGCAGCAGCAGAATAACAATATTTCAGGAGATGGGAGCTGTACAAACTGGGCTGACTCGCAGCAGCACGAGGCAGATAATAGATGAGCATCCTCTCTCACTCTGTGCTCACTTACTAATTCATGGAAAATAACTGCCACACTGCAAGTTTCTGATGGTTTATCATTGTTCAGGCCACTAAAACTACTGGTTTTGCCAACCACTGAGTTATGAACTAAACAAGAAACATACTACAGAGAACTGTAAATGTTTATGCATTAAATTTAAAAAAAAATACTTTCAGACATACTAAAAAAAAATGGATTATGACAGCTGGAAAATTGAGCAAAGGTTGCTGTAATAAGCACAAAAAAACCTACCTAGAAAGATGCTAAGTAGGCACAAATCTGAGCTGTGGGCAGCCCAAAACCTCTCTGTTTGTGACCTTCACTCTAAGGAGGCTGTAAGGAACAAAATCTCCCTGGGCCCAACCTCATAACACAGCACCTCCCACCCCACAAAAATCTGAGAGCACTCGAAGGAGAATGGGATGGAAATGGGGTCACTGACACAGCATCAAGATATTTAGATGGGTTTCCACAAGTTCTACCAAGGGTCCAGCAGAACATAACACATTTAGTCTATCAAAAGAGTCATTTACTTCAGTGATTAATGGAAGAGAATGATACTTTAGGAAGGAATTTTTGTTATTTTGTGGTTTTGTACCATGGAGTCACTAAAGGGGCAAACAGAAATGGCCCATCAGAAAACAAATTTGATTCTTCTCTATTTTCAAATTCACTTGATTACTGGAAATTTGGAATTTCAACTCTTCATGAGTTTATTTTTTAGTAGAGAGAGTGTAATTAGAGAAGACAGGCTGAAAATATCTACAGGGAAAATGGATCAGGGAAACAAAAGGTACTGGCAAACAAAAAAACCATATAGATACTATATATAAATATATATATATGTATACCTGGGCCAGGTGAGGACTGAGCATCCCTTTTCCCTTCCTGCATATGCACGAGAAAAAAAAAGAAAAATCTTTTAAACTGACTCATTCTTGAAACAAACACAAGGCTTCCATGAGCAGTAAAAGCCAAGTCAAAGAAGCTCCTGAACCTCAAACCAGATTACCTCTTCCTGTTTTAAATAATCAGCAAGCCTATGGCAAGGCCTGAGCTCTTGTTTAACTTCTGAATCTAAAACCTTTATAAACAGAATAACAGCACAAAGCCAGGCACTGGTTCCAGCACTACCCATAACATGTAGACTATCAAGAAAATAAACCCTAAATTTAGAATATGACAGAGCAACAGCCAGGATTTTGCTTGATTTAAGCTTTTGCTTCAGGAAAAAGGCAAAGGAACATGGCACAAGTTGCCACTAGACAAGACCCTGAGATTCTTCTCCCTAGTTCCCAAATTTATATTATCGAAAGAGCATGAAGACAAGGTAAAATAAAACCAAAACACTGTGGATGGGCTGCAAGGGATGGCAGCTGCCCAAATCCCATCCTAGCTGCAGGTCCCCCTCACACCACCCAAATAACAGAAATTTGGTGCTGAGACTGTGGAATGTCAGAGGGAAGGGAAGGGGTGACTACAGCAGGAGCCTTCAAGGAATGCAAATCACAGAGCACAAATCACAGATTTCAAAACTGGAAAGGTCTCAGGACTAATGAAGTGAGAGCAAACAGGAACCCTCTGCAATGCTGAAAAAGTAGTCAACAAAATTAGGGAGCAAATGAAACACTCAGGAATGGCTGGTAATTACCACGGCTTACAAATGAGAAGTGTGATACTCAATCACAGAAAGCAGCAGCAGAAGAAGCCCAGATATTGTAATTGCAGGAAAAGATAATCATGTGTATAATAAAGTAACAAAGAAAACTGTGGTAACCAGGAGATCAGAAAGGATTCTGCAAGGGATAATACAAAAGAGGGAGTAATACAGAATAATTTCAGAGACCAAAATGAGGAAGCTGGGGAAAAAGAATGGTGAGGGAGTAGGAGGGATTTTATAACATGCTGGATAGAGTTGGGTTTTTTTATTTTAAAGACTGAGCTAATTAGACACTGAATAGTCATCTAGAACAAAGGTTAAGCATCAGCTGTTAAGGCAGAAGAGAGCACTCAAGGTGAACCTAGCACAGATTTCAAAGCTGCAGTAAAAAATAAAAAGAAGATGATGGAAGACTGGCTTAAAATTTTAGGGACAGAAATAGCACATGAAGTGACAATTTCTCCTGTGGTTTTGTTATTGTTGGGAACAAGTGGTGTGCATACAAATCATGAAGTATATTTTTTCGTGCACTTTTAGAAAGAATGTATCACGGTGCAGTAGTTTACAGTTAATGGAAATATTCTAATTATTGACTATATGTGAAAATAACATCGACACAAGTCAGAAGACTTTTATCCTGTAAAATGTACTTGGTTTGCTTTTCTGCTTGTTGTGACATGATTCCTGGAAATGTGATTGCAACCAAATATTCACGTTAATGCAGACCAGGACCTGCACGCCTCAGCTGCAAAGCAGAAGGGGAAATGGATCCTACATGAAAAATAATTACTGTGGGCAGCACCTCATCCCATACACCCTAATCCTTTAGCTTGAAATCACCATTCTTCCAAAACTGAAAAATGTGGGTCTTTGTCTTATCCTAAGTTTGGGTGTGTTGAAGAACCTCGGTGGAAACTCAGCCCTGTACAAACACCAGAGACAAAAGCCAGTTCAAACATTTCTGGGCTTTGTATGATCACCCCAACTCACCCCACCCCTGCTCAGCTTTGGGCAGTGTCAAATTGTCAAAGGTGCCTTGGTCGACCTCCACAGCCACACTGCTCTGTTCTGGGCTGGCTCCTGACACCCACAGCAGGGCTCCCTCCCTCGCTGCTTCTTTTTATCTCTTCTGCTCAAATGCAACGGCATCCAATGAATTTATACTGTATGTATTTATTAGAAACATCTGCACTTCTAAAACCCTATAAAGACTTTCAAAGTATCCTATAAAAATAAGTAAAAGCATCATCAAGTTCATGGGGATTGTCTGTATGTTTTAAATTTTTTTTCAGTATTTTTTCTAAGGAATCATTTTACTAAGTGTAAAAGGAATCTATGTCTAAATAATTCATTTTATCTGAACACATATTGGTCATTGAAACACAACTTATCTTTATTTTGAGAGCCTAAACAGACTTCAGATGTTCTTTCTTTGATATGTTGGAAGGTGATACATTTCTGCTACAAGAATTATGGGCTCCACATTTCTCACTACACGTATATATTTCTGCATCTTTTTTCCCTAGGAATATTTAATGAGAATTTTTTGTTTGTTTTCTTGATGTGTTGAGTTTGGGGTTTTTTAAGTGGGAGTTATATTTTACAGTGCCATAGGAAAACCCATGCTAGATGCAAACTGGAGCAGTGGCCGACCCAAACTCCCGTTCAGAGGAGGGTGAGCCACGAGATCAGCCCAGAGCACCCAACACTTCACCCACTCATGTCATGAAAACCACTCAGGATGGAGACTCCCCAACCTCTCTGCACAGCCCGCTTCTATGTTTGACTGTTCCAGGAGGAAAATAGAAAGAAAGAGAGAAGCAATAAATGTCAAAAAAGACTTTGCTTCCACACAGTGAGAGCCGCTGTGCCCACGGTCTCTCATCCTCCCACTGCAGCACTGATGGCACCCACGGGCACCCTGTGCCTTCTCCAGCCTCGACAAGCCCACAGCCCTGCCGAGTTCACCTGGGGCAATGAGTTTTATTTGTCCTGGCTGTCTGCAGGGATGGCACCAAGCCGGGCACAGGAATCTGGACGCGTCTCCCAACATCCCATTAAACTGTGGGTGCTCCCTGTCCTCACCCTGGCTGGGCTGTGCCCCTGTGCCCAGGCTGCTGCCAGGCTGTGCTGCTGCCTCCAGCCCAGCTTGCTGCCAGCTGCTTTTTGGCAGAGCTGCTCTTGAGCAGAGCTGCTCCCCAGTCTGCAGCCCTGCCAGGGCACTTCCCTCCCGCAGCCTCTGCATCCCCAGGCTCCTCCTGCCCTTCTCCAGCCTGGCCTCTGCAGAGCAGCACACTGCCCCATTCCCTGACACTCCTGTCACACCAAAAACCTGCTGGCAGGCTGGGGTCGTTAGCCACAGGAGA
This sequence comes from Irena cyanogastra, assembly GCA_013397155.1. Taxonomy (NCBI): domain Eukaryota; kingdom Metazoa; phylum Chordata; class Aves; order Passeriformes; family Irenidae; genus Irena; species Irena cyanogastra. The sequence goes on along the minus strand of VWZV01012899.1, from coordinate 654,357 downwards.
TTAAACTGCCCGTTTGACAGGACAAATAAAACTGCTGCTGTCTTCAGTGGGTGATTCCGCGTGCGGGATTTAATTGGAACGACCGATCCTTAATTTCACCTGCACGCGCACAAAACAATGTGGGGATTGAGGCTGCCAAGTACAAATCTACGCTAAAATGCTTCCCCTAAAATGAAGGGCAGATCCCAAGTCCAGCAGCTCACTCCTCTGCTGAAAGCACTCCAATTTAATCCAGAATATTGCACATACACCACACTGAAGAAACGCTGGGGGGAAATAAGTCCCACAACATCTGTAAGTGTGCAAAAACTTTCTAAATAGGGTAAAAGCAAGTGAAAATATAAAGCTAAGAAGACAAGAGTTGATTATTTCCCTGTATAAGCATTAGAAAACATGCTATGACTGTAAACCACAGAGCAAACATATTTGAGGTGTGATACTCCAAGTGCAGTATTTCTGGAACAACAAATTTGGTGAAACCTGGAAAATGACTAGATACATAAAATATCAAGCTGCAGTGTCAGTTAAGTGACAGGTAAATTAAAGCACAACACAACAAGGACACTGATTTGGTTCAAAATTCTATGTCTGCAGCAAGAATTACATAAATAAATTGGCAGGCAGGCACAGACATTTCATACAGAAGATGACAACAAAACCAGCAGAGAGTTATGAAATCGTGAGTTGGTATTACAATTCTTGGAGACATTTCCTGACCTTCTCCAAACTATTTATATTAGGGAAAGCTCAGACACAAACACCAGAACACTGGCCACGCAGAACTGAACGGTTCGGTTGTTGTGGAATGTTTGGGGACTGCAGCCCGTGAGGACAAGGAGCTGATTTCAAGCCTTGGAGCCCAGTTTGTGCCCCTGTGGGTGCCCGAGCTGCCAGCACAGCTCAGCTCTCTGACCTGCTGCCATCCACTCTGCTAAAGACTCACCAGGGCAGGCAGCAGGGGGGGATGCATCCAATTTACTCTGGTGGCTCAGAGTTGCTCCCAACAAGCCTCATTCCTGCAGAAGAGACAGTTCTGACAGGAAATTGTGTGTGCTGAAGAGAAGATGAGCCATTCTCCAGGCTGTAAACACAACACTGGCTTCACACTGGAGGGAAGGGCCATGGCAGAAGGGTGTCACTGCCCCAGGACATCCCAGCTGCTTTTGCAAGAAGGACTGGAACACCCAGCCCTGCTGAAAGGGTTGTCAGGCACTGGGACAGCGCCCAGGGCACTGGTGGAGCCACCAGCCCTGAAGGGAGTTAAAGGAATGTGGATGTGGCACTTGGGGACATGGTTTGGTGGTGGGCTTGGCAGGGCTGGGTTAGTGGTTGCACTCAATGATATCAGAAGTCTTTTCCAACTAAATGATTCCATGACTCTTGGATAAACAGCTAATTCTGAGGTTGTTAGCTGAGGAAAAAAAAACCCAAAGAGTGGGAGGGAAAAAAAGAAGGAAAATGTATGTTGCTCCAGCATAATTGCCACAAATGCAATAGTGCTGCTAAAAATTTCTGGAGAAACTTTCTATAGGAATGGCCAGAGACAAGGAAATGGTCAAGTCAGGATGTTTCAAAATGTCCTGTCTGAAAATAGTCCCATCATCAGCTGAGGCAAAATAATCCTGCATTTATTCCCAGCCCAAACTGTGTAAACTGAAATCATCTTCATTAAAAGGGGCTTAACGTACAAGGTGTAATCTCATACTGCAATAAAGCAGGAATTTACTCATGGTCAATTATCCCATATCAGCTGGGGGCAGGTGGAGGGGGGAGGATGGAGCTCCCAGCTGAGTGCCAGTAATTTCTTAAATAGCTGAAACTCATTTGCTTGTTATAGTCCAAATATCATTTAATTATCATAACAGAGCAGAGCATGTGGCAGCTACTGACCAAAATCTCCAGTTTAATTCTCTGCAGTACAAATGTGCCAGGTATAAACCAAGTGTGGATTTGACTTGTGAAAGGTGCAGTATCTGCAGCTCTCTGCCCGGGATCCTGACAATTTTAGAGAGCTTCTGTGCGCAGTGACTTGAATAAAGGTATTGGGAATTTGGTACCTTGAAGAAGCAAACCTACTTTAAAAGGTAAATTCTGTGTGCCTTGCACATGCAGAACTCTCCTAGACAAGTTTCAAACGAGTCCTGCTGTTACTGCATCACACTGCTCTATTCACAGTAAGGAAAAAAGAAATGTAAACATGAAAGATCTTTAGAAAGTGTCCTTCCTCAGAGATATTTTTTTCCTCTTTGTATTTCAATTCCTTTTTCTATTTCCACTAAGCCTGTGGTTTTCTGTTTTCTTTGCTGAGAGAAGTTTTTAGGCTGATTGCTTCCAAGAATGCCAATAATCACACATCACTGTCCACAGTATCTTGTCTGAAGCTCTGCTCTACCTAACTGCATTACCTTTCCCAACATTTTAGATCAGAATAGCATGAAACTGCTGTTTCTCATGTCACAGAGGTGAGTTCTCTTGTGAGATTGTATGGAGCAGCTAGTGAAAAGTCAGTATTATCTGAATCCAAATACACAAAATAATCCTAAATGGTTGCCATTTTACTGATAGTCTGAGACATGATTGTGTCATTTACTGAATTCAGCCACTAAATGACAACATGAGCTGGAACTGTGTGAACAATTCTTTTCAGAGCCATATGTCTGCAAATTGTCTGAAAATTGCCAGCACAGTAGAGGGGGAAAAAAAACCCAACAAAACAACAACACTAAAAAAAATCCTCCCAAAACAAACAAATAGTTGCTTTGAAAATTCAGTTTGGAATAATAGCACTCCACCCAACTGAAGTGATTCCACTCTTCCCTCAAATGCATACATGTGAATGGAGGGCATGATTCAGGGAAATTGCACATGTAGCTGCAGCTAGAACCAATAAAAGTCACAGAAAGTGACATTTCTTTGTGTGCTGTACATCAGTGTAAATATGGGAGATCAAGATGACAGGATGGAATACAGCAAACACAGATACAGCAGCATCCGTGGAGAGATACAATCCTGTAATCCCCCTGGAGACTCCAGAATACAGACATGATTTACACTCATTTGTAATAGAAAATAGTTGGCTTTTTGCAAGTAGAGGGGATTTTTTTTCCCAGTAAGCAAAGCATAAGGGTTTACTCAAAGCTGAATAAAACTTAAGTGACAATTAGTTACTGGAACCTTGTGAGAGCCAAATCAGGCAAGAAACAAGCAGGTGTGACTCACATGGAAGATCATGATGGAGTTTGATCTCAAGCCATGGGGAAGGGGAGCTAACAGGAATTTTCTGCACTGGGCTTTATTCAGTGCTGCTCCCCTCTGGTTAAAGGAAAAGTTGCCACAAAAACTTTAGGTTTATGCTGGTTTTGCTTGACCTGATGTGAACACAAACAGTGCTGCAAACACAGGCTGGTCTGACCTTTCAGTGAATTCAAACCCCAAATGAGAGATCATGCTCAGATCATCCCTGCCCACTCCTGGCTGTGCTCAGCCCCCTGCCAGGATAACCAAGGATCCACACACAGACTTCATTCTTGGAAGCTTGGCTGCATTTTCCAACTACTTCGCCTGGTCTAACAGAAGAAACAATCTTTTCTTTGGGATTCTGCTTTCCTTCTGCCCTCAGGCACCAGCCACATCCAGGTGCCTGGCAGGCAGCAGCCAGAGCACACCATAAATCCCAATTTATTACCTCCTTCCCCTTCCCTGCCTCCCGAGGAGCAGCTGGCCAGCCTGGCTGTGGAGGGGGTTGTGCCCACCTGAAGAACCCTCTGAGCACATCACACCCACAGAGGGGCTGGCAGGGGCTGCAAATTGGGGCACAAGAGGTGGCAAGATCTTCCCATCCCATCCTAGCTCCATTTACAGCCCCACGACCAAACACCAGAGCACAGCAAGATGTGAGTGAGCCCTACAAGTGCTGTACAGCAGGCAGGGAGGCATCACTGAAACCCAGCCAGCTCCTGCCTGCCATTCCTTCTGCCAGCTGGGTCTGCTCTGCTGTGCTCCTGCTTCTGGAGCAGTTATTTTAAAGTGTCCCAGGGTGGGCAGCAGCCACTGTCACCCACGTGTCTGTGCCCTGTCACCTCAGACTGCTCGAGCACACAGAGGGGAGGAACAAACAGAGCTGCTGCTGCTGCTGAGCAATGGGCTCTGAGAGTCCAGGAGCCTTCTCAGGGGTGAGAAACCCGGGAGGCTTTGCTGGCACCAGCCCTCGGCACAGCCATGGCCTCGTGGCTGTCCCAGCACAGGGCACAGCAGCTCTGGCACCCAAAAGCCCAAAGCTTCCCCAGCTCACCACAAACTGCCAAGAGCCACAGCAAAACCAGCCCAGCAGCTGCCTGACAGAGCTCAGTGCCCAGTTCCTCCAGTGAAAACCACCCAGAGCTGCAGCTGGCTCCCAGGGGCTGCCAATCCCACTTCGGAGGGAAGCCCACGGCATCAGCTATTCTACATTCAGAGAAGATCAGACTTTCATCCTGTCTCAAAGCTCTCCCACTGTGGGGAACAGGGCCCCAGTTCAGCTCACCCCAGTGGGAGCAGCTGATCACAAAAGTCACTGCTGAGACAATTCCCTGTCTTTTATTAGCGGGAGATTTTAAATAAAGGATTTAATTTGTGATATTTCTTGGTGGAAAGTGAAAAATGGAAAATATCGAGCACAATTATTAGCTTGCATTGCACGTACAATTATTTCTCCATATTAGCACAGTTGTGACTATTCGAGAAAACAAATTGTTAAGCTTGCACATGTGAAGATGCACAGGAAATATTTTAAATTCAACATCCATGAGCTCATTTGAATTATTGGAGTTGTTCAAATATTATTCAAGTTAGACTCATCTTATTGGCAACAGAAACAATGCCATGTGACTTATTATTTCAGATTCCTGCATCTAATCAGTGCAGCTGGAAAAGTGAATATTGAATTAACAATTGATCATTAATTCATGACAAATGGTGCTGAATAAATCCACAGAGAAAACAACTGTGAACACTCACTCTTCTGGCAAGTGAACACTCACTCCTCTCTCCATCAGCTGATAGGGCCAGAATCTGCCTCATAAATTTTAGACTATAATTCAGCTCTAAGTTGCAGATTAATACTGATGAAGTGGCATTTCATTTTGACACTTCATTTTCAGTGGGATGGGATGAAAAGCTGTTTTGTAGGTTCTACCACACAGATTTAAGCCTTTTTTTTTGTAATATGAAGTACCTGATGCTCCCAAAGGAAGAAAGTTTCTTTCAGTTCACTTAATTCCATCAGCCTTGGTGAGCATTCCAGGGCGTTGCTGTTTCTTGTCTGCAGGGCCAGAGCTCAGCACTGCTCAGGGTGACCCACCCCTCTGCCCCAAACACTGAACCCTGCCCCTCTGACAGTCAGAATTTTGCACGTTTAAATGGCAATTTAAAATGGGTATGCTCATCAAATTCATCTTAATAAAACTCATGAGAAAACAAAGAGCAGAGAACTCAGGGAGCAGCTGCCCCCAGGCACAGAGCAGCACTGGGAGCTGGGGCTGACACAGGGCACCGACTCCTTCAGCTCAGAAAGGCACAGCTGGGAGAGAGCTTTGGAGTGGGTCTTTTATGAGATATCCATAACGTTTATTTTGGTATAAGATAGCCTTTTACTAGGTAGGTCACATTCATTGCTGATTAAAAGCATCCACATGGGAAATTATACACAGGACTGCAGCAGCACAGACACAGCTCCACTGCTAAATCACTCCTTTCAGACTAGCTGTACATTTATTTTCTCCATATAGAAGTCCTCTAAAATCAATGTATGATCAAATTTACTTTGGGGGAGAGATAACCAGGCTAACTGGTGATGGAAGAGTCTGTCTGAGCTGAAACACTGCAAGCATGGCACACTCTGCCAAAAAAGGAGGTGTCTGGGGACCTTCACCTCCAAAGCACCTCTGAGCCAGCACAACACAGGGAGAGCTTGGGGCAGGACAACCAGAAGTGAGCACACAGTTGCACACTCAAGCATGAGAGGATATCTGGACTCCACTGCTCTCCTCCTAGCTGCCAGCTAGCTGCAGCCAAATGTGCTCTGACATGGTTCCATTTGTGGGCTCTGGATGTCTCTGCTGGCAGGAGCCCTGCCAACAGCAGCCAGCCATAATTAGAAGCAGGAACTGGCTGGGACTGGGGTTGCCATTACCTTGCAGACACTTCCATTCAGCAGGGATGGCTCAGGGACTCGTCATGGGCAGCCTGGAGCTCTGGAATTGCAGCCCTCCCTCAGCTGGCATCCTGCACTGAACAGAGATGCAAGTGTCTGGCCTGGGTCTGGCCTCAAGGAACAAAACCACAGCAAAGAACGTGCCCACAGCTGTCCCAGGAGCTGTGACACCTGGGCAGAGGAGCCTGGCTGTTTGTGAGACCTGGCACTCAGGCACCCAGAAACAGCTCCCAGGACACCCACGGGCTGGGTGAGACCAGCCCCAGGGATGTCAGGGCACAGGATCATGGTGAGGCAGAGCTTTGCTGCTGGCTCAGCCTGTCTGCCTGACCCTGGGGCACTGAGGCTCCCTTTGGGTGCTCACCATGCCAGAAACCAGCCCTGCTCCACTGCAGGGAGGCTGGAGAGGGACACCTGGCAGGGACACGAGGGACAGGACAAGGGCAATGGCTTCAGACTGCCAAGGGCAGGGCCGGATGGGATTTGGGCACACCTGGGAGGGTGGGCAGGCCCTGGCACAGGTGCCCAGAGCAGCTGGGGCTGCCCCTGGATCCCTGGCAGTGCCCCAGGCCAGGCTGGACACTGGGGCAGCCTGGGACAGTGGAAGTGTCCCTGCCATGGGATGAGAGGATCTTTAAGGTCCCTTCCAGCCCAGGCCATTCTGGGATTCTGTGATTAGCAGTGAAGTGCAGGACTGCCCCTGAGCATGTTCTGTGCCTGCTCTGTCACATTTGGGGACAGCAGCTCCTTATCCATCCTCTGTCTCTCCCTGTTCTGTGGGGGACTTTTGAAACTCCTGCAGCTCGCTGAAAAACTGGCTCCTTACTAGAAGAGAAAAGGAATAAATCTCCTCTGTACAAGTGCATTTTGCACATATTATAGCTGCTAACTTTGCTGAGTTTTATTTTATTTTTAATACAAGTGGAGGGGAAAAAAATCCCAGCTTAATCCAGTTTTCATTAAAAATAAACAAAAAAATATATTTCAGAGTGAGCTGCCCTTCAAGGCTCCCAGGCACCAGCAGCATCCCATTGCTTTGGCAGCTTCCACCCTGGCACATCCACACTGCTGACCACAGATTTCAGGCAGCTGATGCAAAGCTGACCATTGCAGACTCTGTCCTTGAGTTTATACATGAGCATTTTAATTCAAATAGGCTCAGTTCCTCTCAGAAATAAAAAGGGGAACATCACACAGGAGCAGTGAGCTGGCTGTGCCCGTCAGTGGCACCCACATTCACTCTGACAGGAATGGGAAATGGGGCAGGGCTCCACAGCAAGGCACACACTGAGGCTCACTCAGGTAACAACTGCACAGGCACATCTACAAGGAAGAAACCGACTCTTAAAAAGATTCCAGTCCCCTCTAAAAGACATTACAGAACATTATTTCTCTTGGAAATCAGTGATACACTCACTGCTGAGAGCCAAGGCCTCTGTACACTGCCACAAGTGCAAACTCACAAGCACATACAGCCCTAAAATATGATTGCTGAGGGCAAAATAAAATCAAATCTTACTTATTAATAATTTAACAATGTCAATTTTTATGATTGAGTAAGAAATAATTATCTCTGTATCTTGAAAAGGCTGAAGACAAGTCGTGGAGATTTAAAAAAAGGGAATTTCACAATTCTAATACAGCTTAAGGATCGTGAAGAAAGCCCAGCACAAATTCCAGAATATGACTGGATTTCTCTGCAGCAGGATCAGCATTGTGCCTGGTCGATGGCAGGGCTCTCAGTGCCTTCAGCAGAAGGGAGCTGCACAAACACTGCCTGCTCCTGGAAACTCCAGCTGTTTATTCACAGAGCTTTTCAGATTTGCACGGGAGGGAAGCAGCACCTGCCTGCTCCTCTATCCACAGCAAAAGGAGACACCCAAACCCAGTCCTGCAGAGGGGAAAGGAAACCACATAAATCAAAATCCCTGGCTTCAGAACTCAGGGACTTGCTAAAGGGGGGAGCACGGGGTGTTCTGTCCCTGCCCAGGGTCACTGAGTGCAGCTGTGGCAGGGACAGTGACACAGGGGACACTGTGCTCAGCCACCCCTCACCCTGGAGTGTACCCCACCTGGGGCTGGAGCTCTCCCAGCCCAGCTCTGAGCCTGTGGCAGTGCTGGGCTCAGCCCCCAGAACAAGGAGCATTTTCTCTCCTTCTCTCCTGGACTGTGCCAGTGGCTCGTCTGTCCCCAGGTTCAGAGAGCCACCAGAGAATCAAGGCACAGTTACCAGCAGCAGCTGGTGTTTGTATTGCAGGAACACATCAATAACACATATCTGCTTCCAGAGGAACAGCTGAGAGCCACCAGGGAAGGGGAGACACAAGCACACACATTTCAGTTTATCCTGGGCTGCAGGGTGAGGATTTCACACAGGTGAGCAAAGGAAGGAACCACACACACACCAGCAGCAAGGTGCCTTAGCTCACTGCTGCCTGACCTCAAGGATTAACCAGGTTTGCCTGTAGAATGTTGGGATACAATCCTCCACTGTGGGAATCCTCCCTGCAAGGGACACCCCTGATAAGAGTTCTGTGCCAGGACTGAGAGATGAACTGGATCCTTTTTAGTCCTCAGGTTACTGTTCATTTTTTATCTTATCAAAAATTCTCCATGCCGCCAGCGCCAGGCTTAGCATGGTGAGGAACACAGCAAAAAGGTCAGAAGATGGACAGGTTCAAGGTCTTTTAAAGCCATCTTGTCCAGTTAACTCTAAAAACATACTTTATTTCTACTTTTCTACCAATAACTAACTGTCTAACACACAACACCTGCATTGTGACTTTCCTTAACCAATCACCCAATGCCACCAACACTACAGAAAATGGAGCAGATGAAGAAGAAGATCAAACAATGCTCAAAATCCTCCATTTTGTCCATCTACCTCCATAAAAACCCAAAAGTCTAAATTTTCACTCTGTGACAAACCACACCACCTCACCCACTCACAGACTCCACTCCATCCCAAAGCCTTGGAATCCTCTCCATGGACAAAGGTCCAAAGCAGTGCTTTCCTGAGGAGCAGGGTCTGTCAGGACAGGCAGGGAAATCTTCCCTGTGCCCTGGGCTCCAACACTCCACAAACTGCTGGACAGGGACCCTTTCTGTATTCCACCTGTCTGGCCCACAGCCACAGACTGTGTGTTCTGCTCTGTGAGAAATGAGAATACCGCATGGTGAAAGTTAGCTCATCTCGTGATTATATTTAGGGGAAAATGCTTTCAAGAAGTGCTGAAGCAGCCAAGACAAATCACATGGAGGCATCCCAGTCTAATGAGCAGGGCCTGGCATGCTCCTGCAGACCGGAATTCTTTTCTCAATTAAACAGTAGGAGTGGATTGCTTTGCAAATATTTAATTTCCAAGCTTCTAATTACAGTGGCTGAGTTTTTTCTCCTGAGGAAACAGGTGTTGACACAAGATCTGACAGATCCTAGCAACTGGCATTTGCTGGTCCCTTTCTCCGTTTTACAAACACACATGGAAAAAAAGGAAAATGCACGATCTAACCTAAGAGGCAAATATTTGGGCTGTGCATGGAGAATTTTTTGATCTGTGCTTGCACGGTGAGCTGTTTGTAATCTGGCTCAGTTCTGCCAGAGATGGAAGTTTCAGCATGCTCCATTTTGAAATGGCACCATCCTGGCTGTGAAAAGCTGCACACATGGGCCAGTTAGGAGGAAGCAATTAAATACATTCACAATGAAATCCTTTCAGTGAGGGGGATTTAATCTTGTCATCTTCCCTAGACACATCAAAAAGGGAAATAAAATGCACAGAAGAAAATATAAAGAGGATATCTGTTGTATTTCAAAAAAACCCATGAAAATCTATGATGCTTCCAGTTCAGCTTTAAACTACAAATGGGAATGAAGTCAAATTTAGAGCTTAAAGTATAACCTAGTTCATTAGCATGCTCTAATACTGCTAAAATTTAATGTATTTGATGGGAGCAAGATAACCATAAAAAATGCTACCTATTGCACATTGTTTTGCTGCACTGCCTGCATGGAGCTAATTACAGCCTCCCTGCCTTCACTCTAAAATGTCTTGCTTTTGTGGGTTTCATCCATTGTCCTTAATGTAAAATGAAGGGGTTTGTCTGAATTGCCGTTTTATTGTAGTATTAAACTTGTGTTGAGGCACATTACCAGCCCTGTGTTATCACAAGTTCAGTTATTAATATAAGTAACCACTATATTTAGTTTGTTTCTGTATTTGGTCCCCACCCTCCCTAACCTCCACCCCCAAAAAAATTATTATTTACTTATCCCCTGGAACTGTTGTATTCTGTCAGCTAAATACCCACATTCTTTGAGCTGAGTACTGTTTTGGAAATGCACAGTACTTACCCATTTTAGTAGCCCATTGTCTCTGTTCCTACTGAGAGGTTTTTCAAAGTGCATTTCTGGCACAAAGCACTGAAAGCTCTACGGGCTGGCTACTGCATACACGCAGTAAATCCATCCTTTATTCATGCTTCCGCCTCGATAACATAAAAATCAGCTAAGCATCTTTAACACCACTGAAAAATGGCTGATGAACCTGCCTCGCCTCGGTTTTTTCTGGCGGTGAAATGTTATTTCTTACTGCTCCTCCATCCCCCCATCAGGTGAAGAAGGCTGTGCTGCCACAGCCCAGCCTCTCTGACACCCTCAGGTGCAGGTGAGAGCATCGGTGCCCACCCCAGCCTGGAGCAGGCGTGGCCCATCCCGAATTCTCTGAGCCCTGCCTGGCCCAGCCCTGCAGATGTTCTGCACCTTTGTTCTTCAGCTGCTTTGGGGCTCTCTGCAGTGGCACTGTGCCACGTGGCAGGTGTGTGAGAGAGGGGGTTTGTTTCATCTGGTTCAAACCTGTTCACTTTTATATTGAATTTCTCGCTATGTAAATAAGAAACTGGTTCAAGGTCTGTTGGATTATTATTTTTTCTTTTTGTTACTTCCACATCGTTCAAAGGCACGCCAGGCTGAGAGACGAGTTCAGCCAGAAAGGACTTTTGAAAATGTCTGGTCTGACCTTTCATGTAACACAAAATCCAAAACACAGGAGCATAAAAGTTAATGTCTTTACCACAGGGATGGATCGAGATGATTCAACCTGAACTGCACAAAATGCATCCATTTTTAGTGCTGCCAGTTACACACATTCAGGTCCCCGTGGTGCATTACCTGGGCTGATCTTCCCAGGTTTTACAGAAGCCAAGCCTCCACAGAACCACATGCTATACCTTGGGTTTTGTTTGCTTTTCAATGCATTTCAGGTCAGTCAATTTTGTCCACCGTCTTCAGAAATGAAGAATATTTCAGTTCTAAATTTACTTAAATAATACTCAATAAGTAAAGGAGAGACCAAGCCTTGAGCCAACAAAGTCGACATGGTCCCAACAGATGGATTCTACCCAGGCTGAGAAAAAAGACAAAAAAATCCTCACGAGGTCCAACAATCAGAAAACAGGGGAAGCAAATGTGCTCAGGCTAAAGGTGCAGTCGGTCTGCAGGAGGCACATGAGTGTGATATAAAGAGAACCTGCCCCAGGCACGGGCCCATCTCCTTCCTGTCCCTCTGCCACCTCCTTTGCTTTTCTCCTTCCAGCTGACAGCCACGTATCTCAGCCTCTTCTTAAATTAACTGCATGCTAATCGAAGCATCAACTTCCCTTCCAATGCCAGGCACATTTCTAACCCATTTAAAAACTCCTCTCACTGTGTCTGTGTCCCTTTGAAGCTCCAGAAGTGGGCACAGACATTCTGGTGGCAGTCTTGGTAAGGCTGTACCCAAAACCAGGCTCACTTTCCCACTTATGCTTTATAAACTTTCTTCATTTATCTCAGAAGATCTGGTCCAGCCACAGCACTGTGCTGAGAGCTCATATTTAGGGGCTTTCTCTGCCAGCCCCCTAAACCTCAGTGGAGTGAATAACAAAGTCCAGAGCCCTGAACCTACACTTGCTCTCCCCACACAAGTTACCTTGCACTGGTTTTATTAAAGACAGACCAAATGACTAACAAACCTGGAGAACTCAATAAAAGCAGCTTGTCTTCTCTTTTGTTACTACTCCGCCAATATTTGCAAAGCCTGCAAGCTCTGCAAAAAAATTACATGGACAATTAAATTCACTGAAAATAACGTTAAGTGTTAGACCACAGCTCAGCCCCACGCTGGCCCTCCAGACAGAGCACTGCTCACTGATCTCTCTCTCTTCACAACTGTATTTTGATATTACCAATGACTCAGTTTTTCAAAGACACACAGCTAAATCCAAGCTTCTAGTCCAAATGTCATGCAGTATTAAACTCTGAAGCCCAAGCACACAATGTCAGTTAATCTGACTTTATCAACCTGCCCATAATCCACTTAAAAAAAAAAAACAAACCAACAACTAAAAAAAGATACTAATTGTCTGTCTGACAAGGTCTGTATTTTCCAAGTAACTGCTACTGTTAATGAAATTTTTAGCTGCCAAGCCTTGCTGATGAACTCCTGAATCAAGCGTTTTGTTATTTTACACAGAATCAATATCAGGCCAATTTGCCTACAGCTTCCTGGTTGTTCTTCTTTACCTCTTTAAAGTAAGAAACAGTATATATGTTATCTCAGATTCTGTGACATTTCTTTGGTTTTCAACACTGTTTAAGTAGTGATTCAGAAAGCCTCTCAACTTTTAAAAATGATTCTTATGAAATTCAACATATTTTTTCCCCATTCTCCTTTGTTACAAATGACAAACCTATTCCTGCCACAACAGACTGGATGGATGCAGCCACCTGCCTCATGCCAAATTCCAAGCAGAAATATCAGCTGAACATCTCAGTTTATTGGTTCTGCATTCGTTATGATATTCTGCCAATCACTCTGATTTCAAATCTCCCCTTACAGAAAGGCTGGTTACTGTTTGTTACTCTCCAGCAGTGAATTGTACCTCCCAGCAGAGGAGATGGAATCAAAGCTGGCACCACGAAATCTACAGCGAGGAAAAGACCACAGAGCTGGGTTGGCTTTTGGAGCTGCAATACAACAAGCCCAGCAGATCAGGGGATGGGCTCTGCTGCAGGAGAGGAGCAGTCTGAGCATCTGGGACCTGCCAGGACCAGCTCAGCCCAGCTGTGGAGAGCCCAGCCTGTGCCAGGCAGGGTGAGCAGCAATTGAGAACAGAGCCGGCGCTGTTCGGGGTTTGCCCTGGTAACAGACTCCAGGGGAAGGAAAGAAAAGTTTTCTCATGACAGAGAAGAGAATTACACCTTTACTACAGTGGTAATAATGAGTTTATATCAGGTAAGGAAATGGCAGTTTCTGAGGTGTATGAAGCAACCAGATCCAGGAGCACCCTAGAGCACTAACAGGCAGGGACAGCACAACAGGAGAGAGAGCCCCCCTGTAATCGAGTTCTGCACAAATGCACAAACAACTCCAGACTGTAGGGAGGAAATAAAAATGCTCTTGAACTCTCCAGAGAGGTGCTTTGTGGCTTGGCACACACCTAAAAGGAAACAACGACCCTCACAGTCACCTTGACGCTGAATTTCTGCCTCTCCAGTTTACACCACTCTCCCTTTTTTCTGAGCAATCTCTCTGCAGAGTAGGAAAAATACCTGAGCTTTGCAGGCTGGCTTCTCTGGGAGAATAAAGTTAGTGACACAGAGGCTGCCAGCATTCTTGTACCTAAAAATCCCCCAAACAATCCCATCTTCTGGGATCTGCCGCTCTCAGCTATTGAGGAGCAACTCCAGATCCAGGACAGAGCTTAATTTGAGTTGGGGCAAAGACTCTTTTGCCTAACTCCTTTTACCCAGAATTTTGTATAGCCCAAAGTCAGTGGATTCTTTCTACCAGGACTAAAAATTTACCAGGGCATCAAGCAGAGGAAACTAAAAATATTTGTGCAGCAGCATTGCTTGGTATTTCCTGTATTGCAAGTGTGAGAGTGTCAGTGCCCCACAGCACTCAGCTCTCTGTATCTCAGGGCTGAATCCTACACCCATCAGGAGCAGAGATTCTATCAGACAGGTGCAAGTGACTGCTGATGCTAGTGATTTTGAAATAAAGCAAAAAAAGAAAGTTTTGACTATTTTGTGTTGTATATTTTTCAATGGCCACTGCTGTCTCATAAAACTAATAAAATTTAAACCCAGTGAAAAATGCCAGGATCAAAACTGCCAAATTAAAAAAAGTCAAAATCAAGCCGGTTTTTATCCCAGAAATTAAAATTTCTGGGGAATCCCAAACATGCATTGCACTACTTGAAAGTGGAAATGCCTCTGAACTATCAAAACCCCCCAGCGCACAAATGCTGAATTTCAGCCAGCTTCAGTAAACAGTTTATCAACACTCATTACTCACAGTGAGAGTACCAGTGCACACAGGCTCAGCATATGCTGCCTGACACCCAGCCTCCCAGGGAAAAGAGCCACTGCTCCAAGATCTGGTTACTTAAGCCTGAGAGCTAGGAGACATAAAGGAGATGAATCTGTAATTATAGCCCAGTTACTATGCAAATACTTCAGCACACTATCTCGGTAAGAAATCTAGGTCTTGCCTTTCAGAACAGTTTCATTATTAGAAACGATTATTGCCTTTATTCCACCACTGTGATATTTCATGCATTTTATAGAGCACAGATAAGGAGCAAACAAGAACAAACAGCTTTTACCTCTGCAATCCTCACTGGCAGCATCAAAACCACAGCCCTGAAAGGACCAGAGCTGAGAAACACCCAGGGATTTTAAATCTGTGTTTGGTAGAAAGCCTCAATAATAACTTGCATCTGCTATCTTAAGGCTGCAGCTATTTTTAACGAGTTTGTGAGGCTGCACACGCAGCTGGACCTGCACAGGTCAGACCCACGGTGCCTCCTGGAGCCAGCAGCTGCTGAGCCTGTAATGGGTCATTAACACCTTGTCCTGGCTGTGAACATATTTTTTAAGCCTGTTTTCCTCTACCGGCACTCCTGACCGTGCTGGTGGGACAGAACCAAGGCAGGAATTTCAGTGGCAGAATTCCTAGGGGTGGCTGAAGGCTGCTGGCACTGCCAGCCCAGGGAGCCAGCACTGCTCCGGACTCTGCTGCCCCACTGGGTTTTTGCTGCCAGCAGCAGGCTGGCTCTGGGAGGGCTGGCACTGCTCCGGGCTGAGCACGCTGCCCTGCATAAGCACATCAGGCCCAGCTCTGCGTGGCAGGGCTTTATCTGCAGAGGAGGCAAGCTGCTTTAAAGCTGCTTGGCTGAAATGGAATTCAGAAAGGAGAGAAATCCACGGGCAAAGACTTGCCATTGAAAATGTCCTGCACCTTAGCCACAGCTTCATTATCTCACATTCACTGGACTACTTCAAACTTCCAGCACGTTATTCACAGCCACAGAGTTTTCACAGAATCAGCAGAGGAAGGAAAAAAGATGCTTAAAAAGAACTTTCTGCTCAAGGAAGTGAAAAAGCAAGTCGTCCTGCATGCTTCATCTAGTGCCTCACATTTGTTAAGGGTAAAATAATTTCTGCCTGCTCACGTAAATGGACCAGATAGAGAATCTCTCCCCAGAGCAGCAGGAGCCACCAGGGCCAGCTAGATTGGGCTCGGAGCACTGATGCAACCTGTGCGAGGCATTACTTCATGAAGTGGTGAGTTAGCAACGTGGGTTTTCTCACAAAATATTTCGTTTGCATCTTCTGTCAAGCGAACAAAGGCAGTAATTGTGGGGAGATGTGTTTTGATTTTTCTGTGCTGCTGCCTCGTCCCCAGATGCAAGCACCGTGTCAGGCAATTCACAAATGACACCTCTCCCTGCAAACAAACATTATGGCTGATCATTAAAGACTGCTGTGATATTTGCAGAAAGGATAATAGGGATCCGGACAAAACAAGAGTGATATCTGATACGTGGAAACAGTTGGTTTTATGGAGTGCTGGATAAATTCACTGCAATTTTTTGCATCTCCCTGCCTGTTACATTTTCTCGTTTGAAGGACAGATCTGTATTAGTTTCCAAACAGAGAGCATATTGTTCCACATGTTCTACAGCTCCTGAATCACACTAATTTATATTACTACATTTTTAATTTAATGATTGATATGTTGGCTTTGCAAACTGACTGTCAGAATAATTCATATAGTATTAAAAAACCCAAGTGTACAGCAGTTTTATTAATGCACCCTTAAAGAATAATGAAACCTTCAGCCTGGCTCTAATGAATTCTGGTGAAACACTTCTGAATGGTGCTGCTCATGTGGGCCTGTCCCTCAGCTGGGGAGGGGGCTCAGGCAGCGAGGAACAGGAAAAGCAAAAATTTCCAGTGATAAAATGGAAACATTTTCCGAAATAACCTTCAGCTATTGAGTCCTGGTGGGAGAAATGGCAGCTTCAGACCTCCACTTCTTTATTCCCCAGGATCACAGGATTAGGAGGGATTGTTTCTTGGCTTGCCTCATTGAAAACCCCAGGCACAGCCACTCCAGACTCTCCAGCAGCACCAAGGCAAGCTCTGCGTACCTCGGGTCAAGTCCTGCAGCCCTAAATCAGCTTTTCAAAGGCTGCTGTGCTTCAGGGGCAAATGCAATGTCAGCCCAGCCTCAGAAGCTGCCCAGCACTGAGAGAGGGTGGATGTGAGCACAGGAGCAGGGCTCCCAGAGCACAGCAGGCTTGGCTTGCAGGCAGCCCAGCTCCCTTCTGCATTTCTGCCTAAGGACACTGTAGTACACCCGCTGATATTGCACTGCAAAACATCAGCACCTTGTGGCTTTCCCTCAAAAGTCTGAAATTTAATAACTTCCAGTAAGTACAAGAGTTACAAAGCACAGCCCAGGTTCCTACCTGCTGATAACATGTCAGGAAATATTATGCACAAAGGGTTATAATGTCCAGGCCAGCTGAAGGACAGACTGGATCAATAAAGCTACAAGAGCAGCTGGATGAGAATATCCCTGCTGAGAATCCCCTGCTTCCTGCACAGGCTTAGAGCAAAATCAAACCTCCCCGAGAGACACCTGAGATGGGAAGTGTTGAGTTCCAGAAGCACCAAGGCAGCCCAAAGGAGAGCCCAGCCCTGGGCAGGGACACTGCCCGAGCAGAGGGCACAGCTGGGAGAGCTGGCTGTGGCACAGGGCAGGAGGGCTCAGCAGAGCACGGAGCCCTTCTATAATGAATTCCCCTCCTGCCCGCCCCCGGGGCACCGGCTAGCCCAGTTCCTTGAGGGCTTTGGAAGGGTATTGCAGGGACAGGGTAAAAGAATTCCAAAGAGGCCCTTCTCCAGGGGTTTCCAAGGGTTTCATCTTGAAGGTGTCCAGGAAAGAGAGCGAGTCAGGAAGAAGAGGGTTATTATATAGTCTTCTGCTCAGGGAAAGATAACTGGACCCCAGCCAATGGGGTCAGGATAGGAAGGAAGGGTCAGACCGTGTGGTTACAGATCCAGGGGTTCTGGGGGGAAGAAACCATTCCCCCAGAGAACACAACACCCTTCCTGCAGCTGTGCCAGCCCATCCCCTCCAGCTGGGGTGGAACTCAGCCCTGGTCACCCTGAAGCTGACTGACTTCCAACAGCCAGGCTCGCTCTGCTGTTAACCCCTCAAATCCCTCACACCAGCTCTCTCCCCCTAATTACCACCACCATGGCAAGGCAAAGCTGCCTGAACCCCTCAGCGACAAGTCAATGCTGTTTTCATTCTGCCACACCTAGACACCAGGGTAACAGCAAATCCACTGACTCCAGGGCTTGGGCTTGAAAAGAAGTGTTTTCAAAGTAACCAGGGGAGGACTGAATAGACACTGGGTGACACTTCACCAGTAACAAGTGTCAGTGCGATTGAATGGAGACCAGCAAAGTTTTCTCCATTTCTACAATATTTCAGCTGCAGATGAGGAATAAAAACTAAAAAACAAAAAACAAAAAAAACAAAAAAAAAATCACAATAAAACCAACTTGGAGCTTTACTCATTTTTAGGACGGGTCCTCACCCAGTTTTGTGTGCATTCTTCCAGCTGGTGACACTGCTCCAGCTCTCCCCCAGAGGAGGATTCACTACAATGCAAAGGCTCACTCTGCAGAAACTCCAAGTGGGTTTTTTTGTTGGCTATTTTACTGTGCCGTGGCATAAAATTTTGCCAGGTAAAACATATTTCTCTGCTTTTAAGAGTACATAAGTACACAACACAGGAAGAGACGATGAATGCTCTTACAGAGGTATGGCAGCCAAGGCTAAAGACCTGAAATGGGAACCATATCCAGCAAAGTGCTGAGTTTCTCCCAATATTAATGGCACATTAGGACACACCGGGTTTTTTGCAAAACGTGCAGAAAAATCCCAGCATTTACAAAAAAAGATCACTTGCTGCCCTCTGGGGAGGGGGAGCAGAGGGGCTGCAGGAACAAGAAGTGGCTCAGTGCTCCCTGAGCTGCCCTGACACAGCCCATCAGTACAAACCCACTGGGGCTGTGTGACACCGCTGCCAGCTCAGAGACTGCTCCCCAGCTCTCACCAAATCTGTGTGACACTATGGTGGGAACCATTCGAGGCTGTAATCCTGATCTGGAAGACAAAGCCCAGCACAGGCAAAACAAAACAGCAACAGCAGTGGAGCTGCCAGGAAGGCAGAGGCAGGCTCAGCATCCCCTGGTGTCTGTGACAGGATGGGGACACCACAGAAAGGGCAAGGAGGAACAACTCCTGCATCTGCCTGGGAAGCATCTTGTAAAACACACAAAACCAACAGCTAAGAGTCTTTTTTCCTCATCTGTGTGTTTCTCCTCTGCCTGCTGCGAAATGGGTTCTATTTTGGACGAGGAAAGCAACAAGCTGTACCCAGTCAATAGCACAGAAACTTCAGAGTGGAGCCATGGCACGCTGCAGAGGGTTTTTTTTTCAGACCTTGCCAACACATCTGATGCTTTCTGCAAGCTCCACAGAAAATCAGATGTCACTTACTTTTCTGGGCCTCTCAAAGAGTATCTGCATCATGCCACAGAATTCCCAGTGGGAGAGAATTCCAAGCTAGTAGAAAGAATGCAGTCTATGTTGAAAAAACATTAGCAGGTATTATAAAAAATGAAGTCAACAGTCTTGCTTTTATCTCTTGTCTGTATTTATTAGTCCAGGATGCACAAAAAATATTGAAGTGGATTGTGGAATCAGAGAAAATCCTGACTTGGGAGGCAGCCACACATTGGCTCATCTAGGTAGGCATCAGTGGCTGCACAGATCCACCAGATCCTGCTGAACAGCAGTAAATATATTAATTTTCTGTTTTAAGAAAAGATAAAGGAGATTCAGGCAGGTTTGGCAGAACTGTACTTTGGGTTATACAAACCTGCCCCCATCCCTCAGCCTTCAGGAGGTTCCCAGGTTGAACCCATTAAATAATCTACACCAGTAACTGCCCTATCAGAACTCTGCTCATTAAAGGGATTTTCAGCAAATGCCTTTTGGTACACCAGCAGTACCAAACAAAAAAATTATTAACATTTTTAAAAACTACCCAATCTGAAAGAGAACAAAAAAATGTTTTGAGAAATTTTGATTCCAACTTCCTTTCTTTATTCACTGAGAAAGTGACAAGTGTCATCACATCACAATATCTACAATGCTTGTACCGAATCTTTACACAACAATTCTTCTCTTTACCCAGAAAAAAGAACAAAGGAAGAAAAAGAGAAATGTAATATTAGCACTGGATTTATGTGCTGCAGTAGAAATGAGATGAATACACAACTCTCAGGCTTGTCAAAGACATATTTGGGTAGTGGCAAACACTCATTTCAGAAAATGGGCTGCAGCCTCTTGTCTGTCAGATGAAGTGCAGATACAAGTTCAACATTAAAACAAAAAAAGAAAAATCCAAGATGAAAGAAAAAATGTGAAAAAGAAAAAAATCCAGAAACTCCAAATGCTTTCAGGGAAATTCATTGCTTTCTGAAGAGAACAATCAGCTCCAAGTGCCAGTGTCTGGTTTGCAGCACATTCAGACAGATCTAGTCTGGCAATAACACACTACAAATACTTCCAGAGCTTCACTACCCTGCACTGCTCTGCTTTGAGGGTTTCTTCTTTAGGTTTTTTCTTTTTTTTTGAACGTGCAAGTTAAAGGTTGATTCAGTTCTCCCCTGCAAAACCCTTTCTTTCCAAAGGTTGTATATTTGGATTTACTGTGGCTGGTTATTGCAACAAGCAGAGGGAGGAGGGTGCAATCCTACAAGCCTCAGAAAATTGGAAGAATAAATCATGACGGAGACTTTTTCTTCTATTACATTTACTTTTAGGAGGACAGTATAAATAAAAGACTGCAAACGAGAATGAAACAGAAACCAGGAAAACACGAATCATCCCTACTTCTACTCCTCTCTTACTCCTGCTGAGGCTTTTTCTGTCTTTACTCCAGAAACACAACACTCTGAAAATCTATTAATATTCCTCGTTTTCCCTAGCTGACTGTCATTATCACGGGAAGTGAGAAATGGCTGTCAAGCTCAAAAGCAAACCCAAGCACATTCCAAATCCCCTCCAGCCACGCTCGTTCCATATAAGGACTTTGCCGCTATTATGGCAGCAAGCAGAGTAAATAATTTAAAAAAATAATTAAAAATGTTAATAATTAACAATCCCAAAGCAGCCGGTTTTCCCAAGTTTGCTCTCTGAGTGGAAGCAGGGATCTCTTAGCCCACACAGGGCTTATCAATGCCCAGGCCACAGGAGACAAGGAAACTGAGATCACATAGCATGGATTGTACTGGTGGGAGAGCACAGTTAAACAGGACAAAACTCTGTGCCCAAATGGAGAAATGATCAGAATAGGAGGTGGTGCTCTGAGAGACAGCTCTCTACTTCCATCCTCAGCACAATCTGCCCCTGTTCAAGGACTTCACCCTGCTGTCCTCCAGAGAGCAACAAGGAGAGAAGAAATATGAATAACTTCTCATGAGAAGCAGGCTTAAATAAGTCTGGAATTAGTTCATTAGTTCATATTCCGACTGTAGGGTCAGATTTTAATGACAAGGCCAACACCAGCCAGTAACTTCCAGTCATCATCACACATCCAGAAATAAAACAGGCTGTTGCATGCCTCCCAGCTTTCTGGGAAATGTCCTTTTCATCTGCCCAGCTGAAAGTCACTTCAAGTCACTCAGGGCTGTTGACTCTCAGTGGAGCTCAGATTTACTCATTGATCAGATACTGGAGTGCTCTGGACACAACCAAGGCCAACCTCCAGCACTGTTACTGCTTCACCTCCCAAAACGGGCTGGCCCCAAAGCTCAGGGTGGTTCTGAGAGCCTTCCCTGCCCTCCCTGCTGAGGCTGAGCCTTGCACCCAAAGCCCAGAGCTGCCCCTCTGTCCTGGCTCCAGGCAGGAGCTCCTGTGCTTCTCTGGAATGCCTGTTCCCAGCACCACGGCTGTGCCCAGACTGTTGAGTCACTCTGCTGCAATTTTTAGTAATGGCAATTACAGAGCCCTCTTTCTGATCATTTAAAAGTACATTAAAATACAGCCCTAAGGCGATGAACAACTGGCAAAAGAGTAGCAGTCCCAGTGAAATCTAGGATTTCCTTGTCATTTCTTTTTTTTTTTTTTTCCCCAAGCAACCTCAGAGAAGCAGCATTTTGGAGGAGAGGTAATGTACCTCATTAAACCAAATAATGCAGCCAGGAGAAGCAGACAACCTTTCACACACACAGCTCCTTCAGGTCAAACATCACAATGAAATAATTCCTGAATTATTGCAGAAGTGTACTTATCTCCAGAGATAACGAATGTGCATTTGAGCTTTACCACTGCTTATTAAAGGCTTAACATTTTGGTTTGGGAATGTACACAAGCTCTGTATAGCACTGGAACAGAAAACTTCTGGTGTGAGCTGTACCAGAAAGAGCACAGACTGTAAAGAAAAACAAAACTGCAGAATTCCTTCACTCCTCCTTAAGCATATGAGTTAGTATTTTGGTACAAGTGAGTTGTACCTAACTTTATTACCCTACATCTCAAAGTCATAAAAATTCTTTTCATATAACACTCTAATCTTCCTCTTTATTGATATGCCACCTAACCTTCTGTAAATGGCAAATTTCATTAGCACACTCTTGATTTTTCATAAAGTTCCCCAGTGAAAACATTAAATTTGATCAGGCCTAAATCTGAGCAAGTTGAATTTCAGATGCAACTCGCCCCATTGTTTTGAATGTGAGACCTGAGACCAAAGCAAAGCTGATGTGCTGACCCAAAGGTAATTCATTTAAATAACCTGTGCAATGCACTGCCCTCCTGGGGCACCAAGATTTAAGGCAGAAAAAGGCAAATAGATGGGTTTGCTCTGGGTCCTGCTTTGCAGCTGCTGCTGTGGGGTTTTCTCCCCCCCAGGACAAGAACAGGCTCCAACAAGTTGAGGCCTTTTCTCATATTTGGAGCATTCATCTAGAGCCTGACTGGAGGGATTTGTCTATCAATCCTTCACACTTGGTGCTGCCCTGAACTGATCACCCCTTTAATTAACCATGTTAAACTAGCTCCCTGAAGCTTATGATGCTTCTGTCACTTGCCTGTGGCTTTCCTCTTCACTACAAGCCTGAGTGCTTCCATTAAGTTTACAGTGAGAAGAAACCAATAGAGGAAATGATGAAGGATATCCCTGGGCTCCATTTGAAAGACTGTTAAAGAAAGGCTGAACAGCAAAAGAGAATTTGACAAAATCACACTTTGTTTTTTTGGTTGGGTATTTTTTTTTTTGATGCCTAGGGAAAAGAAAACAGAAAGAATGTATTTATTTTACTGCACTTAAAATGTCTTTTGTAATAGCAGAAAAAACCCCAATTGCCAAGCAATGGCAGCCTCCACAGAGGACCCTGCATGCACAGCTGTGACACCCTGGGCTGGTGAATCAGAGTTTGTCTGCAGTGGAAATGGGAATATTAACATCATGTGTATGGCAAGGAGCTGGAAGCAAAGAAGGGTTTGCTGGGGCTGTGACCAGATGGACAATAGCCACAGAGATTCTTCTCCAAAGCCTTGGCTGGATATTGAGGATGCAGCGGCCACCTTGGAGAGCTGCAAAATGCTGTCAGGTCACTATCTGCAGCACCACCATTATCTCCTTTAATGAGCATTGTAAATGATGAAGTGTCAAACAATTAACACGTTTCTCCAAGTCTTGCACTTAGGATAACACATATTTCCCAAGAGTGGGAAAGAATTTATTTGGCTTGCTTTCAATTTGTGCAAGGAGGGAACAAACACAGCCTGGAGAGCAGCAGATCTGGTGCATCATTACCACTTCCTGCAGGTACACATTTCCTGAGTTAGGAAGCTTCTGCCTGAGTTCACAAAACTGATAATGATGAAGCAAATATGACTGTTGGCAAACACACATTTTGCAAAATGAGTTAAGTATTTTAGCACCTTGAAAAAGTAATGGAGATATGAAAATAATCTTCCTCCTTGCCTTCCTCTGAGCAAAGACAAAACCCACAAACTTTCAAAGCTCTAAGTGAATTTATATATTTTGCAGTGGTTAATTCTTCATTCAGCCATCATCTTTTTAGCCAAACATTTGTATTTTTTAACTGGGTGTGATACAGGACAGACAATATGTAGATTATTTAGGGCTGCAACAGCTAGATACAAACAATGACCTCTGAAAATTCATTGGAACCAGTTTACAAGACCCAGGTTTCCATTTCTGTGTGTTGCAACTCCTCTGGATAAAGGAGAAAGTAATTCAGCTCCCTCTAATAAAGTCTTCTGTGCCACAAACACAACTTGAAGCAAACTGCAGCATTCCTGTTTCTCTCCTTGGAGAAAAGGAGCAAACACAGACTGGAGTGGAGGTGCCAGCTCTGGGCCCCTCTCTCCTGAGGCTCTGCCACATGCCACATGCCTGTCCCCATCATTAGTGAGAGTCAGGAGGAAAAGCCACAGCACAGGCAGGAAATGTACAGCATCACACATAAATAAAAGATTACTGCTCCACAGTGCTCTTGTCTCCTCTAATTCCTGCTTTTCCTCCCCACAGACCAATAGCAGTGTTGAATTCTGATGAAGCAAAGTGTGGTTCAACCTCAGGCATTTTTTGAGGCAGAGAGCAATTAATTGGCATTAAAGCAGCACACAGCAACCCTCACTTTGCTGTCAGGGGAATGGCCAGCTGAAGAGTTAACTTTGGCATTACCAGCAAACTTCAACCACAAGTTTAAATGCTTGCTTTATTTATCTATCCCCAATGCAAAGTAAGTGCTGCCCATTTCATCCAAGCATTTAAGAATGATTTTAATTCCAGCCTGCCCATACAGTCCATGGAAGCCAAATCAGGTGCCTCCTATTAAAAACGTGCTTAAATGTCTGCTGGATAGAGCCTGGATGAATTAGGGATTGGGTGGTGAGCCTTGGGAGGAGAAAATACAGTAAAATTTGCATCTGTGGCTCTCCAGAACAGGCAAAAGCAATATGAAATAGAAATGACACCATGGCTACTTGTCTTTTGTTTCCCAAAAACACAGACCCAAAAATGGGAAGTGAAAAAGGGGAGATACAGACCCAAAACTTTACCCTTCCTCCCATTCTCGAGCCACCTCTTCCATTCCACCTTTGGAAAATCACTGCTAACTCTGTGCCCCCCTCTGCAGAGGGCCAGGAGGGGCACATCCAGCAAAGAATGGAGAATGTTCAGCTTTTTTCTGGTTTTACTCTCGAAAAGCTGCAGGGTTGACAGAACATACGAGACACAGCAAGATAGACAGTGTGCCTAGATCCTTCAAGTTTACAACTGTCAAAATTGCTAAACTATGCTATTTTTAGTGAAATTACAATTTGGAACTGGCATGTTGATTCCACACAGTTGGAGCCTGCTTCAGTGCCAGTGAGCATACTTTGATTTATTGCTCTTTTATTCAGGTCAGGAACCATAACCTCCAGAGCAGGGAATTCATTGGTTTTAGTGCTCTAGACAAGAGGTGAACATGGCCTTCAAATTAAAGCTGTTTGTGTTATGAAGGAGAAGACAATCTTCAAAGTGATGGAACTGGTTTTCCCTAATTAGCCAGAACTAAATTTGATGGCAACCTACTGAAACAGACAACAGGGTAGGGAAATAGAATTGTTCAACATGTTTAAGAGAAGTGAAATCTGGTAATCAGAAATTAGCCTGAGTGTAAAAAAACAGCCTCCAAGAGAAACATTAAAGAAAAAAAAATTAAAAGCTGAGAGATAATTAATTGCAAGCGTAAATCGTTCCTTAGATAGATGGGGACTGGCAGCATTTTAAGATGGTGCCAGTGGAAGCATCCTAAATGTCTTGAAATTAAAATAGAAACCAGTCAGCTTCTGACAACAGTTAATTCCTGTCTTCCACAGAAGCTCAGCTCAAGTGTTATTTGTGCATTCTCTATGCTTTGATCAATAATGTACCAGCACCTAAAGTACAAGCAGCAGCATCTGTACTCCGAGAAAAGAAAAGGAAGGAAAACAAACCACCCTGTGGGTGAGGGAGGAGCTGAGCAAGAACTGGCTCTCCAAAGGCTCCCGCCCAAGCCCAAGTGAGGAGCTGGGCACTGCCAGGAGCTGGGAACACGAGCAGCCCAGCAGAAGCCACGCAGCCATCCAGGGCTCCCTGCCCTGTGCAGGAACAGGAGGGTTTGCTGCAGCCTCAGGGCTGAAGGAATTGTCTGGGGGAGAATGGAAGCAAACCTGGGCTTTGTGGCAACCTGACAATCCACTGACATTTCCTCCCAGACTGGTGGTGGCCAAGTTTGAGAAGTCTCATGTTATGACAGGTGTGAAGGAGAGGTATATAAAAAGCCCTGCAACCTTAAAACAAAACCCATGAAAATATAATAAACCTTTAAACCTGGAACCATTCCCTTAAAGTGGAAACAATTAAGCACCATTTTAAGTGAAATAGCTGAGGGGAATGACAGAAATCAAACATTTTTATTTCCAGATTAAGCAACATTACGAGAAGAAAAACACAAAACACAAAGAATAAAAGAGATTGGTTCTGCATTGCTAAACCATAAGGGACAAAAACCAGTGTTGGCATAACATTTTTCATTAACTACAGCAAAAGCAAAATGTACATATCAGTGTTACACATCCTTTTCTTGCCTAAGGCTCTGATTAAGTTCCCCAAACTTCCTTTGCTGTATAGCTTTTAATGCACCACCACATATTTTTCTGCTATCATTGAACATGTCAGAGAAATATCTCTGCAGCATGCTAAATCTAGGTTAAGACTCATGGAGACAAAGAGTGTTCTGTTTTTCTGCTCAGGATATTGAAATGGCCATGGTGAGGGATTTTTTCCACTCAACTCTATCCATTTCTGTGAAATAACCACCTCACTTTTGCTACAGCATCAGCCACAAGTGCTCAGGTGACTCCAAGAAATTATTATTTGACTGATAATGACCACTGGAGGATTTCTCTTGCATAAGAAGCTATCCTGATATGAATCTGACAAAAGCAGCCTGGTCTCCTCCCATGTCAATTCCTTTCAATATCTGCTGTTTACAGGGAATAGAGCAGAAGAAAATGTGGTCTGTTGGATTTTACAGAAGCACATAAGAACGAAGAGTTCCTCGATTTTTCATCTCACTGCATCCCCAAACCGTAAAACGCTTCCTTGACAGAACTCCCTTTCCTTTACAAAAAGCCACAGCACTTGCAATCCATAACAACTGATGTATCTGAACATCAGCCTCTGCAAAGGCTGCTCCTGACAGAGCCCAGAGTGTGAGAGCTGGGCAGGCACGGGACCCTGGTGTGGGAAACTGTCGCTGGCATAGACTGAATGAAATGAAGACTCTAAGGTTTCTCGTGATGATCAGAAGGCTTCTCTTTATTCTAACAAGGTGTCTTTATAGAGACTTTTTGCTAACAGTTACGTGATTGGTTAAATGACAACGCCTCTCTACCAGCACTGGACGAGGTAGAGAGAGAGAGCGTGTTTTGAGAAAGGACACAAAGGGAAAAGTAAGCAAAGAGGAGACAGCACCTGTTGCTTTGAGAACAAGGGATGCTTACAAAAACCTTTATCAATCCTTTTCTAAGAACATGAAATTCTTCACAGAGCTGTCCTTGGGAAGGAGAGCTGCTTTGCCTTGAGAAAACCAGGGCTTTCTGCTGAGTTTCTCTAAGCCCCACAGGTAACAGCCCCAGGGCTGGGGCTGGCAGCTCCTCTGCTAACAGGGATTGCCCTGCTCTCACCCGGGCTGCAGGCAGGACAGGGCAGTGTGTGCAGCAGCACAGAAGTGAGAGTGAACAGAGATATTGTTCATTAGTGTTAGCAATGGCCAGAATTTGTTACCAAAGCTCCCTGCGCGAGCGGCTCCCATTGTGCGAGGCGCCATTCAGATTGTGCCTACCTCAGCTCCCTCCAGCCTCGTGAATTTTCGAAAACTGGGGTAATATTTCAATATCAATAAAACAAGACCAGCTGTTGAACTGATATAGAAACTTCTCTGGCCTTCGCTAGCGAGCGAAATTTTCCCTGCAGCAGAAGGAATTTTGATCAGCCTCAGATGCGCTGGCGTGGCACACGCTGCCTGCCTGGGGACACGTGCAGGGACAGAGCAGGGAACTGAGCTGTGTCCCAGGGAACTGAGCTGTGTCCCAGGGCTGGAACAGAGCAGGGAACTGAGCTGTGTCCCAGGGAACTGAGCTGTGTCCCAGGGCTGGAATAGAGAACGGAACTGAGCTGTGTCCCAAGGCTGGAACAGACAGAACTGAGCTGTGTCCCAGGGCTGGAACAGACAGAACTGAGCTGTGTCCCAGGGCTGGAACAGAGAACTGAGCTGTGTCCCAGGGCTGGAACAGAGGAGGGAACTGAGCTGTGTCCCAGGGAACTGAGCTGTGTCCCAGGGCTGGAACAGACAGAACTGAGCTGTGTCCCAGGGTTGGAACAGACAGAACTGAGCTGTGTCCCAGGGCTAGAACAGAGAGAAATGAACTGCATTCCTGCTCTGGAACACAGGGAACTGAGCTGCATCCCCAGCTCTGGAACAGAGGAGGGAACTGAGCTGCATTCCAGAACACAGGAGGAACAGAGGCTGGGAGAGAGAAGAGAACTGAGCTGCATGCCCAGCGACAGCTCCTGGGGACAGGGATAGCTCCTTGGGGACAAGGACAACTTCTGTGGAACAGTGACAGCTCCTGGGGGACAGGGACAGCTCCTGTGGAACAGTGACAAGGACAGCTCTTGGGGTCAGGGACAGCTCCTGGGGGCCAAGGACAGCTCCTGGGGACAGGGACAGGGATAGCTCCTGTGGAACAGTGACAAGGACAGCTCTTGGGGTCAGGGACAGCTCCTGGGGACAGAGACAGCTCCTGGGGGACAGGGACAGCTCCTGGGGGACAAGGACAACTCCTGTGGAACAGTGACAGCTCCTGGGGGACAGGGACAGCTCCTGGGGGACAGGGACAGCTCTTGGGGACAGGGACAGCTCCTGCTCCCTCCGCCCTGCTGAGCTCTTCACTGGGTGGAGGATTCGTGCCTCGGGGTGAAACTCGGGGGAAATGGCACGATTTGCATTTCGCACCGAACAAATGGTGAGAGGAAAAAAGGAGGCAAACATCAGCTCCTGACTGCTCAAATCTGCCAAAGGCTCTGCTGATTGTACCTCTCACTTGCAAACACCTCCGCGAGGCAGGTGAGAAAACCGGGTTATTTTAGGCTTTTGTAGTTCTGAAAGCACTGGGCTTGCACCGGTTTGGAGATCAATATGAGAGTACTGAGCTACCCACATAATTCTATATTTCAAACTTTGACTGACTTTTTCAGGCACCATTAAAATCTCATTTATGCTCTGAGCTTAGCATGAAGCAAATGTACAAGTTGTGTACATGTCAAGCTTAGTGCCACCAAGACAACTTCTTAAGAGAGAGGCGCAGAGTCAAGTGCTCTTGTCACAGCTACAGGAAAAAAAAAATAAAGATGTTTATTCTAGTAAGGCTCCTCCGCTGTGCCCTTCCCAGCAGACTCAAAGGATTAAGTGTGATGCTGATTGTGATGACCAAAACGAAATACAGATATTTCATCATTATTCAGGAGTGTCAAAGTGAATTTTCTGCTATTAAATATATCACCCTGAAAGAACAGCCTGAGGTTTAGGCAACTCAATTAGTAATTGAGCGTGTGCCCAAGGAATTTGTGGATAGTCCAGATAAACACACGGTCCAAGAAACTCACAGCCCAATGTAACTCTTTTAACATCTAGGCCAGAACTCCAGGACTAAATATTTGCATTTCAGTTCCCATTTCAGGTCCCTGCCAGGCCTCCTCGAGGTGTAAAGGATGATGGTGTTTTCTTTTGTCCTGATTTTACTTTTCCACAAAACTCTGCATTGCCAAAATCTGCCCAGAAACTGAATACAGGAAAGGAATGCAACAGGGAAAGTCAGCATTTCAGAAGAATTCAGAAATCAAAAATGCCAATAATAGGGTTTTCAGGAGGTCAGTATTAGTAGACTTTAAACAAACTTCTGAATACTAAGGAAGTTCAGACTGGTTTAGAAGGATAAGTCAAAGCAAAATACCATAATTTTTGTTATGCCATATATCAACAATTACTGTTAACACACAGCAATTTGATTTAATCCCAGTTTCACATTTCCACTGACAGTCTCCATAAAATCAGTGAAAATTTAGTTACTGGATTTCTCACGCCATTCTCCCAAGCGTCAAGAAAGTTTCAGACTTTGTAACAGATCATTTAATACTGCCAGTAAAACATCTCATGCAGAAGCCAGTAAATAAAAGAGTTTCTCCTGCCTTAATTCTAATGCACTCTGTAATGTGTGAAATCTCTCCTTGGCAGGGGCTCTGGAGGGAACAGGGCAGGCTTTCTGTCTTCCTTGCTCTGTCTCTTCCTTCCTCAATTTCTTCATTCTCTATGGACTCCGAAACACCAAAAAATGACTCAACTGACTGACCTGACCCAAAAATCCCCCAAAAAACCTCTTTATCTCCCACAGCAACGCATTAAAGGCAGTTATTTTTTCTTTAAGCATCACTTAAAGGATCCTCTAGCTTGAACCACACCCCAATATTTTCAGCCTCTCCTGTCAGAAGCAATCACTCATTATTAGTGTTGCTCCAGGTTTTGTGACACCAGCGAGCAGCTGGACACTGCTGGCAGGGGTGGGAACAGGGGTGCAGTGTCACAAAGTGCTTGGTGACAGCAGCCAGGGGTGGGGGCAAACAGCAGCCAGCACCTGCAGCCAAAGTCCCCTGGGGCAGGGGGCAGCTGGGGCTCCAGGAGGGGAATTCTGGGGGCAGCCACGGGGAGCCTGACCTGTCCAGCTCTCCAAAATGGGAGCTGCAAACTGCTCCCACTGCTGTCCATAAATACAGCCAGAGAACACACACTGAAGCTGAAAAACAGCACTGACAGAGGAGCTGGAGCACAGCAAGTGCTCAGGATTGGCTGCAGCTGGAAAGCCACGTGAAGAATGACTGACTGCCTTTGGGGTGATGGGGCTCCAAAACTCTCTCCTCCCATCAACAACTGGACAAAATGCTTGACTTGTTTGAGGAAGGAACTCCATCAATTTATATCATGATCTGTACAGTCCAGAAGTCTGCATTTTGTAACTTTAATGATGATGTGACTTTGGGATGGCATCTTCTGCCTGGTATGGGACAAATGTTTGTGCAGGTCTGCCCTGACGCCACACCAGCCATGTCGTGTTCTCAGTTTCACAACGATTTTTGTTTACAAAGCTCATGTACTTTCCTTTTTAACCAAGCTAAGGTGCTACAGGAACACATAGGTTTAATATCAAAGAGACTCAGGCTGGAAATCCAGAACTGCTGGGAGAAAAAGATCCTCTCCAGACTCTAGCCTTCCAAAAATTTCCAAAGCTTTTCTCCCTCCATTTCTCCTCCACCTCCTTTTAACTCTCTCTAACATCACAATCACAGACAGTCTGTGTGTCTGCACCACACTGGCAGACATTATATTCTCAATATTTTATTGCAGCTATTAAAAGCCATCACAGGATTGGTTTGTTTCTAAGCTGAACAAAGCCATATTAAATGAAAAGCACAGTGCAGGAGTAGAGGAGGAACTTTACAATCACAGTTGACAGCTTAGCTATTTATGCTGTAAATGCATCATAAATAATTTCTGAGGTCTTCATACATTTCTGTACTTGGTCTGTAGGAGGCTCATGAATAGATTGATAGGCCTTTATTAACCAGTGATACCCAAACCTTGAGGGGAGGCAGTGCCAGAGCCTGCTCCCCCCAGTGAGAGCTGTTCTTCACTTTGGGAAACCAGCTGCAAACCAGCTCCAGGACCCATCTCACACCTGGGCACCTCCAACAACGAGAAGAATCCAATTCCCAGAGCCCCTGCAGGCAGGCAAAGGCACACTCAGCCCAGCCTTCCCAGGGCTGTCTCCTCTTGCTATCCACCTTGGCATGATTCACCTTTTCCCTCAGCCCTGCCCTCCTGTCCGTTCCCTCCTCGCTGCCTCCTGCGCTCCTTTCCTTCCTTTCTCATCACCCTTTGCTTTCCTTGAGCTGACCCCAGCCCTCAGGAGTCCTTCAGCTTTTCTCCAGCTCCTCACCTCTTCCTCTGAACCTGCTCTGCCTCTCCTCCAGCCTGCGCCTTTCTCTTTATTGCCTCTCTCCTTTTCCATCAGCTCCTGGTGCCCCTGATCCCAGCCCTGGCTCTGTCATCACTGCAGCCCTGCTCCAGCGCCTGCTGGGCTCCCCTCCTGATGCCTGACACCTTCTAATCCTTGTCCTTGTCACCTTCTGGTCCTTGTCCCTGCAGGACCAAGGACACAGAGCTCCTCGAGCACTTCAGGTGTAAAAAGTAGAAGATTGTATCTGTTTGCTGCGAAAAATTTTCTAGAGACTTTTTTTTTTCCTTCCCCAGCAGAAAAAAAGAAGCTAAAAAGATGACAAAATTTTGCCAAGATTTTGCAAAACTGGAATTTACAAGTGGCGGTATTTATACAAAAATAAGGTTATTTACTAACATAAAACAACCTACAAGGCTTAAAAGTGACAGAAATTTATGTAAGAAAAAAATCCATCAACATTTATTAAATAAAAACACACTACCTGCCAACAGAGACACTAAAAAAGAGAAATAATTTTAAAAAAATCACAGATACAGAAAATGCAAGTTATTTGTGCACCAAATTCCTCTGCAGGTACCTGGTGCTTGACAGCTGCTGGATGCTGAGCAATGCCAAGCTCTGGCCTGGGCCTGCAGGGCTGCTCCTGCCCAGCTCTGTTACTTCATCCACTTTGTGCTGCCCCTTCCTTGCCTGTCCCAGCAGCCAGGCTGCAGCTCTGAAATGTCCCTGTGCCCCCCAGAGCCCAGCCTGGGGGAGCAGTGACTCGAGATCCTTCAGCCAGCCTCGAGTTTTTAATTGCTCTGGGCACTCAGCCTACCCTGACCAGCACCTGGACAGCTCCAGCTCAGCAAACCCTGCACACAACAGGCAGAACCCAGTTGTTATTTAAAGCCTTAAAATATTCAACACTTTCCGGGCCAATTTATTATTCAATTGCTCAGAAATGACAATTTAAGTCTGCTGCTGAATCCTCACTGCCCCCCTCTGTACACAGCCTGCCTAACTGTGCTGCTCAGCAGCTCTGCCACAGCTCTGGGAGCTGCAGCTCAGCCTCTCCAGGCACGGGAGTGAGGAGAGTTTTGTGCAGGGATTTCTCAGCTGGGGCTCCCCTGGACAGACTGGCTGAGAAAAGCCAGGGTGTTCTTGTTGCATGGCAGAGTTACAGCAGCTGAGCAGTGCACTGCTCCTTAGCTGGGCACTGCTGAGGATGCAGGTGGATGAGGATGCAGCCCCGAGGATCCTCAGCCACAGCCCCTCAGCACTCCTGACAGCCTCTGAAGGGTGAGCCATGCAGGAGGGCTGCATCCTGGCACAGAATTTTGTTCTGGCCACCGAGGAGTTGAGTAATTGTAAAATACTCAGCTTCTGCTCCTGTCTAGCAAAACTCATGCGGGATGAAAGAAGCTCCATTTACCCACCCTCACTTGTAAAGTGCTTTACAAATATTAACCCAGTGCCACGGGAAGTTAAACTTTGCAGGATCTCAAAACAAGGAACAGGAAAGTGGGTCCTGCTTTGAGCCTGCTCTTTACAAGTTCAGAGTGTGGAAGGGCTGGCAAGGAAAGGAACAGTGGAGGAGGCAAGGAGAAATTCAGAGATCATAAAGGTGGTCTGGTCCAGTGTAGGGAAGGACCCAACAGGTGATCACCAAAAAGGAAAGAAACCAAGGAATCTGGGCAGTCAAATGAGGCATCTTCAGAGGGAACATGAACCACAATCAATCACAGTGTGACAGAACAGCAATTTCAAGGTGTACTGCAGGTATTAGAGATACAACATGGTGCAGAGTCACCCTATGCAGTAATACTGTGAAGAAGCAGGAAAAGAATAGCAAGATCAATTTTGATTTGCAATCAAAATCCCTGTAGAGACACACAGCAAGGTCCATAAAGACCTCCACAATCAAACTCAAATACACCTGAAATCTTAATGTTATCATAAAGATAAAGTCTGTCAAAAATGTTCCCTAAACTTAACAAAAAGGAAAGTAGCAGGCAAATATCAGCTGGAGGTGATTGCTGTGTTTCAGTGGCTTGGCACATGTGAGAACTGGAAATCTCCCACTTCAGCCTCCGCCCTGTACAATCTCATCACAAGCAGCTTTAGGAGATATTCTCTTTGACACCCATAATATTGACATAATGCTAGAACAGACTTACAATAACATTCATTGTTTGGAAGAAAAGAATTTGGATCTACTGTCCAATCACCAGAGGATCTGAGCCTGTAATTTAATACAGATGTGAGAGCTGTCATCAGGAGAGGCCTCATCTGCAACAGGGGAAAGGTTCCACCCAAGGAAAATAAATCCAATCACACCAGTAGGAGTATGACTGAGGGAATCAAAACTCCTTTTAAAGAAGAGACTTCTGGTTTGTATGACCTCACAAAATGAAAGTTGAGGAGGATGTTATCTATTTTTCCTCTTCCTCACCACAGAACTAACCTGCAACAAGGAAAAAAAGCATTTTAACTAAAGGCTGATGCTGGCACAAGAACAGATGTTATAAACTGGCCATGAATACATCCTGGATTAGAAATGACAGGGTAACTATCATAAAAGCAAGGAGAAAAGGGGGATAGGAACAACAGATGCAAGAACCCCCAGCTCTTTAGGCTGATGAATATGCAGTATTAGTTACACAGACCTGGCTGTGTGAGCCTGGATCTGATGGCTGACAGGGCTGGTTTGCCTGTTTCCCCCAGTCCATCAGTCAGGCTTTTCCCAGCTCAGGCCCAGGCTGCCATGGGTTAGACCAGCCTAGAGCTGCCTGCTGTGCTGAGGGAGCTGAGGAGCCACACGCCTGCCCTGCCAGAGCCTGACTTATCCACACTGTCAGGAGCATCCGTGGTGAATTACTGACTCATGTGAATTAGGGAGTGAAAAACCAGGCTTGCCAGATGTGCTTTTTTCACATATTTTGACAATTATAGTTCAGCTTAATCATTTATGATAATACTTCATAATGTTCTAGCAAATGCTCTGGAGTATACTTTGCAAAAAGTAATGAAGTCTTAAGTAACATGGCAACTCACTCAGCTTTTAAATCTTTGCTGAGAAGCAGGAGGAAGCAGCCAGTGTTTTGTGCAGATTATGGGGAGTTATTGTAGTGAAATGAGGAACACTTCCATTATTGCTTCCCCATCAGGTTCTTAAGCATTTACCACTGTAAAAACACCGTGGTTCTACAGCAACAAGGCACCCTCAAATGAGATCAAATCAGAGCAGAGCTGCAGAGCTCAGGAGCAATGCTATTAAAGAGAAACACGGGGTTATACAATAGTAACCACGGGAAAGGACTAACAATTTCTGTGTCTGCATTCAGCTCTCTACTCTTAATTCTCTTTGCAAGTCAGCTGTCAAAGTCCTGCATAACAACCTTCTAATCACAGCTTTGCTCAGCTAAAGCTGCAAGCTATCATAAAAGTGCTTCTTTTACTTAAAAAAAGCAGCATCTTAAAAAAATCATTCTAATCAAAATTTTCCATCTGACTCCTTTATCACAACTTCTGGCCAGGGTTGGAGCAGTACCAAAAAATGAATCATGTGACCTGGCAGAGCTCATTTGGAGGACACACAGAAGTTGATGTAAGCACCTAAACATCTTGTGCCAGTAACACTGACACTGCCTCAGCTGTGAGAAATGGCAACAGCTGAACAGTGCCTGTACTTAATTTCAAGGAAATTAAGGAAGCCAGTGGCATTCACAGAAAATTCCCATTTCCCAACTTCCTTGTTTTGCTGATTGGCAGCAGTTGCCATTATAACATAAGGTGGAAAACAGGAACAACTTGCACAGATCTCTCATATGTTTCACATTCTGGGAGTGTTTAGGTGGAAGGAGTTATTGTTCCAAGGCTCGGGGAGAGGTAACGGAGCATTCACTGCAGATGCAAGTCTGAGGCACTCTCCATTTCATAGCATCAGAATCCCTCCAAATGTTGTGCCAATGGAGACAGTAAACTGACAAGAAATGTAGATCAATGTTCTTTAAACATTTCAAGCTTTTCTGATAAGCAAACATTTCAGTCTGTGTAATATTGTCAAACTACAGCTGCAGAGAATTTTGAAGAGGCTCCTGTGTGCGCTTTAAATATTCCTATTTCTTTCTACCAGAAAATGTTCTCAAGAGAGCAGAACGCCAACACAATCCTGTTCTCAGAGCTCCACTTCCCTGTGCTGAGCGTGGCAGGGCCCCAGAGAGCTCCTGGAGCTCGGTGCCACTGCCTGCACCAGGCACTCAGAGCTGCACCAGCACCTACAGGGAGATCATCTGCCCCTGGATTTGTGCACGAAAAACTTAAATGACATTGCAGAGAGAGAGAGAGAGAGGGGATTTGGCAAAGCAGGCAGAAGGCTACAGGCATTACACTGCCATTAAATTAGCATTTAATCTTCCCTTCACAAGATGCAGCGTTTTCCTGAGAAATGTGATCTTTGCGAGATACCAGACTCAGGGATCTGTCAAATAATCAAAAAGCTGATTTTCTACCACAGAAAAATCTTTCAGGGAAATAAGACTTTTTGAATGACACACAGAGAAATTACAGGAAGGTAGTGGATGCTTCTTGTGTGATGGGAAGAAACATTCTAAAGAGCTCACGCTAAAAAGTAAAATATTAAAACTAAGAAGATTTTATATGCATGTGGAAGGAATTTATACAAAATTGAGATGCCATCATTAAAACTGAGTCCAAAATGTGCAAGGAGATAAACATACTTAAGTCCTGATGGCCTTGGGAAACTCTGTCCCATGTAGTGACAGAGGAAAAGTGATTTGGGCATTGGGTCCATGTTCTGCTCGTGCACAGCAAATTCAAAAGGCAGGAAACAACTCTGCAAGTGAGAGGTGTTTCTGTGGCATTCCTTCCACATCAACCAGCCAAGCTCTCAAACTGCTCACAGCTAGGAAAACAAGAAAATATTCTGTAAAAATAAACGATGATTCCATATCCACTTCGATATTTTTCTTTGTAGCTTTCTCCTTTCTTTTTACTTTTGTTGTCAAATCCAGAAATGAAGAACAAGAAGTTTGTCTTAGGCAGTTTCTGGATGTGGCAGCAATGACTACTGGCCTTCCAACACACACCATTTTACAGCTCTGTTTGGTGAGAAGAATGAGTCTGTGCTTGTGAGACACCAAGCAGGGGTGTTCTCCAGATGGCAGAAACTTCCTCTACTTAGGAGATAAAACACAAGAAAACAAATAAGAAGAACTTTGTTCAACTTCCAGAAGGCAGAAAATAGTATCAGGGCTTGCAAATCACTCTGCAATGCCTATCAAGATTTTGGCTGTGGCTTTGCCAAATAAAAAACTTCCCCCAGCTGACTCATCCTTGCTCTTCACAATAGCCAAGATTCGTTATCTAAAGGAAAGGCAGGAATAAGAGTAAGAACAAGAAAAGTGAATTTTGGTGTCATATTTCAAAGAGATTGAGCTCTGCAGGTTTTACAAACACTTCAAGGGAATTTGAGTTACAGTGTTTGAGCTCATTACAAGAGCTCAAAATCGAAGAAGATCAGAAATGCCAAGGAAAAACAAAAGATATGTCTAGCATCTTCCAGAAAATCAACTCATCTCTATGATTTTACATCAACATATAAAATGATAGTAACAAAAGAGTCAAACACCTTTGCATCAAGCTGGTTCTAAAAAGTGACACTAAAACATGGTGTGTTTGTGTGGGTTTATGAGAGCAGAGCCTCCACATCGACACAGAAGCTGAGCCAGCTCAGGGAACAAACAGCACAGCACTGCTTTAGGAGAATCTGCTGTCCCTGCCTTTCAGGGGCTTTGTAATGCCACTATTGCAGGGACATCTTTGTAATGCCACTGCTCCAGGGACATCTTTGTAATGCCACTATTGCAGGGACATCTTTGTAATGCCACTGTTCCAGTGACATCTTTGTAATGCCACTATTGCAGGGACATCTTTGTAATGCCACTGTTCCAGTGCCATCTTTGTAATGCCACTGTTGCAGGGACATCTTTGTAATGCCACTATTGCAGGCACATCTTTGTAATGCCACTGTTGCAGTGCCACACCCCTGCCCACGGTGTCCCTTTGTGTCTCTGCCTGGCTGCTTTGCACTCCCCCTGCACTGCACTTTTCTCCTGACTGTTGGTTCCTCTCACCCTTCAGCTGCCCCAGGATGGGGAGGCTGCTGCTGGCAGCTGCCAGGCTCAGTGTGCCCTGGAGGGAAAGGGCAGCTACCTGTGGGGAGCTGTCAGGAAGGCACAGCTCAACATGGGCACACCTGTTGAACACTGTTCACCTGTTTAACATTGTTCACTTGTTGAACACTGTTCACCTGTTTAACACTGTTCACCTGTTTAACACTGTTCACCTGTTTAACCTTGTTCACCTGTTTAACCTTGTTCACCTGTTGAACATTGTTCACCTGTTGAACATTGTTCATCCCTGATCAGTGACGTTTCAGAGGCACAGAGAACACAGCCATGTGACGGAACCAAAGCCAAACATTACAGAAAATTAGTATTTCCTGAGCTGCCTGCTGTGCTCTGTGCACCCCTGACACGTGGCAGAGTTCCTGGTGTGACTTTATACCCTGGTACAGCCACAGGTTGCCATGGGAAGGAAGGCAGCTTGCACACCAAGGTATGAAGTGATACAGGCTTATCCAATAGTTCAACACGAGGAAAAAAGCCTCTGAGGTCTTATCTTGTATTGATTCAGCTCTTCACACAACTGTAAAAGCAAAAATCTCTCTTCCTCTCTGGGCAAAAAATGAAATAAATAAAAATCAAGCAATCTTACAGCATAGAGATGTTTTGTTCCAGACAGTATTTACTTCTCTACAGGATTAAGCAGGCATCTATTCTCAAGGAGCACAGGGGATAACCTGGATTAAGTTTGTTGCCTCTCCTAGTGAGAAATAACTTGTTTGCCAAATATTTTTGAAGTAACTGTGACATCCAGAAAGTCTACTTGAATTGGGGAAGCAGAGAAAAGTGGTAGTAAAGAAAAAAGCTCGGGAAGCAAACATGCCATCAAGACAAATCATGTACTGAACAGCCGTATGGCAAATCCTTATTGGTATATATCTATCAGACTTCCTCTGGAAAAATACACCAGGGGCCCATAGCTGGGGAGAAGGGAAAACAACATCCAGCAGAACAATAAGAGATCCTGAAGGAAGCAGATATAATAAAAAAGAGCTATAAACACTTAGCAAGATAGCAACAATTGTTTCCTTGAAACTTAGCACCTCATTTGGTAACAAAAAAGATTTCCAGCGAAGTGAAATCCACGTGTTTTGTTGCTCTAATTCAGACTATCCATTCTGTTGCAATCCTTACACCCACCCAAGGATGCTCTCTTGGAGTGTTTAACACCCACAGCAGCTCCTGGCTGGGAACAGAAGGCTTTTACCCCAGATGCGAGGGAGGCACAAAGCCATGGCCGTGCTCTGACCTCGGGGTGAGCACACAGAGAAGGAACAAACCCTTCCACCACAGTCCTGAACCCTCAAGGTTTTGTTTATGCAAGCAAACCCTCTGACACGGCGGCATGGAAGGAAGAAACCCCACCCTGCAGAGCCCTGTGAGGTGCTGGGGCAGCGAGGGCCCCAGGGCTCTGCAGGTGACACCCGGGACTGGGTGACAGTCACAGCCCACCGCTGGTTCAGCAAGCTGCAGAGGTTCAGGAAGCTGGTGGCTCTAAGAGACACATTCAAAAGCCTAGCTCAACAAGAAGACTGCTGTTTTATAAGAATATTCTAGCAAGGCACAGGTAGAGAGACTTTTGAGATCCACTCAGGATGAGATGGTCACAGATGTGTCACATGGTCCAGGAGGGCAGTTCATGGGCACAAATGCCTGCAAATTTCTAGCAACGAGTCCACTGCAGTGAATCACAGGAGGAGCAAATATTTAAATACTGAGAAACATTATCTTCTTATTCCTGTTTGATGCTAAGATGAAAATGACAACTATTAAGCCTACACATTTGTTCTCCTCTTGTTCTTCGGGTCTGAAAGGGGACAACTTTTGTGAAACTGTGACAGCACTTAGGAAATGGAAAG
Organism: Irena cyanogastra; assembly: GCA_013397155.1. Lineage (NCBI taxonomy): Eukaryota > Metazoa > Chordata > Aves > Passeriformes > Irenidae > Irena > Irena cyanogastra. Next base: position 614,573 of record VWZV01012899.1, on the reverse strand, counting down.
TACATGCTGCTAACAGCAACTGACCCCCTCCCCCAGTGACAGATGGACAAATCTGTGCTAGCAGAGATGTTTTGTTCTTCCTGTGCAAAGCCAAGCCAGACCGGCCGCAGACGTGGCAGCAACAGCGTGAGCAGCACTCCCACTCCACTGCTGAGCATCCTTGAGAAACTATTAATTAGTTACAAAGTTTAAATAGCACCTTGCACTGGTCTCTTCATGGAACCGTGCTATTCATCTCAATTAAGTGGAACCCCACAGAATGGCTGTGGGGAGTTCAGAATAACACCAACTTTTTCAGAAGCCTCTTTTCTTATTTTACTGCTTTCACTTCTTTTGTTAATTGCCTAATTCCACCTTTTCCTGACTGCACTCCCCTTGGGAGGTAAAGACCACTTAGCTATTTATTCACACAAGCAGTGGGGCTTTGAAAGAAAAAACTGTGCTCACATTTTCAGACATCTGACAAACGAGACTAATTCATTAGTAATTAAAATGTATAGCATTTTACACGCTCATCTGATTGGCACACTGGAGCTGGAGGGAGGCAAACAGAACAGCTTTGGACAGTGGGCTTGTCAGATGTGGACGTGTCTGCTCACGTGAGAAAGGTGAAATTCTCACAGGTTCCTCCCTGTCACCTCCCTCTGCAATGACTGGGCTCCCAGAGCTCCCGTGGGATTTGCATCCCGTGGCTGCTGACAGGGAGAAGGATTCTCAGGCTGTGTCTGTCACCATTCCTGAAAAGTCAGAGTGGCTGGGAGTTTATCACCTCTAAGGAAATATACAGGTACAGGGAACATTGTTGGGATCAGGTTTTGAACAGGAAACTACAGCTCACCTGCTCGAATACAGTAATTGCATTCTAATTTTGATTGTAAAGAACTATCTCAAAGCTACACCTAGACAAGAATAAATAATAAATAATCTGTTAGAGGATACTCTGCCCTATTCTTCTAGCAAAATCTTCTGTTATTGCCCAGGAAATAATAGCAACACTTTGAAAGCCTCAGCTTCTGGAGTTGTTTTAGGATTTTTTGTTAAGTAATCACTTCTTTCACAGATGGAAAACAAAGTCAGGAAAGTTTTAACTCTACAAGTAACAGGCTTAAAAATTTTCTGTAAAAAAATTCGCACATTGATCTTATTATTTGCAGTTGGTAATTCTGCATTTCACTGCATTTAGATTCAAAACAGTTGGCTTCACCTTTCATCCTTCCTCTCATGTTCAGTATTTTCCTATCTCAATATGTACTGCAATGTTTAATTTGGATTTTCTGTGCCAGATCTCTATTTCTATTATTATGCTTTCAAGTTTCTTTTCTAGTGTATCATTTTTGCATATGCTGACTGAAACAATAATTAAGTGTGCTGGTTCTTACAAGGAAGAAAGAGAATTTCCAGTCCTAACTGGAGGCAGAGGTGCTGTATTAGGCTGTGGTCAAAAGAATTCCTTTTGATAGCACTGTTAAAAACATATCCAGAATAAGGGTTCTGCTCTACAGCAATTTCCAGCTTTCTGAGTGCTCCAGGCAGCTGTCCTTGTTCCTTACACCATCCTGAGTCACCTGGCTGAAGATTCCCAAGGACCATCCCAATTCAGGAATGTCCCACCAAGACTCAGGCTTAGACTCTGGTCTAGCAAAATTTCTTTTCCCCCTGAGCTTCTCCCTGCTGTCTGAATGGCATCAATGCCATCTGCAGACACTGAGATGTGTGCGTGATGCCCAGGGAAGGCTGAGCTGGGCATTTCCCCCTTTCAGAGGAATGTTCAGAGCAGTGCTCCAAACTGGGCCAGGGTTGGACCCAGCCACACCCAGGCTCCCCCCTCACTGAGGATTTTAGGGAACCAGAGGGTCCTTTCTGCACCTGGGCACTCAGCTGGAGCCTGTTAGCACACTCTGTCTGAAGCTGCCCCTCCACCCACGGCACAAACAGAACAGCCTTCGATTATGGTGTGAAGTTCATTACTAACCATGCAAATCCAACCTCAACAAAATCCCCGTTTTTTAAATTATTAATTAGCAAATGACAGAGTAAGTGGTTTTGTATTGAGTACAAACCTCTGAAATCAATGAAGCTGTTTTACATGAAAGAAATGTATTATTTTAAACACCTTAATAGTGTCAGGAGACTTGCATCAACATTAATCTCAGGCAGAGAAGATATTCAAAAATACAGCTCTCATTGGGTACAAGACTCATTAATAGTTTGTAATAAATATGATGTGCTAAGCATCCAAGCTCACCATTTTTTTGTCTTTTCTGAATTCTTCTCAGCTATAATTAACCCAGCAGCAAATTTGGCCACTTCTAGGGCAGAGGTCTGTGAACTCTGTGCTTTGACCCCGAGTGCAATTATTGTCTGGGCAAAGAGGATATTATAACAGCAAGTTTGAAACCTCAGTTATTAGGGCTTGATGCTGAAATTGGCTTAATATTTTAAGGAGATGAGCAGAATGGGGTCAGTTGATGCTGCTAATTGTGTGTGACATCATCACACATGTTGGAGAATTGTCTTCATTGTGTGAAGCCAGAGTGACAGCCCAGCACTGATCAGCTCTGCAGTGAACTGCTGCCTGCTGGGCTTGAGACTGAACATCCAGGGGGTGTGAAACACTGAACAGGATCCCCACTCCCCATAAAAAATCACTTCCAAACACCAAGCACAGGGTCCCTAAAAGGGATGGACTTGGTTCCCTGGGTCAGGGGTGATCTCTGTGCCCAGACGTGCTGAGAGGAATTTGCATTGCAGTCACTTCCTCCAGTGAGCTCTGGAACACCTCAAAAGCAAATCAGCACCCAAGCCACTTCCCAAGGAACACCTCACACTGTGCATGGAGCCACTCTGCTGCCACATTTCCCCTTCCTTGTTCATGCCCCCAAACCAAAAGCACATCAGGAACATGGGGCTGCCCCACACAGGTGCAAACCAGAGATGTGGCTGTGAAAAACCATCAGGCTCACGTCAGCTGTGGAAATAAAACACCTCCAAAAGACGCTGCAAACAAGCTATGGAGCCTTGCAGCACAATCAGGGGCTAAAATCAGACTCCAAATGTAATTCCAGAGAAACAAAGTCTGCCCCAAAATTACCTAAAATGCCTGAAACCATAAAAAAAACCCAGTTCACAGTAACACAGGCTTTTACTCTTCCTATTATGGACTCCATCAAAGGAAATTAAAAGCTTCCAAATGTTTTTTTCCAGATTCCAATGGAATATTTGTTTAGGAGGAAGCAGTTTTGCATTGCAATAATAGCTGGCATAAAATAATTCAAGTCACAAATGGCAACAGGATCTTCCTGGGGAAAAGTCTGTACCTTTGGAGTACACTTCCCTTCAGCAAAACAAAAGCCCAGATGTGGGACCTTCACATGCAGTGCATTATTGTCCCAGGGCAAACGACACATTTATTCACAGTTTCTCTGGGTTTTTTGTTAACAGGATAAAAAACCCTTTTCGTTTTGACCTCAAATTTCTTGTGCTTGCTGCATATTCTTCTGGCTCTTGTTTTGAATATTTATATTATTCTGAGTAATTGCATGCTGGCAGTTTTCATAATCACTAATTGCACTAGATGACTCTTGTGATCACAAATAAAACATTTGGGAGGGAATAAATGAATGGAACCATTCTCAGAATCAATAACTGCTGAAGTCTTCCTACATACAGATAAATCTTTTTTTTTTGTGCATGGAATAAGTTATCTAAGTGTTTTCATCTTCATTGTTGATGCAGAAGCAAACTTTTTTGTTCATTCTTGAATTTAGCATTGTGTCAGATTTCTCACTGCCTCTCATGTACAACACTTTGAACTGGCAGAGAAAATAATCCATTAGTGTTGGATCCAGCCCTGTCTCTGGATAATGGAAACTTATAAAACAAATTAAAGGAACTGAAATTAAAACAGTACACATAAAAATAAAACTAAAAAATAAAAGGACAACAGCACCGCATTTCTTTGTTGGTGTTGGTTTTGAAATTATTCATAATTCAATTAGTATAGATCACAAGTTTGTTGATTTGCTAAAGAGAGCTCTCCAGGGCCTAAAAATATTTATATAATGATCGGAACAGCAAATAAAATTCATAAACAAAAATAATTTAAATTATAACTGAAAATATATTATGCTTTAAAATAGAAATCAGAAATATCAGGAGAAAAATCCCTTAAGGATTTTCCAGTCTAAACAGAACCTACAGCCCCAACCAGCCCGAGGTTTCCCTGACCAAGATGCCTGAGCCACAAGGATTATTCAGTGTCTCTGCTGTGCACACAGAGCCCACGCCCTGCTTTGCATTCTGCCTCAGCTGATGTTCATGGTCCCTGCAGGAATTGGCATTTCAGCTTCCCCAGTGCCTGGCAGAGCCCCAGGATTCCCCCAGTGCCATTGCCTGGGCGTGCAGGGAATGCACCAAACTCAGCGTGCAGGCATGGAAGGGCACTGGGCACCTGCTCCCCTCCACAAAGGAAGGAACAACTGGAAATACTGACCCTGTGGTCAGGTATTTTGTGTTCTTCCTGCTCCCAGTGACTGCCACCTGATGAAATCAGCAATTTCTGAAGTGACCCGTGGTAACTGGTGACAGCAAAGAGGGAAGGTGCAGGTTCTGCTCACCCACAAATAACCAGGGGCACGTTCCAGGGCTGCTCCCGAACGTGATCACCTGCAGGCAATCAGGGCTTTAACTTCAAATACACACTCCTGATCCAAATCAAAATGCAAATGTAAACTCACTCATCTGCCACCCGGAGTCATAAACATCCCCACAACTCCCTGTCTGGAACAGCAATGATCTGCAATTAACAAATGAGAGCAAACTGCAGAGTCATTTTCTCCCAGGTATTTGTGCACTGCCACAGCCCCTCCCCTCATCTCAAACCAAGACCTAAATGCTCCATCATGGTATATTTAGTGACACATCGACAAAATGCAAATGTGAAATATCAAGTTATATAAATTAAATGATGATCTCCTCCTCAGTAGCCTGGTCTGAACCTGGGAGAAGCTAAAGCTCCCATCCAGTACAAAAATAAGAGATCTGTTTCAGGATGTATGTTTGGCAGCTGCAGCTTCCATTTGGATAAATAACAAAGCACCTACTACAAATAAATAAGTGCACAATTTCCACAGAGTTCCAAATGCACAGAGCTCTTCTAGTAATCTGTGACTGCAGTTATTGTTCCTTAGGCATGTTTAGCCCAGGCACCCAAACTAAATGGGACATCTGCAGAGGCCTGGGAATTACACCAGTTATCCAGTGGATAGTGAAAATAAAAATTAAGCAAAAAAATTTCCACAGAGTTAGGCTGAGACAGACTGGAATTTATAAGCAGATGATTAGAAATGATTAAACAATGGAGCTTAGCTTTAAATGGTGTGAAATTACTTCAGGACCAGCAGAACTTCATTACTTTCTCTGTTTGTGCATAATGGATTTTTTGGAGTATAATTTCTCTCTTGAAAAGCTCCATAATATTAAAATGTTTTTGATTAACTAGTCAAGAAGCAAAGCAAACAACAGACATTTTTATATACTGGTATCCAAATAACTCAGGAGAGTAACTGGGAGCACAATGAAAACTAAACGGAGCCAGAAATGCCTTGTAAATATTACAGTGGATGCTTCTGCCAAAATATTGTCAACTAGTACAGATTGCACAGTGCCATAATTACAGTAGATGACATAAAATTATTATAAATTAACAGTTTATAGTACAAAGTCATGCATTATGTATTTTTATTAAGTAGCTACACAAGTGTGTGAAATGAAGAACTGTGAAATAGTGTAAAAAGTGATTGATCTAAACTTTGCCTACAACACAAATTACAAGCTCATTTTTTTCACAAGGTTTAAACTCAACACATGTTCTTAGGCAAGGATTGTTGGAACTGGGGAGAAATGTGTTAAAGCCTAGAATTCCATTTCTGCAGGTACATACATAAATTTTAGTGACCATCAGGCAGAGCCCAAGTGCCATTGCAGTCCTGGGGCAGTGAGGATAATCTGCTGTAGGTGAGCACACACATCTGGATTGTTTGTGTGCATCCATGGGAGAGGCACATTTGTGTCCAGCTGAAACTGTTCTCAGGCAGAGCCACCCATTTTAAACTCAGTTCTCCCAAATTTGTTGTCACTTCTGTGAACCAGGCAGGACCAGAACGGTGCTTTGGAGATGCATTAAGTGCTCTGGGTTTCCAGAATCAAATCTTAGGCCAGCAGAGGCACTCCTAGGGATTCACTGGGCTGGATTTCTCTTTGTCTCAGCTGACAGAGTCTTGCAAGAAAGGTTTTACATCAAGACAGACACTGCTTTCCTTTAGAGCAGCTCTGCATTTTGGCAGTGCCTGAGAACATATTTTGGCTCAAGCCAAGACACAAAAAAGCCAGTTGTTTATTTTACAGTTTAACATGGCCTTAATCTATTTTCTACTCGCAAACATTCACCATTTCTGGTCAACCTCACTTCTAAAAATAACTTTGCTTTAATTCTGTTACAGTGAATTCAGTCTCTGATTAATCTATTAGAGATATTATTAATATAACTTTGATTTATGAGATATAAATACATCTGTTATGTATCAGTCAGTGAATTTATCTAACAGAAGTTATCTTGCAGAGGAAATGTGCCTTTCCCCAAGGAGCACTGGTGCACAGTCACAGTGGTTGTTACATTTAGGAAACAAATCTGTCTGTGACTTGCCATTTCCTTCCTGCATCAATCTGGTTTATTGGGGCCTAGAAAAGGTCCTTGTGTGCCATGGCACACACACGTGGCAAGAGCCTGCCCTGCACAGAGCCCACAGTATTCCAGATGTGTTAGAGGAGACACTTGGGGAAAGCTGCAGTGGCAGCTCTCCCATGGACACGGGGAACCATCAGAGTCTCCTCAAAGACAAAAACACAACTCATAAAAGCAGATTATTCCGAGATTTTGGAAGTGTTGCAATCATCTGTTGCTGTTTTTGTCACCCAGGCCCAGGAAGGTTTTGCTTCACCTTGGCCAAACAGCAAATTATCATTGCAAAGAACAGAGAAATGAACAATGCTAGCAGGTGATGAATAGCAAAACCAGAGTTAACAGAGCAGCTGCACCCAGCTCCTGTCACAGGACATAATTCCAGTTCACAGAACATTTTGCCACAATCCTATTCCATTTATCAGCAACAGCAGTCACTACATGGAAAAAATACAGATTTCCTGCCTACAAGAAATGAAGGTTGTTTGCTCATTTTCATGGAACATGACACTGCAGAGAGGAATTAGTGGCACAAGACACTTTGGAGAAGTGAAAATCCTACTACACAAAACACAGCTCCTACTTCACAAAAACATTCATGCAAATAAATCCCTGAAGATCTGTGTCCACCTACAATCATAATTTATAGAACATGAGTACAGAAAAAACCTCAGAAAACCTTTTTCTACTTCAACTCAAACTCTATTTTTCAAGCTGCTCGCACAATTCCAGATCATCATAACCAAACAGGAACTCAAAAATCATATACCTAAAAAAAATAGCTAAAACTCTTTAATTTCACACCTCTATTTTACCAAATAGATCCACAAAAGATCTTAGGCAGAGCACATACAGAAGTACTCACCTGTTTGTGTTTTATTCCTCCTCAGGCTGAAATGCCAGCAGTTCCTTCTAACTGAGGCTGTTTGTAAACTGACTCTGGCCACTTAAACACCCCCTGAAATCTCTGATTTTGGGAAGACCAGAGACATTTCCCTTGGCATGAAAGTTTCTACAATCAGGTTCTAGGCAGCAAATCCAAAGTCCAATGCTCCTAGAAAACCTTTCCCGCTGCTGAGCGAATTCCCCTGAAGCAGGCAGGAGAATTTACGCCTGGGAAGTGCCAGGAGAAGGGGAACCCAACACTGGAACACAGCATGGCTCCTGTGGTAGCCCAAATACTGGCAGGGGAAGCCCAGCCAGCAATCTCTGCACTGATTGCCACAAACAGAACACGATGCATGAGGAGATGAAGCAGAGGGAACACCAAAAAGCTCTCCAGTTTGCATTAAAACTTAGCACCATTTTCTTCCCATGATACTTCCTTAGTGTTTGATTTCTTTTCTAATGACAGTGTCATGCACACTGACACCTTTTCATTTCCACATCATCAGAAGTTCTCTAAAGGCTCACACTGAAATCTCACTGCAATAATCACAGAGGAATCAAATTAACATCCTAATGAATTCTCCATGGACTTGTGCCCTTCTGTGTTTTCCCCATTCTAATCTCCTGTCATAATGGCACCTTAACTGGGTCCCTACAGATTCCCACCAAAATTATTATCAACCAGCTCACGTGACAGCTCCTCTGCATTAATCTGAGCAGAGAGTGAAGAGCATTGGAAAAGAACAGATTCTGAAAAGGAAATACCAGATACAGTTATCATACCTGGTTTGCTGGTCTGGTTTTTTCCCCACGCTATTCCCAAAGAAGTCGGTCTGAAAAAAAGCCACCTGGAAGCCTCCTCCAAAGTCTCATTATTTAAAATCTTCATCTGGAAAACTCTCAAGCCCTGCAGCACAAAAGTGTGTGCCAGAGCTGCTGCAGAGAGAGTTCACTGCATTTTCTGACCACACAGGGCTGTTCTCATAGTCAGTGGCATTATTTGTGAGAAATGCAAACTCTTCACCCCACCAGCCCATTTCTGTGGTCACACAGGCTGCTCAAGCACCACTGGATTGTAAAGAGCATTTCACTCAAATATTCCAAGTTAAAAAAACTGTGCTGATATGAGGCTGACAAAAGTCTTGTTCTAATGATAACACCTGAAAAAAAAAACCTCCTTTATGGGATAAATCTGTGGAACTCTCCTGCCTGGACAGTCCTAAGCCACAACACACCAAATCCTAGAGAACACGAATGCAGCAGCAAATCCCCAAATGTGCTGATGCTTTTTGGCCCTAAGTATTATTTGTAGAGACATTCTTCACATAAATATTTCATTTTACTGCCTATACACACAGCTTTTAGCATACTGATTGTCTTAATGTCAGCTTAGGCCTCTAGGTGCTTTTGCAATGCGAGCCACAGATGCAGCGAAAGCTGGAAAAATATTTATTATGAATAATTTGTGGCAAGTTTTACGATTTGTTTTGAAACCAACTGTTCCCAAAGACTCACAATTCAGAACTGTTTGACAAACAGTGAAATAATATCAGTGAATAAGTCCCTAGACATAATTCTAGTGTTGGCTGAGACCATCACCAGTTTGGAGAGTGACTGGGGCAGAGGACAGGAAGTAAGGAAAGTAATTCTTCCTGCTTTTGGTGCAGGAGATATTTCAAAGTGATCATCCCTTTCTTTACTCTGCTTCCTTGAAAAAATAAAAAAAATTCCTTTTTTTACTCTTCCACCATTTCTGTTTAATATAAAAGCAAACCAAATTCAAGGCAAGGGTTCAAAGGAGTTCAAGGTTCATTCACCTTTAACTTAATGAGCGAAGATGCTTAATTATTACAGGTAACATGGCTCTTGGCCTAAAGTTATTTCTGCTCTCTTTTGCCATATTTTATCAGAAATCCTTTAAGATAACATTAAAAACACCTTGCTGCCTCTTGCTCCTCAAACACAAAATCTGTCTGTGACCATAGCAGCTCTTTTTGTGCAGCTGTAATTATACAACTGGGGTGGCACCCACACAAAGAAAATCATAGAACACAGACAGGAAGGCTCTGCTGTGATTTGAGTATTTTGCTTTTTTTCATTATATATTTGTTATTTCTTTTGGGTTAGATTGAAAGGAAATGTGAGAACACCACTGTCCACAGGCTCGCTGGGGTATGAAACTTGCCTCTGAGAGATTTGTTGCTGTATCACAGGAACTGAACTCTGCTGAAATGTCAGCAACATATTGTCATGATTAATAAAATGTCTGAATTGAATCAGATTTGCAACTGGAAAAGGCAGAACTCCTGTTTCCAGCCTTGGAACACTCACTGTGCTATCACTGCTGCTAATGTTGCTAAGTCCCATTTATAAAACAAAATTTGTTTCTTTAATGAACATATGGGAATTTAATTACAACAAAGCTGATGCACACAAAAAAATCTGCAAAAAGCATTACATATACAGTAAGAAGTAGACTCAGTTTCAGCTCCCCCAGTTCTGCATACAGTGACATCAGATGAATTTGTATTTCATTTCTAAACTCAGACATATGCATCACAATTTCTTGTAATCAAGATATATAAAGGTTACAACCATCTGCTTCTCAGACTGCCTTGCTAAGTTATAAGACAAACCCAAGTTTTGAATTTTCATTGCATTTAAAGGGCTGATTTTATTGATATTTGGAAAAAAAAAAGAACCCACCCCCAAAACAACAAAGGTCAAATCAATAGCTAAGAAGAGCTCTAATGGTGTTTGTGCTAAAGGGAAAACATGACTGATAAGTTCAGTACTTGAATATTCTCATTACACCTGTATTCCTGGGAAGGCTTTTTCCTGCTGTGGAATTGGCTTAGCACTGCTCTTAACTTCACCAAGACCCAATTCAGGAAAACAAAGCAAAGCAAGTCTGCAGCAAAAGCAAAAAAAAAGAACTATTAAAAAGAAACCCCTTCTCTGAAGAACCAGTTAAAAGGAGAGCAAACTGATGTAAATCATTAACTGGGGTCATGCAGCATCAGCTCTCTCATTAAAAAGTTGCAATTAAGAAAACAGAAAATGCCACATGAAAGGCAACCTGCGCTCCTCCCTTTGCAAAGTGCTCCCATGATATACTTTTTAAAGAATAATTACATAATTGGCCCATATGCTGCACAGAATACAATTGGATCTTGATTTTGCTTCTGATTCCTGATTGCTGCCACAGCTAACGCTGGCAGCTCGGTGATTGAAATGTTCCTCAGACAGACAGAACACAAATGTGTGCTTCTCTGAGTAACACGTTTTGTTGCTAATTATTTGCCTTATGTCAGTTGATAATTTAGGATATACAGAGGACACATTTCCCAATTAATCTCTCGGAACCCTGAAGCGTGATTTTCTCTTGCATATAACAGCTGGCATTTTCAACTACAGAAACCTAAAGCAGGGATGCAAAATCCCTCCCAGATACCTTGAAAACAGTAATACTGAATATTGAAACTCCTGCTACTAAAACTAGCCCAAATAATGCAATTTTAGGTTGATGAAAGGGATGGAGCAACTAGGAATGAGCACTCCCTTCTCCAGAGCAGTGGAATTTGGGCTTTGAGAGAATCACAACTCTGCTGAAGTTTTACAGACCTGAAAGGTTTCCAGCTACAACAGGCACAATATCCACGATGGCCAGTGATAAGATTTTTAAAGCCCTGAGTAGTCACACCTCTAAAAAGTGGCTACTTTTGGTATTTGCTGGTAAAACTGATGAAGAGGGATGAGAAAAACTGTGGTGTATGAACAGGATTTATGCAGCTTTCTCTAAGCAAAACTCAGCCTATTTCCTTGTCTGTAAGTAGTCACTTTTGCTAGATCTAGCCAGGTTTCACCTCTAAGTGTCAATCTGATGAAGCCAATCTGAAAATGGTTTTTATCAGCCTCATAATAGAATTTCCAGTCAGGGGCAGAAAGGTGTACACACGTTTTCACTTCCTACAGATGAGTCTGAAACACTGAATTTCAGATTTTGTGTCCCTTTACTCCAGGCCAACACTGTGATTCTGAGTTTTCCCTTGGGTGGATCAGAGTCCCAGCTGGTTTGAAGGTGTCTCAGCCTTTCCTGTGGAATGTGGCCACTGTCCCAAGTGCTTTAGGGACACTCTGTGCCTCAGGGACAAAGCAGGGCTCGTGCTCCTCGTGGGAGATGGGGAGGAGCAGACCCAGGGGCAGCGAGAGCATCCTTGATATTTGGCCAATGAGGAGCGCTGCCTCCTGCCATTGCACTGCTGATACTCCTCCCCTTCCCACAGGGAGAAAAACAGTTGTGGAAAGACATTTGTGTGGCCCTTGATTTCAAAAAAACCCAACATTTCTCTGCCTTAATTTACACCTTAGAATCTAAATTTGATGCTCAAATACACTACAGGTACCCCAAGGTCTTCAAATGCAGATCCAGCCTGCCAGGGGTGTTACCCACGCTGAAATTTCAGGAGACAGACAGCTTAGCTTTATCTCAGATTACTTAGTTTTTTAGTTTGTTTCCCATCTCCCGTTTTAAAGTCTGGCAACCTGACCTTTTTTTTTTTTCCCTTAAATTAATTTATTCTGTTGCTATGGTGACAGCTCATTGGGTCAATCAGCAGCAGAAGAGGAAGGAACACCTTCCTGAAAGCAACTGCAGAAAGGGAACAGTCTGCAGGGGCAACAACTGGGAAACTGGAGTAGTTTTGAGGAAATTACTATATACCCTCACAGCAAGAAGTCCAAATGATGTTTAACCCCCTACAACGTTTATTTTTGTCGTTGGAGTGCACGTGGGTAAGGAAATCATTTGAACCAAGCGTTTGGATGCGCGTTCTCTCTGAGCCCTGGGGAGAGGAGGCTGCTGTGCTGGACACGGGACAGAGCAGATGAAATTTTAAATTGCTTCTGCTCAACTTCTGTCCCGTTTTAGTAGGTGTGCAGTGGCGGAATGCCTGTCAATAAAACAGTGGGATGGGTGCTAACCTGAGCAAGCTGTGAACACCAAGGAGAAATCTTTCTGTGCCATGAATTAAATGGCTCATGAGGAGCTCCAGAGCAAGCCTGAAGTGCAAACCCCAATTCCCCCATTTCCCCCAGCAAAGGGCCAGGCCCAGCAGGGGCAGAGCTTTGGTTTGAGGATTATGTTCTCATGGTGCAGGCTGAAATCTCCCCCTCCTGCCCAACCCCTCATTCCACTGCCATCCACTTTTCACTCCATTATTTTACATCAGGAGCAGACACAGCGCCACTGAACTCAGCCAACAGCTTTCAGCACTTCAGCAGATTTTCTCCACTGGATCACTTAACTTTTAGTACTCACCATTAAATGAAATCTAGCAAAATATTGAATAGAATTTGAACAATTCTTTTTTTTTGAATTCTAAGACCCAAGTTTTGCACTTCTCTCATGACCTTAAGTTTCATGTATTTTTCCTTATATTTAAATATTTTACCATGCTTATTCTTGCAGCTATCCTGAAGAAAATCTTACTATTGTTTGCACTATTCTTTATGTTCACGCACTAATCATTTTCTTTTGCTTTATTAATTCAATGTAATTAAACTGAATTACAATATCATAACTGCTAACAATTTCTGGAACATTTCAAATTTCTCTGTTAAATGATTCCCTATATATTACATGGATACTTAAAAGACTTAAAACCTTAGTGCATTTTAATATTCCCTCAGCATCAGCTGCTTCACAATCAAACTTTTGTTTCTTTCTTTATTCTTAACATGTCTGTTCAGATAATATTGTTATCACTAGTTCCTACATGCTCCTTTATTTATGAGGCTTGTCTTTTTCACAGGATTAGCTCTCAAATAGCCATGGATTGTTCCACAAATTCTCTCACTAAAGAATGCAGTATTGTCATCCAAAAATGTATCTGAAATAATATAGCTATCACAATCAGAATCTCCAGAATAAAATTCCTCCATGATCAAAGTTCTGTCTCTCTTGCAGACTTTTTTCTTCTAAATCAGCAATGCATTTTGCTATCTGCTTTTCCTAACTGCCCTCCAGGGTTTTAATAACTGGATTGCTTTATTGTTCTTATCTATTAAAGCCTTCTGATGCATCAGCCAAAATACAGACTGATTTCACTGTAACTGCCCCACACCATCTCTCACCAGCATCAAAACATTCCTCTGCTTCTTCTTGTTCATCCCACAGCAAACTTTATGGTTTTCATTGTTAAACTATTAGTGATTCTTCCTGGAGAAGCTCTGATTTCTGTTTAGCAGACTGCATTTGGTATGGCCCCCTAGACAAACAGAGGTAACTTTTCACTTTTTAATTAATTCTAATAAGTTAAGCACTAAAGTTGGGCTGTATCTTTATTTTTCCTTCACATCTAGCCTAGAACTGCGTGCCACATAATTCACATCAGCCAGCTGTGTCCCCTCAGGACCCCAGCAGTGTCACCAATGTCTCCTCCCACAGGAATGCCAAATCCCTCAAGCCCTGAGCCAGCAGGGAAGGGGCTCCAGGCAGAGACTGGGATGGGATGAGGATGAGGATGGGATGAGGAAGGAAGGCACTGCCAGGGACTCTGGGAACAGCTGCAGATATTGGAGCAGTGGGGGGATGAACGGGCCACAGCTGCTCCAAGGTGCACACCCAGGACCAGCAGCACTTTCACCCCACCACAGGGTGACCACAGGAATTCCTGTGCTGGGGGCTGATGGAAACACAGCTGGCACAAATGGTGACAGTTCCAGCTGGTGCTTCAGCTCCCAGCTCACACCAACCACATGACCCCAGCACAGGGATTGTGCTACACCTCCAGATGCTGGGAGTTGTGGTTGTTGCTGGCTTTTATCACTGAATGTGCCCATTGAAGCCTTTTGTGGGGTAAGGGAAGTCTCTGGGTGACTGAGAGCTCACTCCTCTTGCCAGCAAGGGGAACTACCAAAGCACAGGATACTCAAAGGTACCAGCCACTGTCTGAGCCTTGTCCCCACTAAATCCTGCTCGGGATTAATTCCCACCATCAACATTAACATGCTCAGCAGAGCCAAAAACCATTTCAATATCAACCCCGGTACTTTGGGGTTGATATTTAAATGGAGGATACTCTGCTCCTGCGATATGCTTCAGCTGTAGGGAGACAAGAACTTGTGTACCCAAAGTACATCAATTTTTAAAGGGATGTCTGAGGCATGGCAGGATTTGGGCTTGGCTTATTTTGAAAAGCAGCTGTGCTGCAAAATCCAAGACCAAAATCTTGAAGATGAATATCCAGAGACACAAAACTGTGTGACAGTGGAAGAAGCCAAGCAAGGACAGATGAGAGAACTTTTCTATTGACTCCCAGTATGAAGAATCAACTTTTTCACCTTATCTGCTGCGAAATTAATCAGATTTTCACATTATGGTAGTACAAAGAGCTACCAGCTGTGTAATTTCCTGAGCTCACTGGATTTTCTTTTGTCTGGCACCTTCTGTGCTGCCCAGTGTCATTCCTGTTTTGTTCATAGGCTTTGACAGTGTGAGTACATTTTCTCTCCAGAGCAGACAGCCCCCAGCTGTAGCTTTCCACATTGTGAAGCTGACACCACACAAATCAAGACGTGTCTTAAACTTGTCCTTGAAGTGCTTCACTTCTCTCCTGACCCCTCAGCTATTCACTACAATTTTATACCAAACAAAAGAGGGGGACTTTTAGCACCTTCCCAGTGTGTACAACTCATAAATAAATTCAAAATAGATAAATCCACTACAATAATATTTAATAACACCCTCAGAATTCAGCTGTCAAAATCTTTTCCCTCAAATATTCAGGTATATAAGGAGAGTAAACATAGAAATACCTGAGATCCTGATGCAGTAACTAGATATTTGTAAAAATTTTGCAACTGCATAGAGAAGCAGTAACTAAAGAGGATTTTGTACAAAGTTACTTCTGTTTGAAGTTCATTGATTCTCATTCTGGTTACTTTTATTTCACCAGGCAGTAGTTTTGGAGTAGTTTTACTATTGATCATCATCTGACACAGCAGGCTGCTGAGGAAAAGTTAAGCTAACTACAACTAATGAGCAGCAGAACTGCCTAGCACAGGTCCAGCAGTGGGCAATGCCTAAATGTTGTGGTTAAATTACAAAGAGCCAACCAGAACCATTGCCCAGACAGTATCCCATCGAATTGATAAAAAGAGAGACTCTCACCCAGTGTGGAAATGCATACTGAATGAATTAATTCTGGAGAGGAGAAAATAAATAAGAATTGTGCATAGGATCCTCATTTTTACTTGATGTATTTCCTTCCACCCATAGTAAATGTAATGCCTTCTTTCTTTAGACAAAACTAGCAATGTCCTGTATTAAATTAACTATTTAAGAACAACTGAAGGCACTGATGGCTGTTTCCATGTACTTTCAATCTATGTGAAAACTGTCTAAATTGAAGGTTATTTCCCCTTTCTTGGTACTTTTTCCCCCCTAGTTCCTCAGCATTTCATCTGTTTGTCAAATGTATTTTGGGTCTTACTATTTCCTTCCTTTCCAATGAAAACGTAATTAATTCCTGCAGGACTCAATTAAGATTTGAGTGCCAATGATGCTGCAGGAGTGAGACAAGGAGGGCTGGAGCAGTGCCCAGCCCTGGTGACCAGCAGGGTCTCAGGGAGCAGGGGCTGCTCCCAAACCCAGTGAATCCTTCTCAAGGCACCCAGGGCAGCTGACTGAACAAAAAAAAAAGTGTTCTTGTGGTGTCCCTGACTTTGGGGAGCTCCCTGCTGCCACGGGGGTGCCCTGGGACCTCAGGAAATTGCCCTGGGACCTCAGGAAATCGCCCTGGGACCTCAGGAAATCGCCCTGGGATGGCCAAACTCGCCTGGAGCACTCAACATCAGCACAGCAAGGGCTGGGCTTGGCTTTTCCCTGCTGGCGCTCTCAGCCAAGCTGGGTGTGCTGAGCAGGGAGAGTGGCAAGGCACAAATGTCCTGTGAGGGTGGCTGGAACCAGCCTGAGGCATTTCCATCCTCAGGAGAACACCCAACTCCCTTTTCCCACAGCATCCTCGAGGGTTTCCCTGCCTGCTTCAGCAGTTTCCTTTTCTGCATTTTCACAGATGAGGTAATTTTGAAGATATTTATCCAGAAACACTGGGAGGCTCCTGACATCAGGCCAGAGAGCACCACGTTTGTTAATTTGCTTTTTCATGTTGCATAGTAACGAAATTTACAGAAATCTGTCAAAATACAGTGCTAAGTAAATATGACTTTAAATATTAAAACATTAATATTACACAGATCAACATTTTGAGACTTTAGAGCATCACAATATTGGAAGAGACAAGGGCCATCTTCTGAGAACCAGCTAATTAGCAAAAAAGAGCATGATTAGAAGTGGTCCTAAGAATTTTTTTTCCTGTAGATTTTAAGGAAAACAATGTTATCAAAGCAAGCTTGGGCTTCTCAACAGCTTGAGAAGAGTCAAATAAGGGGAATATAAGATGGAAAGACAAAAAAATGGAACTTTCTGAAAGCTGGGGAAAAGCCTGAATAGACAAGTCTAATCAAAGGAGATAAAATCTTACAGACCAGAGTAGAAATATTTGAGAACTAGATCCAAGATGAAATCCTCAGGCTACATGGGCTCCCATATGATCTGGGTAAGAAAGAGCTGGTTAATTTTCTTGAAAATTGGATTGCAAAAGCTTAACAGCTTGCAGTTGAAGATGACCCACTTTGCCTTGAAAAGGCAGACAAAAACCTTTAAAATTATAAAAGCAGGGGGGAAAAAGAGAAAAAGAAAGAAATCCTGAGTGGGAGGCAGGAGGATGCTTGGCCTCCCAGATCAGAGACAGAGGGAAGGCTCCTCCTCAAGGCAGCCCACAAGGACAGTTACCTCATCTGATAAACTTCATAGCTCCTTTTAATTCTCTTTATTTCTTGTCCTTTCTGTCTCACAACAGCAAAGATTCAAACCAGCCCTGCCAAAGCAGAGAAGTGAGGGGACATTTCCACTTCTGTCTCACAGGAAATAAAGTTCCCACCTGTTCCCCAGCCAAGAGTGGGAGGTGCAGGACATGCAATGCTGTGGCAG
This sequence comes from Irena cyanogastra, assembly GCA_013397155.1. NCBI lineage: Eukaryota > Metazoa > Chordata > Aves > Passeriformes > Irenidae > Irena > Irena cyanogastra. The sequence goes on along the minus strand of VWZV01012899.1, from coordinate 596,892 downwards.
CAAATGCACACCTGCCTAGCATTTCCTGGGCTCTCACAACATCCAGAGCTGCACAGCCCTGAAAAAATCCCAGCAGCAGACACAGCCCAGTGGGTAATGGTATTCATGGGGCTCCATAACTGAGGTTTAAATCTCTTTTAGAAAAATACCTCGTTGACTGAAAAATTCCCAGTCAGCTCCAGCTTTGGCTCTGCACCACTGAATATCAAAGGTATCAAACAACAAGCATTACATTTAGAAACTGGTAATGATCACAGATGTCCTGATTTTTACCAACTTGCACCTGTTCTGCAGCTCTGAAGACAAGAGCTGAGATATTTAGTGACCCATATGAACACTGAAACAAGCAGGTCACTCTCACCTTTCTTCCATCACAGAGCACCCAACTTTTTTCTCCTTTCTTCCTTTCCAAATTCCATGACAGTCCTCCCAAACCACACGAACCTCCCAAACCTACGAGCTTTCAACAGCTTTTTCAGAGAAGTTCTGCATTCCACACCTGCTGGAAGGATGCAAGGAAACCTTTGAGACTGTGGCATGTGGGATGGAAGTGCCACACTAATCTGCCATTATTACCTGGCTTTCTGCTGCTATTAGGGGAGACAGAAAGATAGAACTGTAACTTTTTATAGATAACTGTGGGAATTTCACACTTCAAGGGTTTTCCTCATATCAATTTTCTCACTCATTTCCACTTAGATAAATGAACACGGGATTATGCAACACCTCACAGCTGAACAGCTGCCTCAAAATTTTAATTAAAAACATTCCAAACATTGAGTTTTCAAACTCTCCAAACCCAGGTTTTTTGTAGTTCTACCTGTAAGTTTGTTGATCTGCTCTAGGTGCCATTCTCAATTGTTATTTGTAGATAATTTTTTGTCCCACATAGCACGTTATTCCATTTCTTCAGAACTGGATTGACACTGTCAATTTAAATCACTATTTACCCCATATATTCGGTTTTAAGATATATAATTGACCTACAGTTGGAATAGTCAATGCCCAGATTTCTTTGAAAGTCCTACACAAATATACAGTCTGATTCACCACACAGAGATTTTTATTTAAATGAAACATGTTGTTTCTTACTGTGAATGTAATGAAGGGAAAAAGAGAAGATAATTCAGCTTGAATACATAATTAGAGAGCTACTTCAATGAATTTTGAAAAGATTCTCAGACTTCTTTTGGGCTTTTTTTTAGTTTCTTAGTAAAATACTTTTAAAGATTTGGTGAGTTGGAGAACATTGGCCTGCACTGAAAAATATGAAGTGGAATGCATAATCTAAGGAACACAGAATTTTTGATAACTATTTGAATTTTTGTTTTTAGACTGTCAAATCAAGTGTGTTTTAAAGTAGTCTCTTGTGAGTGTGTGTAATGAAATAAATTCTATTTCAGCAGGTAATTTTTCAGGTGATTTGCTTGCAGCAAAACAGAATGCTCAGCTAAAAGGATATCAGAAAACCTAACGTGCTATTTCCATTTTCTAAGAAATGAGTATTGTTATGGTTAGAAACGAGTGATTTCTTTACTGGTGGCTGAAAAAACAAGGCAGTGCCATATTTCTTTCTGCTCAGACAATGCTGCATCAGGAGCCTCTTGCAGCATCACTTGATTGTGTGACTGTCACTGTTAGAACCCTGGGCTTTCACCCAGCTCTTTCCTTCACCTTCCAGACTGATATTCCCACTCCACAGCATGCAAGAACCCCAACTCCATCTACAGCGTGATACAGAGAAAGAATAAAGTAACTTTTAAACTGAGTAAAGAATAAAATAACTCTTAAACTGAGCAGAACTTCTCAGATGCCTCAGTGCCTGGAAGTGCCACATACCGTTGAGTATAAATTTTTAATCCAGTTCACCAAGATCTCACCACTCTTCACATCTACTTTTCATACCATGATATTTTATTTCCTAAATGTTTGACAGAGTTACTTCCTGAATAAAGTTGGGGTCAGAACTGCAGGATTGCACATCTTTTGTCTCTACCTGAATTTCTGCTCAGATGTGTTTGTATTCTGCAGCACCAACACTTTCACGGTCCTTCCTGAACTCCCCCAGCAAAGCTCTTCTTCCCCCTAAACCCCCTGCACGAAATGTACTTTCAGTTCAGTCACTTAAGGGAGGTTCCTTCAGTGCACGTTCAGCCATCTCTCCCTCTTGGAGATGATAATTTTGTCCTTTCCACAGAAACACAAAGGAAATTTGGGCTGCACAGCCCCAAAGTGCTGTGAGTGGTCACAGGGGGACTGCAGCCCCAGGGGAACTGAGCTGGGCTGGGAGGAGGGAGCAGCAGGTTTGGGCAGATGTTGGTCCCTGTGCCTGTCCCCATCCCTGGGTGGGCAGATGTTGGTCCCTGTGCCTGTCCCCATCCCTGGCTGGGCAGATGTTGGTCCCTGTGCCTGTCCCCATCCCTGGCTG